>CM046833.1:40947985-41294527 GCA_025618425.1 Heliocidaris tuberculata
GCAATGCAATTGTAGGGCAACTTCATGATGTCTTTCGAATGTTCTATACCTTGAAAGTACTTTTTATGCACTTATATCCAATCTGGGGGCGCAAAATTTAACAAGATCATGCCTTATGTAAGGGTCGGGGGCAAAGCAACTGGAGTCACTTAATAGTTTAACACGTTAAAAAAACGCCGGGGGGGGGGGGCGAAATATAGCTAGATCCTGAACATAATTATACGATAGAGCAAAGCGACCAAGCTTTATAAAATGTTCGCATTTCAAACCCTATAAAACACAATTTCTTCCGCATTTTGTCCATGACTGGGCGCATATAACCCTCAAAGACCATACATTTTATTGCATTTATACCCTTTTCTTTTTTCTATTTTGCGTTTTTTGCCCCCCCCCCCCCCCCCGCTCCCCCGGTAGATAACCCACTGAAACAATGCTTCTGTAACAGTGGCAATAATTATTGGTCATAAAGGATTGCAACGTTCACTCACGTAATCACGTCACGGCGCAATACATTCGAAGTAACACGTCCTCTAATCTACGAAGTGTTGGGTTACGTGACCCAGCATTTCGTTTCAAGAAAACAAAATATGAGTAGGCCTACATACGAGTTACATCTTTCTAAGGGTATTCGGAGCGTCATTTTATAGAAATCCGGGGCCTGTTTCACTAAAATTAGCGGCTGATGAGATCAATCCAGACAGAAGCACAACGTTGGACTGACGTCATTCTGGCCGTCGGGCCAACGAAGGCGCAACACCCGCAAAAAAGACGTGGGGCCACAGATCTCCAAAAGACTTCGGATTTCAGTACGTCGGCCCCACATTTGACCAACTATATGATTTAAAATCGTCTCCGACACTGAGTCATCGTTTCCTCAACCTTACACTAAATTCTATCCCACCAAACACCAACACTTGGTTAAAATTATAGCAACATTCAACTAACCCTTAACCAACATTTAGCCAACTCTTCGCCAACATTCAGACAACGCATCGCCAACATTCAGCCAACCCTTCGCCAACATTTAGCCAATACTTCATCAACATTAAGTTAACTTTTCACCAACCATTAATCAACATTCAGCCAACCCTTCCCCAACCTTCAGCCAACCATTCACCACCATCCATCCATCTCTACACCAATATTCATCCAACCTCATATCAACATTTAGCCAAAGTTACACCAACATTTAACCACCCTAACCTCAGCTTTCAGCCAAGTTAACACTAACATTCATTCAACCCAACACCAACCAACCATGACCAATATACTGTCAGTGAGTCAAAGATTTCTGCCTTAAATCACTTTATGACATTCAAATTGTATAACATTTTTAAAAATTATTTAAAATTATTTTTCTAAAAAATATCTTTAGTGTTAGCTAGGAAAATGCATACTTCTTCGGCACTTGTATATAATAAATATCATGAAAATGAAATTGCAGTGCCATCTTACCCAATTACTGAGACACTACATGAAATTACTACACTCAAAGATCGGGTGGTGCAAACGTACATGGTATAGTACACTGTGATAACTACTCTAAAAATCTTAGAAAATGCTTTTAAAGATCCATACAGAGAAACCTATCATGATTCTTGCACCACTTGTTATATTGAGTATCATATTAGATCTTAACACCCAAGAATTAAAACTAATATAACAGTTACCTTTTACACGTATCATATATCAGAGATCATTATTACGACGTTTCACTTTACTTTTGGTTTAGCACAGACAGAACCAGTACAAGGACTATACTTACAATGCTAATTAATACACTCTCAAATTATCTACAGGATAGATCGACGTACATTTTTTATTAATTTTTGCGAATTGACAGAGTTTGTTGCAATATAATAACATATTTCAAAATCATGTCCAATCACTTTTTAAATATTTTGGCATGAGATTTTAAAAAATCATGTTCCAAGCCATAATGAACATACAAATACAAGATTATTTAGTACTGGAACATCAGAAATGTCCGATCATTTGCCAATTACTTTGGCATGAGATTCAAAATTATGCTCCAAGCCAGAATTAACATACAAATACATACAGCTACAAGACTCATTACTGTAACATCTGAAATGTGAAAATAAGGAAGCTCATGGTAAAAGACAGAAGCTACAATAAAACTTGCAAGAAGGAGTAAATTTCAACGAGCTGATCTTCATGTTTCTAACAACATCATTACATTTCATGGTTGATCCTCTATTTTGTAATGCCTCAACTAATTATTTTTATGAAAGAGTTATGAAAGAGTTAGTAAAAGTAAACTCACCTCATATCAGGCTGAAAACTGATAGAACAAGGGGAACGCATAGCGTTGTCTCGCCTCCATCTTGCAATTTTCAACATACACTGATCAATACCCGCATGAACGGTTATTTTTACTATATTTATTGATTTTCAAGGGTTTTAGGTAAGATTAAAAAAGAAAAAAAAAATATGAACAATCTTGAAAGTAAGGATTAATACAAGAAAGTCAAAATGTCAATTGACCACATTTACAGTGCCATGAAAACTAGTGTATAAGTAAAATCAAGGTTATCCTATAGTTCACATGATCACACCTCAAATATACAAAATAGGTATTACCTGTAAAGTGATTTTAACTCAAAGTTCATTAAACCTTTAGACCTTTTTCATTGACCCATTTACACATATGGCATGCACCTTCAAGATATATACTTGTGATTTGAATTCGGTGATTCTAACTCAAAGGTACACAGAAGTTATTGCATGTGAGGTGATTTTCACTGAAAATTCATTGACCTTTTACCAGATTCAACTCATTTTCGACCTTGACCTACGCCTTTAAGAGATGTACCTGTGGTATGAATCTGGTGATTCTACCTCACATCCATAAAAGTCAGGTTCACACGATGGGAGCTAAACTTGAAAGTTTCGCTTGTAGTTTCAAAACTATAAGTTAATTTGTAGTTATATTGTAGTTTCAGACCGTATGAAAGAACTCGTAATTTCGAAACTTTAAGTTTGCTTAAGCGAGCTCGTGGTTAGCGCCGAAACCACGAGCAGCGGGGGTCCTCCGTCGAAGTTTCAGACCATTTGAACGGAATAAACTTTAAGTTTCGCAAGCTTGTAGTTAACGATGACCACTTCGATGACCTCTTCCGGGTCATAACCTTCGCAAGAATTATGAACATAGGAACTATATGTGTACTGTATACATATTTAGTATTTACTTCCGGTGTTAACAACGGTGATCGCTCGGCTTGCAGTTTAAAAACAACGAGCAACGTTGGTTAGGGCCCATGTGAACCCTCGTCGTGGTTAGTGGTTAGTGGGTCGTTTCGTTAACTTAAAGTTTCGCTAACTTAAAGTTTCTGTTGTGATTAAAGTACTTTTTGCAGAAAGTTCATTGACCTTTTACCTTTGACCAGATTCAACTCATTTTTTAACTTGACCGGCTCCTTTATGAGATGTACCTGTGGTATGAATTTGGTGATTCTACCTCAAATACATAAAGTTACTGTGATTACAGTGCTTTTTGAAGAAAGTTCATTGAACTTCTGACCTTTGACCTTGGTCAGATTCGACCAATTTTCGAACTTGACCTGCGCCTTTATGTGGTATGAACTTCGTGATTTTATCTCAATTCCATAGAAAGTTATTGTGATTGCAGCATGATTGTTGATGACGCCGACGCCGACGGAAATAGTGACGCCTATAGTCTCACACTGTCCAAAAATGGACATAGTACACTTAGCCTCCGTAGAGTGCCAACAGTCACAGTGTTCTTTCAGAAACCTGATCATCAGTCATTATGGTTCTGAAATAGAAAAAGGGAAAAGAAGAAAACGGTTACACTGACATATTGCAATGTATTCCTCCGAAATTATGGATATAAAAGTCTCATGTGATTTACAAGCCCAAATTCTTAAGAAGTCATAGACTTTGTTACAGGAAAATTACATCTTTTCCTAAGAATTTGCTGAATAAATCTGAGAGGAAAACTTTTATTCAGCTTTGTATCGTTGACACAGTATACATTCAAATCTTTGAAACACATATACGGCGTTGAATTCAGGGATGTATGAGGCTTAGAAGGGGCTCCATACTAACCTTTTTCCCCCTGGGGATCTGAGGTTGAGATTGTGTGTGCGAAGGACCCCTTTTTTGAGCAAAAATGACCATTATTTGTGTCTAGTCACGGCTCTGGCCAGAGGAAATCATTTTTTGACCAAAATGAAGGAAGGGGAGGGGGGCAGGTATATCTCAACCTTTTTAGGGGTTAAACAGCTTGACTGCTGAAAATGTAAGAAGTGGCTATGTAATTCTTAACCGTAAAAATGATACACCGCAAAAATGCTGTTTAAAATTTCGCTGTTTAAAATTGTGTTATTTAAATTAATACGGACCCTGTATTTTAAACAACGGCTGTTTAAGACATCAGTGATATTGTAGCATAATCTTTTAAACAACGTTGTTTAAAAAGATTGAACATTTGCGCTAGACGGGTTTCCTTCTACGCCAAACACGGCCGCGCTTCATCATGGCGGATGACTTCGTGGTTGACACGTTGTAGAAGTTCCAAATTCCGGAGTTGATTGATACATTCAGAGGTAAGCATTTAGACTAAATATATTGTAATCTGATCGAGTTTATACTCAAGACATATTTGTGCTGCCATGACATCTATATGATATCTAGATCTAAGCCACAGTCTCATAATTAATTATGATTTAGACCTGCAACTTTGCAAGTCGCCCTTCCAGCGTAGCGCAGCGCAGTTTAAGCTGCACGCAGTGAACGCGCGCGTGGGTCCGGTATATTGTGTGCAAATAACTTAAACTGCGCTGCGCTTCAAAGTTCCAGGTCTACATAATTTATTTGTGTGGTCTAGATCTAGACATCATGTACATGTCACCGCAACACACAATGTCTTGCGTATAAGTTCGATCAGATTACAATATATTTAGTCTAAATGCTTACCTCTGAACGTATCAATCAGCTCTGGCATTTGGAACTTATTTGTGTACAACAACCGTGTATGTTTAAACACATCTGTAGGCCCTATAATGTTTGAAACAATTATTTTGAACAATTAACTTTGAATGTATTTTTTAAGCAACAGTTGTGGAGATAGTTTTAAACAACTTAATTTAAACAAGCTAGATGTTTTAAACAATTTTTTTTAAACAAATATATTTTAAACAATAGTTGTGAAAAAGTTTTAAACAACTGTGTGTGTTTAAAGAACTTAATTTAAACAACCTAGTTGTTTAAAAGCCGTTGTTTAAAAAAATTGTTTAAAATTTTAAACAACAGGCTGTTTAAAGTTTAAACAACCGTAGTTGTTTAACATTTTAAACAACAGTTGTTAGAGTGACCGGCTTAAACAGCGTTGTTTAAAAAATTTGAAGAGTTGTTTAAAATATTTTTTACTGTGTACCGCAATTGGTGGCTATTTAATGTGAGCTATTTATAACAGTAATAATAATTTTTAAAAGCCCTAGATTCGCCGCAGTGCAGTGCAGTAATGCCTAGGCCAATTTCCTCGCAGTCAAGCGCTCATACGAGATGACGGTTTTTGTTCGACATCGTTTGTAAATGCCGCTTTCTTACTATCTACTGTCATCCAATGCCCGAAAAGAAACTATTCCAATAATCAAAACAACATTTTATTCGATATTTTCTAATATCTTATTCATAGAAATAAAGAAATGTGTTAAATAAAGGAATTTACCTTGAAAATGATTCTCCATCGAGTAGGCTGCTGCAACATTTGTTGCACTACGATATGGCGTCATGACCAGTCTCATTGAAAGCCCTTGCAATTAAAAAAAAAAAAAATCGTGATAAACTGTTGGGTAAAATTGATAAAACTTTGACTGTTGTGATTTATCGGCAGGTAAAATAGCGAAAAGAGACCCAACACTTTGTAGATTAGAGGACGTGTTCCACTGCAGTACTCAAAACGCAATATTGCACCGTGACGTGATTACGTGAGTGAACGTTGCAAGCCTTTGAACAGTATGATATCACATGCGTGTCGTATGGTGCCAGACCTCCTGTGGTCCTTTATTGGGAAATACCGGATGATGTATCTGCAATGTTAAGAAGTCAGTCGAATGTCGTACAAGGCGATAGATATGTCTCGAGAAAAAGTGCTACAATTATTCCGTCGAGGAATGATCAGGGAAAGATTCTCCGCTGTGTGGCATCGCATCCGGAACTAACCAATAATCATCAACGTTCAGTTCACCTGAATGTCCGAGGTAGGAATTTTAGTATAATAAAAATTAGAACATGTTAACTCGTCCACAACCTGACAGTGCAGATTTTACAATCATATCGTGCTGATGTACCAAACAAATTTCCATGTCTTATTGTTCTTACTTTTTTATCACTTTTCCACTCAGATCCCAACATTTAAACACATTAATGGGCAAGGTGACTTTCATTAGCTATATATTTTTATGTTGTTTATTTTTCCCCCATTCCTAAGCCCTACTTACAAAAACAGACATAGCTCTCCTGAAGTATTACCTGTCGTTTCTTACCAGATTTGTATATTTTCTTTCTTTATGATATAGTTCGACCGACCAGCGTGCTGCTTTTACCATCTGGATATAACAAAGAATACGAAACGGGGCCAACAGCCATTTCCGCACAAGAAAATTCATCGACTTCAATCACTTGTAAAAGTATTGGATCACTACCAGCAGTTGAATTATTATGGACGCTTGGTGACACCAAAATTATTCCTGGTAACACAAGCATGTCAAAACATCGCAATGCTGTGGATGAAAGTTTGTTTGACACCGAAAGTATTATCACAATACGTCCTGAGAGAAAGCACCATGGACAGTTCCTTCAGTGCTTTGCATTTTTGGGAACCTTTTTTGATCTACGGGTAGCCAAACTGATTGTTTACAGTGAGTTATATCTTTGGTAATACGCCGTTATTCATCTTTTTTTATTATACTATTTGATGAGAAGTTTACCGGAAGCATTGATTATGCTGTTCGTAAGAAAAAAAAATCTTAAAACAAAGGTTTTCATGTCACTATCTATCAAAATTTTATGGAATGTGTTTGCTTTTCAAATTAAAGAGTAGAGCTTTCATTTTGATCAAATGATCATTATACTCCGTTAGGCTTATAATCATTTGATTTTTTTTTCTTTTTTTTTGTACTGGAAGGCCCACCAGATCTTATTATAATGAATAGCTCAGATGATTTACAGGACGGTATGCCAACAAATGTGAGCTGCAGAGCTATTAGTGGATACCCTGCTCCGCTTATCCATTGGTACATTGGATCAACAAATTTGACAGAGGGCTCGTTTCGTAAGGTTTCGGTCAAAGAAGATGATCGGTACGATGTTGAGAGCACCCTTACCCTCATACCGAAGAGATTTGACCACGGAAAACGTCTTTTCTGTCGGGCAGTTCAACCCACAACACTTTTATTGCGGCCAGTAATTGCTAGTATGGTTCTGAACATTTCATGTGAGTATCCAATTTTCAATCTTTATTTTTTGTTTCTTAATTATTATTTTTGTTTGTTTGTTTGTTTGTTTGTTGTGTTTTTTAACCAAACCAGTGTGACGATCATTCTGATATTATGTAAGCTATTGGTCATTTGTCTCCGCGTTCACAAACTATCCTCCAGTGTATTGGTTTGTTATTTTCTATATATGTGACCCTCCACCACAAAACGACAAATCGGGAGTTTTAGAGTAAACAGCTGAAAAAGTTGGTTCGGGGTGGAATTTTTGATTTTATTTTTTTTGTATTTTCTGAAAGTTCATTTATTAATCTACCCCATCTGACAGAATTTCAGGGTAAAATACAATGTTGAAATATGTTTTTACTCTCATTCAAAATGACCATGTTTTCCTGGACATTCACGCTTTGTGTATCAACTTGCTGGAATTGTACTTCACATCGCTTTTCTGGTATAGCTTAAAAACTATGCATTGTCTGATATTCAAAATCTAAAGAAAAAAAAGTTATATATCTATTCTGAATGTATAAAAAGTTTCGACCCAATTCAATTAGTACTTCACAATGTATGCTATGGAATGTTGACTCAACCTTTTGTGCGACAAACAATAGGATACAGATTAGGCGCTCTTAAATAGTCACTCTTCTTTAGAGCCCGTTTTCTCTATTGTTTTGGTCATTAGCCTGTCTGACACGTTGACATTTGCATTGTAATTTACAAGGCTTCACTTAGTCCATACAAGACTCATTTTAAAGCTTAGAATCTAAGCTTTCAAACTGTGTTGAAATTTTAAAACCCCAAATTTCCGACTTATTTGTCGTTTTGTGGTGGAGGGTCACATATGCTCAAAGCCACACATATTCAGCTCAACGACCCTATTCTGCGCCGACAGAAATGGTTCGTGAGGACGGTCGTATTATTTTAGCTCCCGTTATTACAAAACCGACTGGCAATAAGCCTAATTTGCCATATTTTCTTAAGTTTACTCATAAAACTACATACTAACCAGTGTTTGTCAAACACGATTTTAGTCGATTAGGCTTGATTATGAAAACAAACAAACACATTTATGAAATATTTTGTTAAAAAAAACAACTAAATATACTATATAATGTTTCAGAAGATAAACAAACAGTCAGCATGTTTCGCTGTTCTTCAAGCAGTTTCCATTTCTTCCTGCTAATCTCAACCTCTTCATTTTCAAGAAATCTGCGAACCCATGCGGCCTTTAATGCCTGGCAGAAGCTTTGCATGTGTGTAGCCTTATACCACCATTTTTATATTCATCATACATTATATTAACTTTAATACAATCGGTTTTACCACTGCAGATAAAGTTAAATATTCGTTTGGGTGATTGTAATACACGTTATCACACTATAAAACTCTTACCCCACATATGTAGAAAATCAGTGGCGTAATGAGTCATATATATATATATATATATATATATATATATATAGGGGGATGGGGGCTGCACTATGCATAATTATTTAAAAAAAGAAGGAAATCCCTTCGTTCGTAGAAAATCTAGGGGGCAGCAACCCCCACCACCACCCCACCAGTACGCCAGTCCAGAAAATTAATCATAAATGTATGGGTGAAAAAAGAAGAAGCCCAAGTCCAATCCCCGGCGTAGTCGAGTAATGAACGGAATTTTATTCCTTACCAACAGTGTAAAAGGATTTTGCCTGAAAACTTCCTGAATATGCAGGAATGAGTGGAAAAGGGCTCCAATTCCAGGGGGGGGGGGGGGCGCACGAGAGTCTTTTGTAATTGACGACATTGTGCCTCAGCTAACCTCCAACTCGGCGTTGTTGGAACTGCTTGGAAGGGTAAAATAGTAAGGAGCTACGAAACTACTCAGTGACAAGGGCGGCAGAACGATTTGGAGAGTGGGTGAGCCAGTAATCATGGTAATGAGCCAAATAAGTAATAACGGTTCTGACATTGGCGCCGAAGTGCATGGTATGGGTAAAGGGATTCTTGTAGGTCGTGCCCCGTCTAGAGTAGGGTATTTCTAATAAACAAAACAATACAGGGGTGTTCACAGTTCATATTCTCGTTATATTCATTGCTCGCTTATATGGATTTTATTACAACCTGGTTTTCAAAACGTTGTTGAACTGCATTCACTGAATATGCTATTTAAAAGAAAAATCATGCCATTGATCAGCTCTGTTTAAATATTGTATCTCTCTCCCTCTCTCTCTTTCTTTCTAAGCAGACTCTCCTGTTATTGTCAACATTTCTGCTCGACGTCTTAAAGACGATAAGGACGACATCGGTATAAAGTTCACATGCATATCGGATGCCAATCCCCCAGCCCTCACCTTCTACTGGTTCCGTAATGATACAATTCTAATTAACAAAAGTAAACTTCTCATTCACCAAAACGAGGTCCACAGTGGAACCATCTCTACAGGTACCCTAGTCATCCATGATGTTCGGCCGAGCAATTCGGGAAAATATGAATGTCTGGCAAGTACAGATCTCGGTAACGCCACCTCGTCTTTACACTTTTCCCGTGAGTATGTAGAAAAAGAAAAACAATGCATCTGTCAGTATCGCATATGTCTATAAAAATCTCATCACATCGATATTCCTTCAAGGGTTGTGAATGTTTTGAATAGAAGACAACATTTAAACCCATATCTTCTGATGTTTAACCATTTCAAAATCTGTTTCTACATCTACAGTAATCCCAGATCCACCTTCTTGGTTCCTCGTCGACCAAAACCAGACGACATCTTCAAATCTCTACGTTGCTTGGCAACCTGGATTCGATGGCCGGTTGCCCCAAACTTTCACTCTGAAATACTGTGCAAACGACACTGAAGTCCAAGGGGAGGGGTGTAATCGTGTCACCAACTTGACTGGGGCATCCTTCAGGTTGACCGGACTGAAACCATTTACCTGGTACAGGTTGACCCTATGGGCGGTGAACAGCGCGGGGAACAGTAGCCGAGAGGAGGTAGTGACTTCAACAGCTCGTAAGTTTTTTGCCTATATTCATGTTCAGCTATTCCATCTACAGTTCCTGGTGAACTTACAAAAAAACTCACTAAACAAAAACACAAAAAAACTTTCTCCTTGAGCTTTTTTGTCTTTCTGTACTTTTCCTATTATCAACAATTACTTGTAAATTTATCTGAAGAGATATGTAATTTTATTTTCTGTTGAACAAGAGCAATTCTGGAAAATATGAATGTCTGGCAAGTACATATCTCGGTAACGCCACCTCGTCATTACACTATTTCCTTGAGCATTTAGAAAAAGAAAACATTTCATTATCTCTTTAAGATTTCATTTCTCTATTTATTTCAAGCAAGGTGATTATAATAGATAGACACATTAATCCATTTACTTTTGGCTTCTGGTAATATTTCTTAAGGAAAAAAAAAATATCTCGAGATCAAGTTACCTCATCTCACTTTATAAATCGAATTCAGTCTTTATTTTGACCTCAACATTGTTTCCTGAAGAAGAATCCCAATTTTCCAAAACTACATTCAGGCCTACATTTTAAATAAATCCATCTTGCTCGAATCTCTACAAAACAGACTGGTTTGGCAAATAAAGTATTCCACCGATACAACTGCAGGGGATATGACTGAAAATGTGACCAAAAAACACAAAAAACAGATCATAGTCCAATTTAACTAATAACTATTTCGTTTTTTTTTTCAAATGTGGGCACATATTTCGTACATTACATGATATTAATTACTTCCTACGGATCAATCCTTTTTTTTAAAAGATAAATCAACTTCTCTTATCAATCGTAACTTAAAGTATAAAGTGTAACATTTAAAATCAGAACAATATTGCGATGTCATGATGCCAGTTTCCCCTTCCAATTCACACGTAATAATGTTCTGTTGATGTAGGAGTTGAGTGAGCCGTAACAGGCAATAGATAAATTGACAAAAGAAAGTTGTCGAAGTTATTTATAACTGTAACTTTCAGTTCAAATCGAAACATTATAAACCACAAGCTTGTAAGGACACCATCAGTTTTGAAATGTCATTAAATTTGCATTTTTTGTCTTTTCTTCTTTATGCTTCCTTGTTTGGGTGATATACAGCTTTACCACCAGAGAGCTATGGTAAGGATCGAGTTTTATATGAAGAATTTTTTTCCCCTGTAGAATGGGAATGGTTGTGAGAGGAAATAAACAATATCCGAACATACCGCCTTTCTTCAAGTCATGGAATGATATACATTTTACCACACTTTAATTTCGTATCAGTAAAGTGCCATAAACACTTAACATCTGTTTCAGCGGAATAGTGGTTGTTGTCTCCTGTATCTATTCTTCTTGTCAGCTGTGGAATTACGTCAACAACAAAGCACTTTCAATCGGCTGAATTCGAATAATAAGTATTCAAATAAGATAGCTCCCTCCTTTGAAAGTTAATAAAGTATAAATATTCTAGGCCGTTGTTTAAATATAAAACGAAGTTCTTCAAAGGGATGAAGTCAACATAGGATTCTTCAGGTTTGCTTGAGTTATTCAAGTCGAAGTTCACAGATATGCTAGGCCTGTTTCATATCAATTGCTAAAACAAACAGAAAACATGTCAGTTGTGATATATGGTCCGCATTTCTCTTCAAAATAACACAAATCATTTCCTAGCTACTATTACTACCTTGTTGTTTGATCAAGTACAAAAGTAAGGCATCCTGCACAATCTAAAATAATGTTTGTCTAGAAAAGGCTTTAAAAAATATCTCATTACTCCACTTCTATGATCTGTTGACATTAAAATATTATCACAATGTATTCACTCTTTTACAATAATGAAAATAAATGTTTTACAATAATTTTGGTTCGTAAACGAGGGAGCAAACAGAAAGAAATTTAATTTGTTCTACTTAAACCTCAAGCCTTAACCATCATGCCTAATAAATATGTTTAATGTCTAAAGTCAATGTATCCAATTAAAAGTATTTTAGCCAATAACAGACTAAAGAATGGTGTGAACTTAATAACCCCCCCCCCCCCGAAACTTCTTACCGTATCAATTCTTATCTTTTTTCTTTTCTTTTTTCATTATACAGGTGTAACCATCACACGACACAAAAAAAGTCAGACCTTGATATTTTCAAAGGCAAACCAATCCTTAGAAGAAATCTGCTTCTTCATGCAAAGCACATCCCAAGAACTACACTGCAGCTCTGTGGATGGAACAGATCGATGCATTAAACCTGACACAAATGTCAGCTTCAAAACAAATGGTGCTCTTATTGTTGTGACCTCTGGAAGGGGGCTATGCAGTGAACCAGCCGACCTATCAGGTGGGGCTGATTGAATATCAAATTTCTCTAACAACTATTTATATGAAGGCGGGAAAGGGTTGAATATTGGTTCGGGCATTTGCGATTCTCTATCGATTTCTATTGTGAACTCTTGTCCTAAATTTGATGATGAAAAGGGTATTTTACAAACTTAAAATTAATCTGTAAACCAACAAAACTTTTTTTGGGGGAAAGGTTAAGAAATGAAAACAAAGCCGCTGGTTCGTTGGCATGCATTTCAAACATTCTGTATCATTATTTACTTAACTTTTATATTGTGTAAAATGAACAATGACACAAACGTTGGATATTACATGTGCAACCCTGTGATTGATACCCTTATATGTAGAGGAGAACGTGACGAATATAGTGAAATCACACTTATCCATGTGTGTGTGGGTGGATTCAAAGGTGTATGCTTGGATTCATTTTTGTGTGTTGCGAGTACATAAATGTCATTTGAAAGCAAAAGAAGTTTCACTATGGAAAGCAAATAAAAATTGATAGAGGAGAGCTTTATAAAAAAAAATAAGAATAAAAAAAAAAATAAAAATAAGCTCGAATAATGTAAGGATTGAAACCGAAATATGAAGGTAGAGTTAAAACAAAAAAATGTCCTTTAACCAATCCTAAAATATTCTTCAAAAATACGATATCTAAAAATTAGTGTCAAGGTATGTTTTTGCTTCTAGACTCACCACAGGTGAACCAGCCATCACTTTCCACAAGCTCACAGTTCATGACAATCGTTCTTGGTGTGGTTGCATCTGCTGGCGTTATCCTGCTAATTTCAGTGGGTTTAACGTACTTCCATGGAGTGCTATGCTGTGCGAAACTGAAGAAGGGTATGTTCTAAAACAACTGCCCCCCCCCCTGCCCTCCCCTCTAACTTAGCTCACTTTTAAAAGACAGCCACATATTACAAAGAAAGCATATTATCTCTCTTGCATGTTGCATGTATCGTTAACTTATATGTTCGTCATTATTTAGGTAGCACCCCACCCCCATTAGAGAAGCCTTTTTCGTCTTACAATACTTCCAGCATTGCCACTTTTCCTCTTTCTTAGTCTACCTTTTTTCCCTCTCTCCTCCTTTTCTCTTTCATTCCCTGACTATGACTTTACTCTTTTCCTTGACTTCATTTTTTGCCCTCTCTCCCTCTCTCTGTACCATCTTCCTCTCTGTCTTTGACATTTTTCTAGTTCCTGCTGTTCACAAAACATTCCCTTAGCTTATCATATATATTAACTTTCACTTCCTTTTATCAATAAATCTTTCTCTCCCTCTCTTTTCCCACTCTTTATCTCTCTCACACAATGCGTTTCCAGTCATCTTAGCATGAACAAATAACAGTTCAGTATCGAGAACGGTAGTGATGTGTAGGCAAATGATGTTAGAGATACGTGCAGTATGTTAATGTATAGATCCATAAATGGAAAAGGAAAATAAGATGATCACGTTGAACTTGTCAAACATTATTATTATTATTATTATTATTATTTAGAATGGTTATAAGATGGAGGCAACATTGACTGTCACTAATACATATACATTTTATTTATTTATTTATTTATTATTATTTATTTATTTATTTTTTATTATTTTTTTTTTGGGGGGGGGGGTTGGGGGATTTACATGAAAATAGAAATAGTTAAATAGATAGTGTTTTGTTTCTGGACTTCAATGTTTTTTGTGTTTTTTTTTTTCTTCTTCTCTTTTTTATGTTATTGTATTACAGTATTAATTATCAACTAGTAGGTTTAAACTTTCCGAATATCAGTCATCTTATGTTGCTGATCTGTGATAACAAATAAGTACATGGATCTTCTTTGAAAATTGAATCTTATCATAAAATGCTATTAAAAATAGTCAACATGTTTTTTGCACAGAATACAAAAAAAAAATGACTTTTCCATTATCTGTCTTGCGATTTGAAAATTATTCAAATTATATTTCTTTCTTCTTTGTATTTCATCTTGTTCTTTGCTGTCAAAGAGCGGAATGGAAAAACCGCCCTGCCCGAAGGCCAAACAGTAAGTCCTTTGTCCATTCATTGTTTAATTTATCATTTCTTTCATATTCTCAACAATAAACATTCTTAATTCCATCACTTTCTCTAGGTTATAAATATATCACATAAAGTAATTTATAGTCATATCAAGTAGCATTCATGTATCTGCTAATCACTTTTGATGTGTCATACATGAAATGTTATCAGAAAATTTTTGAGTGTCACTGGCAACACTATCAATGGCATTGCAAGGCACTACCAGAGGCCCATGTTAACAGCCTAATTATTAAGCGGTGCTGTCCCTTTCGATGATCTCTGTATAAGTTTTCTACATGTACATGTACATGTATATTTTGAAGTTTATTCCTATTTTTTGATTTGCATGTAAATGGCAATATTTATGCAATTTTTTCACAGAATTTCCACCCTTTTATGGCAAAGTTGGTTATTGAACTTTTTTCCGCCCAACTTCAAGCTTTTCTCTTGAAGCACATTCTGAATCAAAAATATTTTTTTTACTTTTTTGCCCACAAATGTATTTATGATATCCATGTTTTAATTGGTTTACTGAACTCGATGTTAAAGTTGTACAACCTATTTGAAGCTATAGTTAAACATGTTTTCACATAAAATATGTACATGTATTAAACAGAGCTGACATCCCGCTCTCTATTGGACTTTATGCATGTTTTATTTATTTTGCTACATACATAGGTGGATGATGATGGTTTGGTCTACACCTCTGTCGCACACGACCGCGACCACCCCCCTAATGCCCCACCCATACAGACAGAAGAAGCAACCGTCTATGCCTCCCTCAACTCCGAGGCCATGAAACACCGCAAGGGAGAGCTGAAATACTCCGACACAAAGGCAACAACACCAGACGGACAACCTATGTACGGGAACTACTTGGTCAAGAAGAGAAAACAAGAACAGGCCAGAATGCCGCCGCCCGTACAGACAGATGACGTCACCCACAATGCTACCGCTATGGCATGGTACAAGGGAGACGTGAAATTCGGTGATAAAGGTCCTGTTACCCCGGACGGACAGCCCATGTATGGAAACTACTTGGTCAAGATGCGAAAAGAAGAGAAGGCGAAGCAGATTGCAGGAACACCAGATGTTTTTCAAATGTATGGCATTTAAGCACTTACAAGTACTTTATACTCCCCCTCCCTCCTTTTCAAAAAAAAAAAAAAAATGATAGCAAAAAACTAGTTACAATAGTTGATGTAAGCTAGTGAAATCGTTGTATATGGTTGGCTACAAGAAAATTTGTTATAGAATTGTGTCAGCTGTTGTTGACTTGGATTTTGTCTTCATCTAGAAGAATGTTAACAAATACTTTCTTACTGGAGTTGAGAAATAACAAGAGGCAAACACATACAGTCTAAATTTGAGTCAAAACTTGGATTTTCCCAAAGAAATGCATTTGTATCACATGTCACACTGTACATATTCATCACTTTTAAAGCTTACAAGAATGTGAAAGGTAATACAATTTAGAAAACGTGCATCCTGTTTGTTCATATACAGAATCTAATAATGTAATACTGGTTACCTTCTAAAATCAGCATTCATGAGGATGTTTCTATAGTACTGAGATATATAAAATAAAGCTTTATGTGTGCATGTAAAGTATTGTGAATGGAATATACATAATACATGTAGCTGTAAAATATCTTTTGAATCACAAGTGACTATCCAGTAAATTACCCCCAAATAAAGACGCAGTGCATCCTAAATTGCTTCTCAAAACAGCGTCCATTTACATACGGTAATGGTCAACAACTGCTAAACTAATTAACCATGTTTGAGGATATACTTATAATCTCTTTAAACAAACTTCTGTTTATAATAGCCAACAATTGCTGAACCAATGTTTGAGGATGTATTTCTCCTGTTTAATGAAATTTAATTGATTACACATACATATATATCACTGTACATAACAATGATATTACACTTTCTTTCTCCCCCCCCCCCCCCCCACACAATTTGACCTCATTTCTTATCCTGCTATATCGTAGTGGCCAATTTGACATGGACAGAAACACAACAAAAGAAAAGTGAAACACTTACATCAAAATTTCTATGCACATTTTCTATTATATTCATTAGATTGTATAGGATTTAGTGTCATATTGTCAAAAAAGTATATAAAATGTGTAGCCGATACATGTAAATGATGTTATTGTATCATGTAAGACATGGATTCTAATAATTTATCAGATTTTGCACGATTACAAGGTCCTCATCATGAATACAAATATTGTTCTAAGATATCACAAACTATTTATTTTTTTTGCATTTGTTATGATAATCTTGATGTATACTAAACTTTTAAGTATGAAGCCACTGTACAAAGATGAATGAAACTTTTTACATCATCACTTTATTGACATCATCAAGTCTGTTGGGAATGAAGTCGAATTATGTAATTGTCTTCTTTTTTAAAATTTTGAACAAGTGTTTTTACATTATCTAATATCATTCAAATATAAACATCGGTAAAATTTGTATACATTACACTTATAATCAAAGGATGGAGAAATATTTGAAGATAAAAAAATATCTTCTTTATGTTATCACAGACCTTACAGTAGTTATGAGAATTAAAACAACAACAAAACAAAATGTAGCACAATGGATTTTTAATCCAATAATTTCAGTGATGATTCTGTGAAATACTTGAACTCTAAAGGGCTTTTATATTTGAAATACATGTACCTATCAATGCACTAGATAATATTAGATTCTTATCTTGCCTTGATTTATGAAAAAAAAATGTTGGGTAAGGTAATATGGTGCCTATTTCTAAAACACTTTTGTTCCTTTTTTACATAATATTTTCTCACTATCTCAAAACAAATCAGATCGAGCAAGCAGGTCTTCCTAATGGATATAAAGCTTTGCTTTCCATGTATATAAGCATCATTCACATTATTTTAGACATCATGTGTTAAACTGAAGTTTAATTGTAGGATTAAAATGTATCTTTTACTTTACTTCTTTACTCATTAGGTCAATACTTAACAGGCACTAATATTCTATCAGATATCATTACTCATTAGGTAACAGTTCATCTATTTTTCTGTCTGTTTAAAATATGTTCCTGAAAATGAAAGTCATTGAATTGTCTGGTTCAGTGTCAATCCAGAAACAAGGAACTCTTTCACATTGCAATATGACAAGTAACAAATGTACTCCTTCTAATGCATTTCAATAAAAGCTGCACAAATGAAGTATTGACGTTTTAGGGTTAATCTTTACTTGTGTGTGAGAGTAGGTTATCCAGATGGTTAAGCTTTTGTATGCATTTTTCTCTCTGCTTGCGGAGGACTTGCAGCATTTCATCCTCCCTGAATTCCTCGCTGTCAGAGCAAGTTCTGGACTCTGAGTCGAGGGCTCCTGTTTCAACAGGCTCTGAGATGTCTGGAATTTAAAAACATCAAAATAAACAAAGTGATTGCAGAGTACACACAAATATTGAAACAGAATGCAACAACAAAAATTACAAAAAAAGTACCATAACTTAGACAAAACTTCAGGAAATCAGAATTTAGTGAAAGTAGAGCTAAATGAATTAAAATATGTAAAAAAAAACAATACGAGGAGAAAATGCAAGAGAGCAGATGAATTACCGGGGCAAGAATGGATACAAAAATGTAAAAGTGGTTGATGAATGATGAGACTAAGGAACGATGGGAGGAGTATGAAAATATGAAAGAGTTCACTCAAGAGACCCGGAAAACGAGAGAACACGTGAAAAGGATCTTAATGAATGATGCTAAGGAAAATGAAAATATGGAGAGGGGGGGGGGGGGGGAGAGAAAGCCCAAAATACGCAAAAAAGGGGTAGATTATGAAAACTGTACTTAAAAGAGAAAGACCCAAGTGAAAAGAAGATGTACACAAACAGATACACAATCTAATTTGTTCAGTCACAACATTAATTTTATGACAATCCCAATGAATTTGATGCAGTTATAGATTTTCTCGGGGAATTGAAATGTATTTGGTGCATTGGTCAATACCAAAGAAAGAAGCATCTTGTAACAAGACAAACACAGCTTGTTAAGATACCAAAACTGTTGGAAACAGTCTGAGTTTATCGAAGCACCGTTTCAAATGGGTTTTAAATTCTCTACAGTCCTTGAGCCCAGTAATAAATGGGTTAACATGTCACGCAAGCACTATTATCAATCAGTGACATCCTTCACACATTCTACTTAAACACTCTTCAACACACATTACTTCCATCAGCTATGAGAAAGGTTGCAAAATAATGCACGATTTTCCTCATTACAGTAAACTTCGTAGTGACACTGATATGAAATTATATAAAACTAACGTACTTGGCATGCATGTTGTTCCCTTTTTCTTACAAGAAAGAAGGGGGAATTTTATGCTTCAAACAAGGATGTTTCAAAACAAATTGTTTCAATTGATTTATATGAACATTCCAGGATTACACATCCATTTATGTTTTTACTAATTGTCTGGCACATCCGTGCTTCTTATGCTGGGAATGATAGTCCACAAATTTTCCACTGTAATCGAGATTAGCAGTAACTTATACCCTTACACTGAGTTAACGCCCTTTCTGGGTCTCAACAGAGAATATGTACACAATTATTATCATCTAACTCTTGACATTCTCTGTCTTGAAGTAACACAGTCATCGATTGGTGGAGTAAACATTAAAGTATCTTGACTCTAGACCGATGACCTAATGCTGGAGGGAGTTCACCTTCGACCTACTGGGGAGCTGAATATCCTGTTAAAGATGACCTGTGTAGTGAAGGGAGAAAATATGGCGAAGAGGGACATTTACAGTTGAGGAATTGTTTAAAAACGAATGAAAGTGGAATTAATATTTTCTTGTCCCTATGACAATGTAACAAAACCCTAAATGATGTTTTGAAACATACGATTACATTACATTGTATGAAGGAGAAAGACACAGAGAATAACAGGCAGATAGACCAAAGTATAAATAATCATCAAAACTGACAAATGATTGATTTCTCTGAGAACCCATTCATACTGTAGTATGCATATGCCATGTGGTTGGAACTGCTATTATTTAAAGAGTGTGCATGTACTTACGCCTAAGGTTTTAATCAAACAATCAAGCAAAAAAAAAAAAAAAAGTGTAATTTGATATCAATATTAGACTCTGTTCTGACCACACGCTGACTTGAAATTATTGATTCAGTAATGTATAAGAAGGAAATGTGGGTAATATCAAAGTGAAAGTCATGCCATGGCAATGTAACAAAGAGTTAAACTGAGAGTCCAAGGAAATCAATGGGTTCTTCTACACCATTCAAATTACAACATCATCTTCCCTGAAGAGGAACCAAATAATTATTATTCTGAAGTGAAATCCAATGAATAAAAATGAATTCTTTCTCATCAAACTATATCTACATGTAATCTCACCACTGAACTTACGAATTACTAATACTAGTGGAAACTTTTGAAGAGTGATCCGCGAAACTCAATCTGTGAAGTTATGGTCACATGATTTTAGTCATCAAGAGGTCAGTGTACTTCAAAGGCCATGCAGGAAATGATAAAATATATTCTTGTCGTTGTATTAATGGTTGCCTTGAAAAAAAACTGAAATTGTTCATTCTACTAATTAGAAATATATTTCCCTGATTACTCGAGCATAATCTTTATCTATGCTAAAATAGTATTTGCCCTTTCATCTCTATTGTAATCCCATTTTTTTTTAATATCCTACATGTATATTTAAAAGAAAAAAGTTTATTTGTTTTGAATTTTGGGGGGATTTTTTTTTTTTTAAGGTTTGCATTTACTATGTAGAAAATGCATCACAACTGGCTATTACCTTACTATAGCAAGGTTACACTTCTTCTTTTTTCATATCACTGGAAAAAAAACACCAATCTGAAGTCAGTACTTACGTGCTTTCTACTTCATTGCCAGGTAAGAAGATAAACTGAACAGAACCAACTTGAAAAATTGATCTAACAAAATATCAATGGTTTTGATTTTTCTTTAAGGCAACTTCATGGACACAGCAGGTTACAGTCAGCAACATAACAAGGAAGTAGAAATAAAATATAATACATGTACATGAGAAACAAGAAACCAAAAGTAATGTATAATGCATTGATGCTATCACCGTACGATATCTGAATACATTACTTCATGTAATTGTTAATCTCGTTATCACTAAGCCCACTGAAATCTTTGGCCATTTGAAGAGCATCTGAGAAGTAAACATATTTGAAAGTGCCCTCATATGCAAACTATCAAAATGCACAGGGGATATTTTCAAGTACTCTATGATATATTTTGTTATTAACAGTACAGAGAGAAAATAATTGATATCTTGATTTAAGGGGGAAGGGGAATTTTTTTCTCACATCTTAATATCTATTTCTAACAAATAGAGCAAAACAAATCACATAATCATCAAAAGATAAACTTCTGTACAATCGTCATATGCTTATCATTATGTCACATTACAAATAAAAAAAGAAACAGAGGGTTTAAAACTTTAAAAGAGATTTCCATTATATTTCTAACAAACTAAGACAAACAAAGCCTAACATTATAGCCAAGAATCAAACATACACTGCTTACAATATGACAGTTATTCATTACGTGTACATGTACATGTTTCATTATGCATGAAACTGACAAGGTCCAGGGGATAATTGTTTTAAGGATATTTCGCAGACAGACCCACATTATTGTCCTGTTGGCCTCTAAACAAACACTGTGGCAAATATTTCAAAAGAGCTCTAAAATTTATTAGCCACAATGTGGAATTCAAAATATTAGATGATGATTAATACACAATTTGTGTTTTTAGTTTTATTAGTGTCTTACACACACCAACTGTTTCATGACATCTTACACTTACTTGTCCAATGGCAGTGTCGATAGGTGAGGATGAGCCAAAATCCAACTGACATTTTACTCCTTCCACATCAGCTGCATTATCTGTTCTTGGTTGTTGCCTAGGAACAAGGCTTGCATGCATTGATAGTGGTGGCAGCTGTTAAGTCCTTCTCCTGCGAGTCCCTCAGGGTTCTTGTTCTGATTGTTGATGCTTGTGGCTGATGAGATTTCATTGTGTCTTCTACAGCTGTCTGTTGTCCAGCGTCAAGTATTTGACATTCTTCTTTATCAGAACTAATACTTACCCGGAAAACACTTTTATTTTGTCGTTCTTAAAAAAAAAAAAAGTTCTTGTCGCGTCACTTTACAATTCTTGGTCCTCTCCTTCAGTATCGGCATTTACCAGATGACACTCATAAAGCTCTATTTCATATGTCCTTGATTCAGGTCCATATGTTTGTCTTCTCTCTTGATGTTGAGAAGCCTTTGGTACACTGAACCCTCTTTGGTCTTCCCTAGACGCGCTTTGGTCCTCACTAGGTAAAATTGTTTTTCCTTGAGGTAAATTTATTGATACCTTATTTCTAAAAATCGATTCTCTTACAAAATGGTCATCATGATCATCATGCACGTTGTCTGTTCCTATCTGGTGATGTCCCATGTCCTGCAGATTCTTCTTTGTCCTTCACATCCTTTACTGTATTCACGTGGGGGAACGCTTTTACCAGAGGGCAAAATATCACATGACATATGCAAATGAGGGGTAACATCAGGTTCTAATATCCTGAATGTTTGGGCTCGCTACATGTAACAGGTCCTCATGTCCATCCTGCATGGTATTACTTCTTTCCTGTTGAAGACATGTAGTTTGATCAGCAGAAAGGGATCTGCTACCACTCTGGACACAAGACGACACCCCTCCTCCTGTCTGGGTGGCAATGGATTGTGGGATAGAATTTTTCACGGTGTGGGTTGTGGTGGTGTCTTTCACGGGCACCTGTTTGATATTGCTTGGCACTCGAGCTTCTGTCAGGAGTCTCTGCTATTGGAGCCTGCGACGGAAGTCTGCAAGCTTGGAGTCCCCATCTACCTAAACAGTTTAGGTGAGGTAAACGAAACAATAAGTGCGCAGCGCGACATGGTACACTGACAAAGAAGCATGAGTCAATATCACCAGTCTTAAGAGATCTGCATTGGTTACCCATTAAGTATTGTATCCAGTTCAAAACACTTTTATTAACCTATCAATGTATACAACAGCTAGCTTCTTCTTATTTTACTGAATTGTTAACTCCATATAAACCACAGAGAATGCTACGTTCCAGTACCAAGTCTCTGCTTTGTGTTCCACAAACCATGACAAAGTCATACATACGCAGCCACTTTTTTGTGAAACAAATTGTCAGAACAACTCAAAAGTATAGGAACCTATGACACCTTCATCAGTATCTTCAATTCGTATTTTTTCACCACTCATGAATAGTCAGAAACATGAACCCAGTGCATTTTTTTTTCTTTTCATGTATAAACTTCTCGTTTTCTATTCTTATTATACATAGAGACATGCAAATTTACCTATGTTTTATGCGCTATATAAAAATGTGTAAGTATTATTATTATTATAAGTTGTTAGGTTTATTCATTCCTTTATATATCTATTTGTCTTCTTTACCAAGGGTAGCACAGTCAGTGATTGAAACACTGTTTATTACAAAAATAAAAGAAAAAGTCATATTACACATCGGTACGAAACTGACACAAAGAAAATGGTGAAACATGACTATTAAAGTAACAATTCAAGAGTGAATAAATAATGACTTTAAAAAAAAGAAACATGAACGTCTAGTTTTGTAAGTTTTGAATGATGAAACTTTTTGCTGAAAAAAGTGACAATGTAATTTTGATGATTACAATTTTCTTATTGATGCCACTTGGTTTTAATGAGTTAACTTTAAATGAGACCCTTACGCTCTGTACAATTTAAAGCCAGAAATAGAAGAGGTAAAAAACAAACTGAAAGCTGGTATTCCCGATTTCTCAAATTTGTCCAAAAAAGTTTTAATTTTAATGATGTGCGAATGGCCTAAAACTACAATAAGGAACCTATCAGTATCATTGACTTATCATTATAAGAATTGAAACAAATTAGTTGTCTGTCATGATTGCCATCCATATCTGCTTTCTCATTCTTGTTTTTTCTTTTTTTTGTTAAAAAAAAAATCAATTATCTCTCGTGAAAAGAAGAAAGTGATATTTTTACACTCTGGCTTCACCATGTAATGGAAATATTTAATTAGTCCGTAAGAAGATAATATCATTTCTTGAGTCTAACTGGCAGCCCTTTTGGTTAAAAGGGCCTCCATCTCCTCTTCCTTCCTTCTTCTTTTCAAACAGGCAAGATGCTTTACACTTTTTTTTAATCATCTTGCCTTACAAAGAAAAGTAAAAAGTGTTCGTATCTCACAAACAGGTAAGTTCAATGAAAACAAAAAAATGACGTTCTTAGCAGGTCCATCAGTCCTTGTACCAATATTCTCCGCGTGGGTCTGTCTGAGTGGACCATATTTCATTCGACCGGAGACTCTAGGAGGCGTGCCCTCTGTAGCCTACTCAATCCTGCGCCTCATGCGCCGCTGTTGAAGAATGTCCTCTTCGGGACCCTGAGGTCGCTGTGTGTAACTGAGCTTGGCTGGGAATAGAGGGGGTCTTGGCAGATTCTCTTTGTCGATGGAAGAAAAGGATGAGATTAACAAAAAGTAATAAAGCTGACATAGCCCAGCAAAATAAATGCTAGAAAATGCTTTTCTTTCTTCTTTGAGGTCACTGTGTTTACATGTAACTAAGGGGATCTGATCTGATTCTCTTTGTGTCCGAAAGAAAGGTTGTAGTCCACAATTTTGTATGCTATAACACTTTGCATGAAAAAAACAACAACAAACAAACAACAAACAAACATCGGAAACAAAGCTAATCTGGTAGAGGTGGCATTGCTGTGTAGAATCTTTATCAAATTAAAAATATGAAATCATATCATTCAAGCTATAGCTTGATATGAGTTACAAACACTAAAAATCACCCTCCGTCAGCCTCCTAAAAACACAGAATACTGGTTAAAAAGTGAATATAATTAGACATCTCCATTTCATCAATTTTACTTTAAAATTAAACCAAACATATATGCCTTGTCTTCTTTTGAGTCAAGGGTATATTTGATATAAAAATTCTACCCCTAATAACTATGAAACAGAGCAATTCCTTCATATTTCCATACCATGCTTATTAGGCATGCAAGGTTTTACTACTATGATTAGTAATAAGTTGGGAATGGAAAAAGTGAAGATGGAAATCTGTTTCATGAGTAAACAGTTTGACCTCTAATCACTAATGTTATTGAGCAGGTAAAATTGGATGATAGTGCAAAGTTTTGACAACATAGATGGCATCTCACCATAAAGTCTTGATGAAAAAAGCCTTGCCTCGAGAGGGCATTTTACAGATGGAAACCAAACAAAAAATAATGCTGGAAAGCACTTTCCTAAATAAACAATATTATGCAAAATAATCAATGTGCCATTGAAGGTAAAAGTGGATGATAATGCACAATCTGAAAGGCTTAGCTAGAATCTTACAATGAAGTCTTGATGTATAAGCCACATCACCTCATGGAGGCGTGATGGGAGATCTATGGGGAAGAATGATCCCACACCATTCGAGCTCACTGCTGGCTCACTGAGAATAGTCCCTACTTTGAGATCAAACAGAAATGAAATAAAACCATGTCATGTCATTAAAAATAAAATGAATAAAAAAGGACCGTGTCCCTGAGATTAAAGAGGAAGTTGACTGATGATCCAGCCCTGTAAACATCAGACCAGGCCCGAACCTTACTGTGTTAGAGCTGGTGGAAAATGATCCCATACCATCAGAGCTCACTGCTGCTCATTGAGAATAGTTCCTTCACTGATGTATCAAACATAAAATATGAACAACAGATGATGAAGACAATTACTGAAAAAGAATGATATTCAATAGTTTGATAAGAGCTGAAAATTACTACCATGCAATCAGTGTTGACTGTTCACTTCTCTTTGTGTTTTGCTTTTAAAAGTACATTCCTGTAGTAAACGCATGGTACCACGTGGTCTCTAGGCCCGTTAGAACGGCTCTATAATAATGTTACAAAAACAATTGTGTTTTCAGCTCAGATTTAAACTGATCCAACTAAGTGATATTCCTTAAATTCTGTGGGAGTTTATTGCAAAGTTCAGGTTCTATCTTTTGAAATGCCCTATCCTCATATGACTTGATCTGAACTGATATTTGAGAGAGAAGATTTTGTTTAATTTGAACGAAGATTGCGTTTGGGTACATACATACACTTGAAAGAATTCACGAAGATAAACAGGGGTGATGCCATGTAAATATTTGAATACCAGTACAAGTAATTTGTATTTAATCCTATATCTTTCGGTCCAGAAAATATTTCAATTTGATAATTTTATACAGACCCATTTCGGCCGCCTTGTAAATATTACTGACATGACATCTAATACTGAGATCGTTTTCAACTATTGTAGCAAGATCACCAGCCTTCGGGACTGGCATAATGGAAGAACCTGCAACATGACTGTATGGAAGATAGGTCTGGTGAACTTCTATGGCGAGATTTTATATGTAACCTCAGTCTTCATTGTATTAATTTTTGTTGGGACTATTTTGATCCAACCATTCCTTAAATTTATTCAGACATAATTCTAACTTAAGGATAACTGTAAGACTATTTCACTCACTAAAGAATTAAAGAAGGGGAAAGTAGCATTGAATGACCCCTCTTTATTAAAGTTGTTACAGATTAAGCATTAAACTCTACATGAACTGTAAAGTCATCAGATCCATTCAACCAATTCCAAGAACACTGACTTCATGCTTTTCAGAAATAAGGACATTGAATCTTTTCTTCTTTTCTTAAGCCAATACAGGAAAAGTTATTACGCAAAAATATTGGACTTCTCTAGACTCATCCACCATTTTTCCACATGTAGATTGTCAATACACGGTATTTATTGCACCTCAAGCATTCTAAAATCATTGAAATATAGGCGGGTGCATTTATGTAAAAAAGGGCCTTACCCCCCAAAGATGAAAAAAAAAAATTTTCAATTGTGTTTTTGTAGTATTTGATGTGCTTTATAACATACTAAAAGTCTACCAAAATCTGCCCATGGGAAATGCATGAATTTTATGATGGCGTCCAAGATGGCCGCCATTACCTTAAAACATGTGTAATTCCTTAATTTTTCATCGTAGACAAGTATTGTGGTGTTTAACCCCATGTTTTCAGGGACGAGCAATCCAGTTAGCTACTTCAAATCATATAATAACGATTGCATGACTGCAAATCCAATATGGCAGAACAAAATGGCCGCTAAAGCTGAACAATTACGCATAATTCCTCTATTTTTTAATCATGATCATGCAATTTTGGTGTCGCGTATTTCGAACCGCTACTTTTCACGCTACACCACTTTCTGACTTCTTTTTTTTTTGTTGTCAAGTCTGGCGCATTATTGGACACCAAGTTTTCGAAATTCGGTCATACCGTTACTCAGTCACGTGACCTTTTGTGACCTCATGTCAGCCCCAAAACGAAGATTTTCTGAGTTTTGTGTACAAAACGAATTTATTCTATCTGAATATTGGTTCAGATAACACGCTGAAACAGCAGACTTACATGTAAAAAAAACAATGAAAAGGTTAAAGTTGAAAAAACAAAGAAATACATAAGAAATACGTATAACAATATAATACATAAGAATTGAAATAACTTTCATTTTTTTCTTATGTAATAATGTTTTTTTTTAAGGTTTAGAAAGAACTTATTGCATTGAGATTATATCTCCAAGCCCCTTCTTCACTTGATTATAAGTGGAAATGTATATCTATGCATAAATTTGCATACATTATAATATTAAATGAAAAAAAATAAAGATTTACATAAAAATAAAGATGGATTCGTGGTGTTTGCGAGGTTTTTAACGTCCACGCAAAATTTTGCGTTGATCGATCATGTCATGGCCGAGATCGGGGAGGGGGGGGGGAGCTCCGAGGCCCCCTCTCCCTCTCCCCCTCCCCCTTGCTGAAATATTTCCAAATACAAAACACGGTTTACTTCTGGTTGATTAGTCTAGCCATCGCTTCTGCACTGCCCTGCCGCGACGCGTTGTCGCCACGATTACTTAACCACCCCTAGGCTCTACCAGAGAGCGGGCTCTGTAATTACTTTTCCATATTTTTCATTACTTTCCCATCACGCGAAATTTAAAACACAAGCCAGTCTTCACCGAACTATCTCAGAGGTGATCCAATATGAATCACATGTTTTAGCACGCGTGATGGAAGTCCTTGTATGTATCGAAAGTGACAAGAAGCTCCGAGTATATTTTCCTCTCTCATCGGAAATCGCCCATGCAGGCCCACAAAAGTATCCCTTTAAGAAGGGTGACATGCCCGGAGCCATCAACCCGTAAATTGCCGGACTTCCAACACAACACCGGTCTTATCCCATTTCCAGGGGTGCAGCCCCGTCTGGTTCTGGATGCGGACATGATCACCTAAGACTAGTGGCAATAATCGTTTAGTGTGTTCGGATCAGCGTTCGGCACCTCTCATGTGGCGGTTTCTGAGTGCCTCCTCCCGAGCTCGGAGGGTCTCACGCCAAATGTCATGGGGTTTGTATCTGCCAGGAGCTATGGGGCTTGTGTTATCCATGATGAGACGCTTCACAGTCTTCATGCCAACTTCGGCAAGACAGTTGCTATGGGGGAAAGCCACAGAGGAAATGCGATGGTGCACACCCATTCCTTACAATCGGCTAGTTAGAGTAACGGTGGTTCACTACCAAGTAGTTGCAAGCTTTTTAGAAGTTTGCAAATGCACTGGAATGGATGAGCTGGAGATGCCAAGGGGGTTGGTGGTGCGCTAGAGTTCGAGCGGGCGATCCGATTGCCGTGGTTACACCTAGCACGAAGGGCTGTGATGGCAGGAGTGATGCCAGGCCAGAAAATAGATGCTTCTTCCCTTTCAGTCATGGAGGTGATCCCTTGGTGACCCCTCGTCATATATATATATATATATATATATATATATATATATACAGTGTGTGTGTGTGTGTGTGTATGTGTGTGAGGATCGTATAGTTTATACTTCAATATAAACTTCGATATACACATATATAAGTGTGTTTTATTTTCCATTTGATAACAAAATATACATTTGCATATTGATATCAGTATAAACCTTCATGGCTACAGTTTATTACAAGCAACTTAATGAATAATCACATAGTTAGGAATTATTTTACAAAAATTTAATGTAAAACACCGCTTACCTAAAAGTGAAGTTTCGTTGAGGGTGACCAATGCATGTGTGTGGTATCTGGGTGTGTGTAAAATATCTACAATCCTCACACTATACAATTTATCGAGACGCCGTCGAAATGTTTAAGTTTGGTATTTTTCGAGCATATATATATATATATATATATATATATATATCCACTTCATTTATATGGGATACATTTAATTGATTCAAGTAGCTTTTCATTTTCATCACAGTGACATAGCCCAACCAAGAGAAACTAATGAACAAATCAATAAGACAAAAACCAACAAATTTTCCATCTCCTGTCTGTAAAATTATAGGACAGACATTTGCCAAACAAATTCCTTTCAATATCTATGTACACTATTTCTCTTTGAATTCAAAATTTATCAAGTAAAGCTGGTGATATACCGTACCCAGTATACTTGCTGGTAAAAGCCTTCCCTGATGAATTATCTGTAAAAACTTCCTGACCGCCTTGTCCTTCTTCGTTCAATGAAACTTGCAGAATAAAAGGGAGCTTGCCTTTGGGCAAGTCCAAGGTATTTGTCAAATACTTTACCAATATCATCCAAGTTTTTAGAATACCAAATGACTCTATCAAGTTGGCAGCCCAAATAGATTTAGGATCAGACCAAATAACATGGAAAATTACATTCGCAATTATATTTTTGTTCATTTTTCTGACCGCCTTGTCCTTGTTCGTTCAATGAAACTTGCAGAATAAAAGGGAGCTTGCCTTTAGGCAAGTCCAAGGTATTTGTCAAATATTTCACCGATATCGTCAAAGTCTTTAGAAAACCAACTGACTCTATCAAGTTGGCAGCCCAATTAGATGTAGGATTAGACCAAATAACATGGAAAATTACATTCGCAATTATATTTTTCTTCATTTTCCTTTATCCATGGGGAAAGCAAATGACCAAATACCTTGAACAAGACCATTAACAGACCACTTGCTCACAGATATTTCCCATTTGTGCCATCTTGAAATGTAAATGTGAGTGTATTTCCATGTAAAGCTGGGGAGGATACTGACCCTGTACCATGGACTGTACAAGCTAAAGTAGAGGAAACATTCTGCACATCACAAGGGCTCTCAATTCGATGGGCGTTCACTTGCTGGCCAAGACTCATCGAAATTGGAAGATGTATCAGCAGGTCTGTATCAGACAAGAGAGTGCAATATCAGAAACGCTTCACTCCAATAATTTATTTAACAGCAGGCATTACATGTACAATATCTAAATTCTTCAAACTGAAAAAAAGGTATGTCCTTGTACATTATTAAGCCAAAATAATGAAACTTCTCAAAATATTCCTTGAAAAAAAAATTAAAATAGAACCTTGGAACAACCAAGGGTTAATGCACGAATTATTAAAACAATCTTTCGAAATTGCCTACAAAACAATTTGTGGTTGTCAATTTCATTATATCGCTGTAAATAACGCACAACTCAAGGCCTTCAAGCATAAGAAAAACAAGTCTGAAAATTTATGCTCGCTTCCCTCGCTCGCACATGACACTTTAAGACAATTACTCACAACTGCTTATTTGGGAAGCTGAAACAGTATCCAGATCTACCTACAAATAAAAACAATAACAATGAAAAAGATGATGCTTGATAATGCATTATTTTGACTGTAGGGTAATACTTATGTCACAAAATGGTCCTTTTTTAGGGGCCATGAGTTCACCGTTTGTAGGTGTTCTTTTTTTTTTAAAGGTGCCCTTTTTGCTGGTGTTCCCCCTTCAAAGACGCTCCGTCGGGTCTGGTCTGAAGGACACCCCCATGGTCCAGGAGTTTAAGGAAAGTGATCAAAATTTTGTGTAAAAGCTTATTTTCTTTACTGCAACCTCTCATCAGCAAGCATGATTCAGTCTTTAAAAAAAATGAAATTCAATGTGCAGCTCCACATAGCTTCGCGGACTGATCTTTCAATGCTCTGAGGTGCTTCTAGTATTGACATACTCTTAAACTCACAATGCTTAGAGGCTGGAAAACTTACTTCCTGTGTTCCTGTAACATCGACTGATATGCTAGTCTGATATGAATATAGTTGGGTCTACGGCGATGACTTAAATTACAATTCTTCCCTTGTTAACCCATTGGCTACTGAATTCTCTTATTCCTCTAGGCTTACTACAGGGATGACTCGGTTCCCGTGGGCAATGGGTTATCCAAAGGAAAAAAAATCCTAGTAAAACATTTAAATATATATATATATATATATATATATATATATACATATATATATATATATATATATATATATATATATATATATACATATATATATATATATATATATATATATATATATACATATATATATATATATATATATATATACATACATATATATATGTATATATATATATATATATATATATATATATATATATATATATATCATCCTAGTTAACTCATTTACTCACACTCACTTGCAGATTATCATTTTTCATGAGCACTATTTTCTGTTGCAGTGTAAACGCATTTCTGTATGCCCAAACTCTGTTCCACTACATCGTATTCCCTCTGTCAACATCCATATCCTAACATTGTTATCGCCTTGTCTGTTCGTCGATGTGTAGCTTGTGTCGGGAACGTTTCTGCGCTATTTGCACGTCTGGTAGATGCTAGACACCAAACCTGGATCATCCAATGGTTTTCCAAGGAAGCAAGTCTGGAGAATGACACCAAAACAATAATTCATCACAACAACTTACACGAAGGAGAAACAGGTAAAACAAGTATGTTGATAATCACTGAGCCGAGGGTAATCAGTGACGGTAAATATGAAAGCTTGGCCATGACAAGGCTGGGTAACGATAATGCTGCTATCAGCTTTACCTTATCTTGCGAGTAAATATGTGACCCGCCGCCTCAAAACCTACAATAAGTCGCACAGACCACAACGTTGCAAACAGCCCCAAAAAAGTAAATTTGCTTGGATCAGTCGATCTTCTTTTTTTCATAGAAATGGGTACTTTCATTATCATTCTATCATGACTCAAGATTGTGAGTCTTAATTCGTCTTAAAAATATGTTTGGGGGGCATTTTGAAATGGCTCCTTTTTCACTAAGTTCAAAGATAATGAATGTTTGGAGAGCTTTTGTAATACTTTCATTCAATGCCAAATTACTACTTTACCTCTAAAGGTACTAAATTGATTTTAGAGTGAGTAATGAATAGGTCCTCCTATTCAACCTAATCTGATAATCCGGTTGATATGGCCATTTGAATACCAGTTTTACTTGGTCGCACACAGAGAGCGAAGGTTTAGCACTCTTTTGATCCGAACTTAAATGGTCATTTTCTATGAATAAGAGTTATTGATTGCTGGTCACATACTAATTAACTAGGCAAGTGATATACCATTGGAAAGCTGAGAATCTCTACTTTCAGAAAATGTATAAAACAAAAATATTAATTTTGGCGACTTATTGTAGGTTTTGAGGCGTCCGGTCACATATGTAAGCGGTAGGCCTACATATAACATTCATATAATGTTTCTTTATTCAATTCATTTAGGCCTAGGGCGTTCATCGCAAGGCAATAACATAGCCATTAAACCACTTAACATGCGTTCTCATAAAGGACTATTCAAGGCCTGAATAAAAAAACAAAGGATGCTATAAAATATTTCGGGCACTGCAAGACACCATGTTTTCCATTAATAATTGGATGTGACATTTAATTTGAGTCTGAGTAAATATAACTTTGAAACAAAAAGCGTCCAACCGTACTCTTTTCATTTCTTTTAAAATTACAGCTGTCCCTGACGAATCCACTGGGTTGGTTGTATAAAGAAATCAGACGCCATCTTTAACTTTCTTCGTTGCTTGGCAACCGGATATGATGACTGACTTCATCAAATATTTCATCCTTACTTCTATACAGTATTCAAGAGTAGATAAAAAGTTGAGTAAGTTTTAGTATCCGAATTAGTGGACGCAATTCAAATATATTTTTCCAACATATCTTTTAGGCTAGAAAAATTATGCTAAGAAATGGTATACAGCGCAATGTCTACCAAACAGCAACTGAAATATATCGTTTCGAAAATGTACTACACGGTCTTTAATTTCCTCGAGATGAGAATATTTTAATATTTTGATATTTGACGATCTATATCTCTTTCTACCGTCATACTTTAGCAGAACGTATCGAAAAGCTTTCCCATCTAAGTAATAAACCACTTTATTTTATTTATGTATTTATTAAATAGCGAGCTTACGATTTCAGGACGGGAGCCTTTGAAGACGGGGAGTCGAGCGAAAAATCGAAAAATCGATGCGCGACTTGGAGTATCTCTCCTTCCTGATTGATTTCAGGACGGTTCTCGGGCGAAATAGCGTCCGGTCTAAAGTGGGGACGGAAAGCCGAACACTGCAGTGCGTCGCCGTCCACTTGTTCGTAACTTGATTGGAAAACAAGACGGGGAAGGTGCGAGGACCGTCACAGTCGGTTAACTCTCCCCCGTCTTGTTGCTCTCCCGTACCGTTTCGTAAGCTCCTAAATACCTCTTATCGCATGCAGTGGGTTAAACGAGTGGTTATCTTCAACTCCAGACAAGGCCGATATGTTTGGCCCTGTCCTAAGCGCATATAACTGGTATTTTACCTTGCAGATTTATGAGCGTGCCCCTTGCGGCCACTGAAGTGGGAAACATCGCGCTGAACTAGGAAGCTTATTAAAGAGGGATAACCATGCTCAAGACGATTCGCGCTTTCAGGCCTTTAGCCTCTGTTATATGGATATCGTGCGGTCAATTGTGCGATTTTGGGCCTATAATTGGCGTTCCTACGACATTCAATTTCGGTTGCGCAAGGCCCGGCACCCCCAATGGTCATGGGCGGTGATAGACACATAACTGTGGCTGACAGTATCCGCGACGCCGGGCCAAGCGGCGTATCCAGCTTACACGCGTAGCCAGCCCTTTCGGCCGTATGACCGAATGTCGAGGCGCGGGAGCTATCCAGCCTCAGGGCTGCCCTTAACGGCAAACAGAAACCTAGCTCCAACCCCAATTGATCTCCAAAGAATGCTTCCTTTTCTTAACCGGCTTCCGCATCGCCAGAACGCTGCCCTACTTATTTACGGTTTCAAGGATTACTTTCCTTTGGGTTTCACTGGGAAACGTCATCCTGTGTCATCACATTGATTAACTTTGCCCAGGATTGAAAAAAAAAATCACTGTTCCAGCTAATGCTGTAATCATAATTGCAAACCTTTAGCTCAGACAGGAATTGCCTGAGTTTTATAAGCTGATCGGTCGTTTATATATCAAGATATTTACGATTTAACATTGATGTCGGGATAGAGTACCACCGAACCCTAAAGAACTCTTACGGTTGGCATACCTCGCTCTATCACAGAATACCGTACGGGCTGGAAACCCGCTCTGAAATCGCCAAGCGCTGGTGCTTGGTTTTTGTGACTGCAGCGCAGCGAAGAAGCCGAGCGACTTGCGCTAGCGATTGATCGCGATTTTCTCTTTTGTAGGATAGTAAACGGGTTCCATTTTCTCTCATACTTTCACATATCCTTAATTATATATGTAATTAGAGGACTGCACACAATTCACTGGCATTTGAGCTGATTTTACAATTTTTCACAAAGTTAATCAATCACTTTAAAGTCTCCTAGGGAACATAAGTAGATTCTGCTCGCAAAATCAAGAAAGAAATTAGCTTAGGTAGAATAGTGGGTCCTTTCCAATCTCCGCCTTTTGTGAATTTTCGCTGCTCCCCATTTTGGGCTCGTCCCCAAGCGCAATTCAGGGGAATTCCGTCTCATACAGCATCTTTCTGTACCTCGTTGGGCTTTGGTTAATGATTGCATTGATTCTGAACTACAGTCCGTATCATATACTTCGTTTGACGAGACTGTAAACCTCGTTGCCAGGATTGGTTATAAGGCGCTCATGGGGAAAGCAGATATCAAATCTGCGTTCCGCTTTGCTTCCTGTGCACCCCGCTGATTTTGCACTTCTAGCTTGGGTTTCGCCTTGACGGCGAATATCATTACGATAGATGCTTCACCATGGGGTGCTTGATTTCAAGTGCCCACTTAGAGCGTTTTAGTTCTTTCCTCGAATATTGTTGTCGTACAATTGCCCGTACAGATCGCATACTGCATTATTTGGACGATTTCTTCTTCGTGGGCGCCACACGAGAAGAGTGCGAATCGTCGATGCGCCACTTCATGGCTATGTGGGAAGTTTTTGGAGTACCGAAAGCCAGCAAGAAGACGGAGGGGCCCGTTCCCACTTTCACGTTTTGGGGGCTCGAAATTGATGCAGCGGTGCTCAAAGAGCTGGTTCCCAAGGCAAAAGTCGAAGCCTTGCAGTCAGTGTTGGTCGATTTTGCCGCAAAAGAGAAGCTTACGTTGCGGCAAACACAATCGCTGGTCGGAGCCTTTGTGTGCAAAACCGTGGCTCCCGGGAGAGCCTATATAACGTCATGCATTATGTTTAACCGTGTTTGTGACAATTTTGTTGGTATATCAAATAAATATATGTATTTGGAATGATATATCAGAAAAACCAGCAAATAAGTTGTATAACAATATATGTACGTCGGAAATGAGTACCTATATTTCTTTAACTCGCAATAATACAGCTGCAAGTAAAAGAAACAGCGCTTTCTAACGTTTGAACATGAAAACGAAATGCCTCATATATCGAAAAGTGATAAAGTTTCAGTTCAGTTTGAAGACATGTATTTAAGGGTGTCCCTAGACGTAAGAGAAATAAAATGTATATGTGTCTAGTTTAGTATTTAATTGAAATAGGTTACAAAGTTCGTCAGCAAATAAGCCGTTTGTACATCTGTAATGAGCTTTGATGGTGTTTTATTAATATCGGTAAGTTTTAGTATGTTAAACTGTACAATGGTCGACGTGACAACGGGGAGCATCACCTGAAATTATGTATTTTGAAGAGTGATTAATTTGTGTAATTTGGTGGTTTGAGTGTTCCAGTCCCCAGGCCATAGTTTCGATTATCGGACCAAAAACATTAAAAAAGTAATCAAACAACTGTCATTTCGCAACTATGCAACTATGATGTCAGACGTGATAACATATTTAGATGAAATGTTATTCGGTTATTTCGATGATTTTTGCAGGTAGCCGAAGAGAATTACACGCATCCATCGCTAATGATAACCTTCCTGTCACTGGGGAAGATATTGAACTAATCTGCGTCGACTCGTCTCTCCCCAGCACATTCCTTACGACATGGCGGGAAACGATTTCAGAACTCTGGCTTCATTTGAATTCCCCGACGGTATATCATCGGCCAGGAGCCTGTCCCGAAATAGTAAACCCATTTTACATATGAGAATTGACCCCTTAAAGGTTCCCTTTTATGGAATTACAAAGGAACTTCAATTAGTAGACTTTTCTACTGTGAATCCAGATCTGTCAACCATTTTACCTGAATTCCATTCATTAATCTGTAAACTTGAAAATAAAAAAATAATTGGGAACGCCCCTAAAAATTTTGGAAAATCGGTCCAGCGATCGATGACGTCATGTGACGTCACACTCAGAATGCTTGACTCCACGCAAGCTGAAAGTGTGTGTGTAGGCTATTGAACTTCGTGTAGATCCTAGCTTCGACTTCGTGTAGATCCTAGCTTCGACTTCGTGCCATTACAGCCCTTCATTTTAGTTTTTTTTAATCCTTTATCAACGAACGATAACATCTTCTTCAGACAGAAGAAATAAAAGAGGAATTAGGGGCACGGCCGTATTTGTTTGAACCAGACATGTCGGATTCTGATTATATGACAGAGACGTCCCTGATTTCAATAACGGAGAAGATATCGACGGGAGACTTGGGAATTATAACTAGTAATTCCTTTTGATAATTAGATTGCCGATTAAATTTTAATTTACGCATATCCACCAATTATGAATCTTGTTTGCGCTTGCAAAATGCCCCAGTCCTGATGAGGCTGAGCTGATAGCTGATCGAGGCAGTGAGCTCGACGTGCGCAGGTGTACACGCCGTGCCGTTCGGTCGTTCGCCTGCTGACCCTGCCTGGCCTGGGCGCGGCTTGGGTAGGGTTTTACTGGTGCATGGGGTGGCCTGTAGCGTTTTGTTTCTAGTAAATTCTAACATTGATATCCAGAAAACCCTTAGCTCTCCTGTTACCTTGCATGTTTTCATTGTGCTGCTATGAATAATAAGTACCGGTAGACTAAGTTAGTGTAGGTACAGTGATAGTTGATCAATAGATATATGATCAATAGATACCGTAGATCAAGTTTGATTTTGGGGATGGCATCTTGCTTCAGGGACGGCCTCTTCTTGATGCCAAACGCCGCATGCAGGCCCGTACTATCGAGGAAGTCCTCCGCACAAATGTGCTCGGAACACACGGACACTGCGGTCACTCGGCCCCTTCCAATTGACGCGAGTTAGTTTCACTTTTGAGGTCCATTTTCTTCTAATATTTGGGTCTTTGAGGAATAAATGTAGACTTACACCCTCCTTTGTGATGTTGCTGCAACCTGCAAAGACACAGCGTTGCGGCATACTTCGATTTAGAGGTGGTTTTCGAGGTGGTATATAACTGCAAGTTAGTTTGCACGCGCATATATATGCAAGATATTGTAAACAAGCACCGGCGATGTCGGTTTGTGACGTCACACGTCAATCATGCTCGAAGAACGAGAATTCGGGGTTTAAAAGGGGGCGGAGCTTAGCAGACTCGTTTAGGCCTGAATACGTGGGGAAAATATTATTTTAAAAATATTCAGATACGTATTCATTGCAAACGGATGTCATTTTTCAATTTAGATGAGTATCATGTACAAAATAACAAGAATTAGAATTTCATAGAAGGGAACCTTTAAAGTTAATGAGACCATCCATGTCATTCACAAAAAGCTTGTCAGCTCGAACAAAGCCGCCGGGTGTGGCCCCCAGGGCCCCCGAAAAGGGCCTACAAGTCGGGTCGATTTCAACCCATCTAGCATATGCACCAAACTTTGTCAGAAGGAAGTTGTATGACTATACATTACAACAACAACAAAAAAAAAACACCAAAAAAAACACAAAAACACAAAAACACAAAAACACAAAACACACACACACACACATACACAAAACAAACAAACAAAATTGTCCATCGGGATGGGTTGTCAGACCGCCCCCCCCCAAAAAAAAAGTGCCCCCAAGTTGGGTTCATTTTAACCCATCTAACATACGCATTAAACTTTGTTAGAAGGTAGTTGTATGACTATACGTTAACCAATCACTACGTTAACCAATCACAAAAATTGACAAACTTCTAGGTCCGGATGGGTTGTTAGATACCCCCCCCCCCCCTCCACACACACACCAAAAAAAAAAGTGCCCCCAAGAAGGGTAGGCTCCACCCCATGTACACCAAGTACCAAACTTTGTCAGAAATAAGTTGTTTGACTATACAGTACCAAAAACACAAAAACTGACAAAATTGTCCATTGCATAAAACACTGTCAGTAGGAAGATGTACAACTTTACCTACGGGATAGGTTGTCAAATCCCACCCCCCCCCCCCTAAAAAAGGAGAGAGAGAGAGAGAGAGAGAGAGAGAGAGAAAAGAAAATAATTGTTTCCCCATCTAGCCCCTGCCTAATGAAATAATTTTGTTAGACCCCCTCCCAACAAGTGTGTCGAGTCGATCTCACCCCACCATGTACATGTACACTGTAGCTTACAGACCATGCTTTGTCAAAATGCTATATTACATGGCTGTACATGATCATAGCCTCTCCAGATTAAAAACTTGACAAATAACAAATAACTATGAAAGAGGGTTAGTCATCAGACCCCCCCCCCCCCCTCCCCCGCACTCTGGAAAGTGATTCAACCATTAACTGACATGCATATACATGTATGACAACAACAACAATAATAATAATAATATTCCGCTTTTATATAGCGCCTAATACATGGGAGATGTCTCTAAGCGCTTTACAGATATATTATTACCCCGGTCATCGGATTCTGGCTTGCCCGCACACAATGTATGCACATTCTCCACTCCCTGGGGAGTATCCCAGCAATGGGCCATGGCGCTCACATTGCTTAGCAAACGACATTAACTTTCGCATCCTACCGGATACCCATCTAACACCTGGGTGGAGAGTGGCAAATGTAGATTAACGTCTTGCCAAAGGACGCTAGTGCTGCGGTGGGATTCGAACCCCGGACCTCGTGGTTCAAAGTCCGGGGACTTATCAACTGATCCGCAACACCTATACGTGTTATTATTATGACAAAATAGCAGCAACACTATAATAAATAATGCTGACTATTTATCAAATTATTCTATGTAATTTAATTAAGTTTTTGATCCATAATGGCTTTCCATATATTGCATAGCAACCTGTCTACTGTTACTAGGCTATGCCGGATATGCAGTGAGTGAAATTTGCTATTGCTCCTATTGGGATAAGTTTGTAATTTATTAATTAAGTACTCAAAAAAGGTCCTGAAGGTGGATTACATAATTTCTTCTCTTTTCTCTGATCTCATCTCAGATCTGGGCACATGGGAGCATCTCTCCTGGAGCACATGTCTATCACTAAGCACATGGTTCCATCTGTGAGCACATGCATGATGCAAAACAAACAAAAACAAAAACAAACACAAAACAAACAACAACATAACATGGTGCTCATGGATTTATTTCTCTTGATGTGCCAATTTTCCCCCTAAATATTTACATATTAAGTTCATATAATTCTAACCCCACCCCTACCTGAACAGGTGTGAGTGGGGATGGAGGGGGATGCCTATAGCCTATTATGACTGCTACATATGCACTGTGATGCAGAGTTTTGGGGCAAATTATAAGCTTTGCACTTATAAAAAAATATAAAAAAATAAAAAATGACAGCCCATCTCCATATCCAACTACAAGGGGGGGGGGGGGGGGGGTCATGGGGAAGATCTTATTTGTCATGTGCTATGAAACTTTTCTTATTATCAATATGATTATGAAAATTTATATCTCTTTGAAGCATAGTAAATACATATGTACGTGTAGGTATCTTATGATTAATAAGCTCTGCATTGCAGGGGGTGGGGAAGTGCAGTCGGCTCGTCAAGTGGGATAAGACATTCATTCAAATTCATTGAGCTCATTTGTAAGATACTCAATCTAGGGGTGTACAGATATCTTGATTCATGATGTACGAGGCAAGATTCCCAAATTCTCAAATACAGTTGTCAGTTATTCGTGAGGGCTAGGGCATAACAGAAAATGTAAATCAATTTTGAACATTTTGTTTACAGGACATATGAGCCATACCATGGACTACAGTAAGACTACTCTCCCAGACACAGAGACAAGGCTACTTGGAGTTGATGATTCCTACCATTTGATAATATGGCTGACCAACAGAAGAATCAAGGTACTTATATCTAAAAATTATCTCTATCAACATACTGAACAAAATAAAAAGCTGCCGAGAGCAAGTAGAATTAAAGAGAGATAAAAAAAAAAAAAGGGGGGGGGGTAGATATACAGGCCTGCTAATAGTGCAAGCAACAGATAAATAGAGAGAAGAAGAGAGGAGAAAACAATATCTGCATTCTCTCTCTTATAATATCAACAGTTTCCCTGTTGCCAAGCACTTCAATAGCCTGTTGCCTTACCCCTATTCTCTTAATTTGTTTTCATTTATTTACAGTAAAAAGTCACAAAGTCAAAACACAACAGCTTTTCCAGAAGTCCATATGGTTTGAATCTAATGTTGCCCACCTCCCCCTCTCTCTCTGTTTCACTCATGTTCTTTGACTACTCTGTCACAATTCTCTCCCCACCCATTGTACATTTACTACATATTTATATGACCATACATCCAGCCCCTTAAAAAAAAAGAAAAAAAAAGAGATAAATTTTCGGCCAAGATGGGTTGTCAGACCCCCCCCCCCCCCGACCGAAGGCCCCTAAGTCGGGTCTACTTTACATCATCTAACATACCTTTACGCTATTCTTCAAATTCTTTTCCTTTTCCTAAATGAAGATTTTTCACTCTCTCAATGATTTTGTCATCTTTCTCTCTATATATGTCTCTCTCTCGCTCTGTTTGTCTGTATATATATATATATATATATATATATATATATATATATATATATATATATATACACACACACCTTTCTTTGCGTCTGTTTCTTTCTTCCTAAATTTACTCAAGGTATCTCTCTCACTCTCTCTCTCTCTCTCTCTCTCTCTGCCCGGCTCCCCCTCTCTTTCTAGCTCTGTCTCTCTCGCTTCACAATGTCCTTCATTTCGGGCATCTCTTTCTTTAAATTGAAATCCAACCTTAATAGCAAGTTATTCTGACAGAAAGAGGAAAAACCAGGGAAGCAGATTTGTAAAACTTTGAACGAAGTAATAAGGAAGTTATGAATTCGGGAAATTTGTAATCACTATATATGGGAATTTCAAATTGCCGAATCGGTAATGTCACTCTGATGTAGTGGCCTGCAACTTCCCCATTTGCTCCAACACACAACATGACCACAATGTAATTTTTAAGTATTGCTCGGTATGATCTTTTTCTTTCGTGAGGACCTATAACAATATGCTATCTAATATGTGGAGTACTGCCCTAAGGGAAAAGGCCCTTCAGAGAAAACCACAAATTAATATTTTTGTGTACGACAAACTGGAAAGTTGACCACCAGTATGTCACAATCGACTCACCAAATTGCCAGTTTGAGATTCAAAAAGATTTAGTGATCTCATTTTTCAAACATCCAAACTTTCTTATTCCTTGTCCGATTTCTTTCAACTTTCAAACTTTTTTTTCTTTCTTATTTTTCCTTGTTTTTACACAAATCATCTTATTACCAAGGTTGGATTGCCCTTTAAAGTGCCCCTGGTCTCTCCCTCTATTTGCCTTTCTTTTCATTCCCCCTGCTGTCTCTCATTCTTTCACCGATCAGATCGTCTCTTCTTTCTTTACTCTATTTTTTTTTTTAGTGCTACTTTTCAAGACATTGTCTGCATACATGTACACTGACATGTAATTTGTTTATAGGAAGGGGGTCACATCTGTGGTAAAGTAATTATAGAATCTTTATCAAGACAAAAATCTGAAGGAAACTGTCACATATATGCAATAATGCTCATAGTCCATGAAATTTATGCATGCTTTCCTTCATTGTTTACAATTTGAAGCCTATCCTTACAATGGCACTAATTATTGTCATGATGCTCGCAAGCTTGGCCGATTTCCTTCAGATATCATAAGTACCCGTCCATGCTTACAGTGACTACCTCAACGCCCCCCCCCCCCCACCCTTTAAATTTAATAAGTAAATGGTATTCTAACATGTTAATTTTCTAGTTAAAAAAAAACAAAAATATAAAAGTTTTACAAAAGTTACAAAACAAAAATATCGTACAGTACAAAGGTTTGGGGTCAAATTAAACCATTCATTCTCCCCCCCCCCCCCCCCAGGTTCTGTCTGCTCCTTCCATGGGAAGAATGGTGCTCGCGGTTCCAATCTACATTGAGATATTTTATAAAAAAGGTACAATGAGGATTGGAATATGTTATAACACATCCAAGGTGTGTTACGTAGCTTCTCAATGCCATTGAGAAATATTTTAAAAGTACTCGAGTGTGGCAAATATTGCCAATTTACCGTGAATCACGTAGCTATATGTTCATACATACAAGCTGTGAATGTCGTACCATTAAAAATACTGAAACAGATAGTTTGATTTTTTTTGTTAAATTTCATTAGCACATTTTAAACTCACCCTCCCTTTCCCCCTTTTTTTTATATTCAAAAATTTACAACTATAAATATGTTCATAGAAAGGCAAAAGTGCCGAATTAACATAGCACGTGGTGATTACGCAACTCTTTATTTCGCAACGAGGCTAGTGGCCAATTTGGAGATATTATGAAAGACTGAATGAATTCTGATTATAATAATTCATATTCAGAAGTTTGATAATGCACTAAAATTTGTTTCTGTTGCTCTTATATTTGTATTTATGCTTATTGTTTTTATTTTATTTGACATTAAATAATTATAAGGTGTAGCCTTCGAGGGTTGATTAGCATTAGTCTTGAATTACAGAATCTTATAGGCCCAAAGAATCGGCTGTTATTTGGGTGCGTGAAGGAATAATTTGCGTGTATTTCTATGTGTCGGGCTATGTGTGGGGACGTGTGCGTGTGTGTGTGTGTGTTTTCAGGGTGAGATAAAGTTAGGAGAGAGAGAGAGAGAGAGAGAGAGAGATCTAATCAGTCAATATTCATTCATGCACGATGGTAAAATGTTCCTTATTAAGAAGACTAATACACATCAGTTGTTCGAGGGTTTTGTTTTATTTTGTTTGGTTTTTTCCTTAGGATCTGGATATAGCTCTTGGAATAGTCTGTTTTTCTCAGACATTTGGTGTCGGGGTGAGAAGAGAAGAAATAAAATTTTTAATTTGTATGCTCGTACCACCATTGATATTATAGCCAGTTTATATTAGCTAGGATTTGTATTGTTTTTGTTTTGTTTTGTTTTTTTGTTTTCACCATTTCATCGAATTTCTGGCCCTTTTTTCAGTGAAAATGTTAGAATCAATCATTCTACTGCACATGTATCGTTTCAAACGCTGCTGGAATAGACTATAAAGAAACGTTTTGATAGTCTTGTTTTATCGTTTTAGAGTAAATTTGGTTGAATATGGTTTCAGTTTCAGTTTCAGTTCAGTTTCAGTTTCAGATTCGTTTGCTTTTTCTAAAATCTTTCTTTTAAGCTATAGCCGAAGATAAAATGAAAAGGAGAGCTTCATGATGAAAACTTACTTTGACGAGAAATAACAATGATATCATAATAAAATAATAATTTTGTTGTTAGGCTGGAAAAAAATAAAACGCCCAAGACTAGGCTAAGCGCAACCGGCAACCCCCCCCCCCCCCCCACGTGCATGGCATTTTTGTTGTTGTTGTTGTTGTTTTGTTTTGTTTTGTTTTTCATAGGGCACACCATACACACCCGCAATTTTCGACGGTACCAATGGCAACGATGTGCCCAAATATATTTTAAAAATTAAAAATTTTGCGCACTTGCTTTGCTCGTGTACAGAAAATTTATAAACTGAAAGACTGATATTAAAAGACGTCCCCCCCCCCCCCCCCCAACATGCCTATCAGTGTACGGGAATTGGCCCTGCAACCAATGACTGAAAATGCCCCCCCAATAGAAAAAGCAAGGGATGGGAGGGGCAGATCTACATATATTTTCTACCCCCTCCCTCACTCAATCTCGTGTAGGCTTGATCTTTTTGTGCCCCTCCCCCTTTGAAGTCGCTTCCGCTTCCTCTTGGCAATCTGTGCCAACCACCTATGCAAGAAGCAATCCAAGCAACATTACACAAACGACAGCTTGAATACTTAGACTAAATGCCTCACCCCCCCCCCCTTCCATATGCTTTAGGGCTAGTCTTACATCCACACTTCACTCCTAATGTTTATTTATTTATTTATTTATTTTATTTATCAATTGATTTTTTTATATGAGCACACAAACATCCCTTTCCCCTGAAAATAAGCTTCTAAGTACCTGGCAGGTGACGATAGATTCCAGCTTGCTGTCTATCCGTTGGGTCCGGTCACAAAAAGCGTCTGCGTGTGTCTAGCTATTAGACTACACACATATTGCGTAATCACAATGCGTGAATCTCAATGCATGCATGGCAATCGACAATGCTCACATATGATATATCAGCCACAAAAATGTCTACTTCGAGTGACACAAGGGTACCTTATGTATTTTCGAGGTATGCAAAGGTAGGTGATAGGTTTTGTTTTGTTTTTGTTGACCATAAAATAAAATTTAAGTTCTAACTTGTAGGTCTAACGACCTTACATTTGCATCGCCATATATCGCATCTGCAGTCTTCAGCTGCTGACACTGAGCAATCGGGAGCTCGGTCGCGGTGGAGCTCCGCTACTACACACCACGTATAGTGGTCATACTGACCACTACGCGGGACGAATGCAAAAATACTAGTCATTTTCTATCGCATGTACTTAAGGTATGGGGGGAAAAGTAAGATAAATGTTTAAAATACTTCCTTTCAAATTCAGCGCTTTAAAATCTCTTTCCTACCTTAAATGGCCGTTAGGAAGAACTTCTGATATTTCCAGCAAAATCCAAAGTCAAAATCATGTCCAAAACCTAAGAAATCCCCGCCAATTTTTTTTGCGATCGCATGTTGTTTTCATGGTGCCGATGTTTTTAGACTAAATCGGCCAATAAAATTTTGTCCACAACGAAACTCGGTATCGCGTGCACATCGATCTCTACGATCGCACACACGGAAAATCGGGACTTACGTGTGCGCGATAGGAACCGAACTTTTAACCACCGAATTTTTTAGCGGGAGATGTCAGCGCTCGCGGCGATCAGGAAATGTACATCATGACTTGCGATACCCCGTTTCGCCAGAAGTGACAGTAAATTACGGATTTCATTTTCGAAATTATCTTTTCCAACATCGGTGAGTTGAATTTATTGTATTTCATGAATATGTTGGTGCCGTTTCTTGTAAATTAAATGCCGATTATGAGTGAATGTTGGTGACTTTTGTGCAGTGGTGTTTTGAAAGTGTCGAGGTGGATGACTGCCTAGAGTCTACACACGAAGTATAGTAAAGTCGCTATGAGTGCGCTACTACTAGAATTACCATTATTAAACTTAAGGCATTACTTCACAATCACATGCAGGACTCGTCTTAACTCATTAACTTATGCATAATCTACATTTGCCCCAGGCGTCATATGATAAATTGGTCTACGATTTTCTGCGTGATTTAATGGGGCACTGTAGACGTAGATGTAGGTGGCTACGGAATATGGGCTGTGGTTTTTGTGTTCACGTTAATCTACGAGCATCATGCCATGAATTCCTTGTATTGGTCCTTTGGGGCATGACAGGGCAAATCTGTACGGAGGCTGCTGAGAAGATTGTACGGAAATTGTGCAATTTAAGTGCTGTTGCCGCAGCATCCGCACGGAAATCGTATGGAGCCCATCTGAAAAATGTTTTGAGGCGGCTGCACTCCATGCTTGGCGCGGGAGCTGTGGGGTTGCCACGGAATGACTGCTCAATATCACGGATACATTAAAAGCAGCCAGCGGCCACCTTGCGATAGCTGTGCGATGGCTGTGCGAATGTCCCACGAGTCTACAATCATATTATGATGTTTATTTGTCTCCATTTTCAACGAAAAATTGTGTTTTTGCTGCATGATCAGCGCGAGGCCTCCATGCGATGCCCGTGCGGGAATTATGCAATGCCACCTATGACATGTCTACGAGCTGCAGGCTTACAATGTTTTCAAATTTGTATAACTGCCCGCGAAACAAAATTGTCGCTCTAGGCCACTGAGCCTATGAATCCATACCAAAATCTCATTTCCTCCTCTTGCCTCTGCACGGAGGCCGCACGGGAAGGCAGCGGAATGGCACCGATCTTACAAAATAGATGAAATGAAAATTAAAAAGGCCATTAATTAGGGGAAGGGTGTGGGAGGGAGTTGTATCACTGTCTTTGCTCATTCTTCTTCCCTCTCTCACTTTCCTCTTTTTTGTGTTTCTTTTCTGACTTATTCCCCCTTGTTTAACCAATTGATTGAGGGAAGAGCATGTGCCCTGTAGCTATTCAAGTGAGTGTGTGTTGTTGTTGTTTTTTTTTTGGAGAAACATACCATGGATCTAGGGGGGGGGGGGGGCAGCGGGATGGCAACGATCTTACAAAATAGATAAAATGAAAATTAACAAGGCCATTAATTAGGGGAAGGGTGTGGGAGGGAGTTGTATCATTGTCTTTGCTCATTCTTCTTTCCTCTCTCATTTTCCTTTTTTTTTGTGTTTCTTTTCTGACTTATTCCCCCTTGTTTAACCAATTGATTGAGGGAAGAGCATGTGCCCTGTAGCTATTCAACTGAGTGTGTGTTGTTGTTTTTTTTTTTTTGAGAAACATACCATTGATTTATGATTTATTCTGACAAGATAAACTTCACATACACTGCTCTCATAGTCAATAATTGTCATCTCTGCTGTTCATTTTTTGCAATTTTCCCTTCTAAATTCCATCAATTATATGACTAAATGTTATATGTGTGTATTGATATTATCCAAAGATTTTCAAGACCTCATTTCATTTTGGATGAAAGATGGATAAATAAAGAAATAAAAAGCTACATAGAAGTCTGTACAGCTTACCATATACTCAGTCTTTGTCATGGTGGGTGACATCACTTGCCTTATCATTAATAAACAGGCCTGCCAATAACAACACTATCCCTAACCCTATCTTTGATTAAAAAAAATGTTCTGCAAATGTCACCAGAGCATAGATCAAAGCAAAATCAGTGTCAGAAATTTTCAAATGACTTCCTACAACAGGCAACCATGCCTTCAAAACTGCAGCTACCTTGCCCCCACCGTCACTTAATGACTTTCCAACGCAAATAGGTGACAAGCTGGAAATACCACCATGGTGTAGAGAAGATCAAGTTCAACATTTTGCTGTGATTTGCGATCTCATCCAATCAGTTAGGAGTGTGCAAGTTGCATTATAAGATTGCAAACTTAATCCAAGCCTAGTAAAACATTGTCAAAGCATACTCAGGAGAGAAAAAAAAACATCCTGAAACATCCTGATGATCAAGGTAATTGTGATCTGATCTACTACTACCGGTACTGCCTGGTCTAGCATACTTGCACTGATTTGACAAGCTTTTTCCATTCTGATACAAGGAATTATATTGGACAAGATATAGTTTGTAAAAGTCAATTTGTATTAATTTATTTATTTTTGTTGGTTTTTTTTTGTATGAGTTCATTTTGGTGCAATATTTCTGCAACTGAGATGTTGACAGCAACCATCAGTAACACAGCCCCGAATATAAAAAGTTCTTTTAAAGGGGAAGTCTAGTCTTAGTATGAAGTTGTTCCAAAGGAAAGGGGGAATAAATCAAAGAAAACCAGATATTTTTTTTCCTTTTTAAATCAGTCAAGTGATAAGAAAGTCCTGATTTTGTTTTAAAGTTGTAATCATTAGACACTCATGATTTTCAAATTGAAAAATAAATAATAGCACCTCAGTGTGATTCAGGACAGCGATCCCACTTGTTCCAACATTTATTAAGGTTGAAATGTCATTTTCCAACTTTATGACTTGGTATGACTTTTTTGGAGAACCTATATATATGTATAACAACATGCTATCTCGAAAATATTTTTAGTACAGTTCCAAGGGAAAAAACGTGCTTCATAAAAAATTGGAAATCAATAGTCAATAATATTTGTGTTGAACAAATGTCTCCAAGTACATCATTGTAGGATGATGAATTTTTTTATTCATTCGTTTCAAACATATTTATTACAGTCTTCCTTATACAGGGCGGCACTTTACTTTCAATGAAGAATATTGCTCTTTCAAGAGGCCCTGTCTGTACAATTAAAAACATATAAAACATTAAGCATGTATGCAAAAGTAGAATATAAAAGAAAAAAAAAACAATAAGGAACTAAGGTGTAGAATAAAAATCAAGAAAAACTGTCTAAACAACATACTTGCATACACAAGGAAAACAAGACAAGTTGAATGAACAAAGATGAGGGAAAGTGGCTTCTCAAAGGGCATTTAAAATATGTACCTGTTAAGTGTTGACATTGCCTCTTAAAGGACAGCTCCTGTATGGATGGTATGGTAGTGATGACAACTTTTTAAATTGCTTGTATTTCTCTTTTTTTTTTTTTTTTTTGTTCAAACTTTCACCAATCTGTTTCTCTGATTTTTCTTGATTTATCCAGATTAACTTGTTAGAAAATTAGATTGCCCTCTAAATTCAACAACATCATTCTTTACAATATGCATGCCATGTGCAGAAGCATGCACTTGTTTAGGGTAAATACACCAACTGTACATGTATTTTTTTCTTTCTGTTGTACTCTAAACAGACATGAAATGCATAATGAAAATTGTATCATTCAAAGCTTACTCTTTACAAAAGTAATGAGAGTCCAGTGAAAGTCATTACTCAAGTCAAAATCCAACAGCAATAAATAATTGCTGTTTTGTATAAAATTTATGAACAAATTATAGTAGTAAACTGTTAAGCATGTAGTGCACCAATTTTCACCTGATAGCTACATGTATGTATGTATATACATGTACTTGTGATGAATATGAATTGGAAATGTGGTATAATAATTACCTTAGACATCATTATTCATATTCTGTTAGGATATATTATTCTAAAAAACTTTACTCTCTCTCTCTTTGTACAAAAAGTACACAAGCTAATAAGGTGAGAGCCTCTTTTCAAAACATTGTTAGATTCCTTATGTAATGTTTTTACAAATAAAGCTGTATAGATGTAGAAATACCGGTCTGAAAACAATCAGATAGCAGACATTCTGTGATATGTCTACAGGCACAAAATAGCTAGGACTTTTTAGAGGTTTGATTGAGGTAGACCTTGTTTAGGGGGTATGTTCAAGGGGGTTAGACATATTTAGGGGAAAATTTTTAAGAAAAAGTGTGAAAAACCTCAAAAAGGGTGTGATTTTGACCAATGGATAAAGCTTTTTTTTTTTTTTTTTTTTTTTTTTTTTTTTTTTTTTTGGGGGGGGGGGTTTCGGAAAACCTGTGGTCACGCGTGTGTACAGCAGTATATTTACTGCCCCTCCCCCTCCCCCCCCCCCTCCCCTTCCCCCTCCCCCAGGAAAATATGTTGTCCTCATTGTGAATGCTTTTTCAAAAAGCTACATTTTAGAATGGCAGTGATCCCTAGATTTGTTCTACGTTTAATAAGTAGGCAATACTTTTTTGAAGAAGGTGAAGATGGATAAGTATAGGAGTTGCATAGAATTTCACCTAGTGTGAACTTACTTAAAAGCCAAGTCCACACTAATTTGAATAAATAGAGTAAATTAAACAAGCATAACAGTGAAAATTTCACTGAAATCAGATGTAAAATAAGAAAGTTACGGCATTTTGAAGTTTTGCATTATTTCTTGAAGCAGTGATATGCATAACCTGGGCAGTATGCAAATGAGTGAGCCGATGATGTCACACACTCACTTTTCTTTATGTATTTTATTATATGAAATATCATATATTTCAATTTTTTGCTTCAATAATGTAAAACCTGGTTTGACTCCTTATGTAACATGTAAAATCATCATTATTGTAACTTATTTTGATACAAGGGAGAGATTCTTAATTATCATATCCATAAAAATTGAAATATTTGAAATTTCATATAACAAAATATATAAGGAAAAGTGAGTGTGTGACATCATTGGTTCACTCATTTGCATACTGCCCATGTTATGCGTATCATTGTTTCATGAAATAATGCAAAACTTCAAAATGCCATAACTGTCTTATTTTACATCCAATTTCAGTGAAATTTTCACTGTTATACTTGTTTGATTATACTCTATTTATTCAAATCAACTTGATATTAGTGTGGATTTGGCCTTTAATCTCATGTGGAGCATTCTGAAACACATACTGGAAGAATGGATGTCCTACCCCCCCCCCTTCTTTGATAACATAATTATTATATTTTATAGGTTATTTTAAAGAAATGTACCTGTAGCTTGAATTATACTTGTCACTCTCATGTTGTGGCGTGCGCCTGTAATCCAGCTAACAGTGGAAGTTATAAACTGATTCAGCAGACCCAGGTTCGAGACTGAGTCACGTCTTTTGGATGATGACGTTAAAGGTCTTTCCCCAGACGTAAATAATCATATCTGATTGATACAAGTCTCGAAAAACCCAATTATACACACACACACACACACACACACACACACACACACACATTTTAATGTTTTTAACTGATGGAAAATTGCAGAATTTGGGTCATTAACGAAGAAGGTAAATTGTCCTCCAATATCAATTTTCTCCTGCCTGCTCATTGCAAACATTCAGATATCTTGACATTAGCTAAATAGTTATGACACAAAGCCTGATTCGTTCAAACTAGCATTTTTATTTTCTTCCATTAATTTTGACAATATTCATCATCTGTTCAAATAGTACAATTTACATAATAGTATGGATATACATGTAAACAAGAACTTGCTTTACAAGAAAGAAGGCGCGATCCCAATACTGGTAAGCAACCGCTTGTACATGTAGTGGGTACGCCTGAGTACACATTACGCAAATACAGTATAAATTAATACAAGAAAGGAAGAAAGGGACAGACAATTAAAGAGAGGGAGAGAAGTAGAGAGAAAGAAGGGAAGAGGGTAGAGAGAGAGGAAGAGGAAGAGGACTGCAACATACATCTAGTAACAATTGAGTTGTATGGCGTGCATTAATAATACAATGGCAAGATATACATACGGTGGAGAGTACAATGTCGAAATATTCACTGGCATTCTTACAAAATGATACGGGAAACAGGTTCGGGTAGTGTAATAATAAAGTCAAGGCATTGGAAAGGATATCCATCACATGGATATAGGAATTGTTTGATGCAAATCAAACCCAACACTTATTTCAAATAGGCATTTCTTTCAATGAACAACATTTAAAAGAATGTTCATGACCAAAATGTTCCTTTATGATCTTATTCTTTTAAAGTCGAATATTCTAGTATGTATATAACCTTTGAAATGATGTGTTAAAGATATTTCTAGTATAATACAGTGCACATATATTGTTGTCCCTAAAATGCATCAAATTCACTTTTTTAGTTTTATGGTTCAATGATTAACATATCAAAATAAAGGAGAACATAAAGTCCTTTAAATGGAATAATTTGGCTTCGTCAATTTTTTTTTTTCTGATTGGAGCTTAACACATGTTTCATTCTTTTTACCCATTCTATATCAAAGATCAAATTCATGATTGTTTGATTGTTTCCTGTCAAGTGATCACCTTTAGAGTGCATTGTACATTAACAGAAAAAGTGTGGACAGCCATATCAAAACTACCCCAAATTAAACAGCAAATCATCATTCCCAATATTCTAAATCTTGCTTTGGATATGGCCATGAAATGAGACCAAAGTAGCAACAGTGCATTGTACCATTTGAATGGATTATACAGACTATGATGCAGCTCATGAAACTTGAATCATGCATACATTTTGGTATATACGAAGTTGGGAATAAGCTGAACTCCTATATCTTTTTGTAGCACATTCAATCCTTGGGTCCTGCCGAGTTTTTGTTTTGTTTTGAATAAGAGAAACAACACTGATTTTCCTTGAGAGACATATTCACTTTCCAAAAAATGTGATTCTGTTATAGTTATTCAATAATAGCTGATACCCTTGCAATTCTGAAATACGGTAAATGAATGTCCAACTATATATAACACTACTGGTATTTCTAAGTTGAAATTGGCTTATGCATATAAATTTGTCAGTAATAATTATTCAAACAAACAGCATTATCATCAACAATGTCACTTATACACCTGTATATAGACCTCTAATCATAAGATATTGATTTATCACCTTTTTAATTTTAATTTTCATAATTATTTTTCTTATGTGATTAGGAACATCAACATATACATTAATTGCACAGCTTGATACTCATTATAATTTTAAACATTTCTTTATCTTTAAAATGCCTCTTGCAAAAGTGAATTTAAAGATATTTTTATATCTTTCACCCCTGTGAAATTGATTTCTTGGGGTTTTTTCATAGCAGTGATCTGAAGTATTTTCCAATAATGAGGTGTAGCAATCTACTTACATGCTACAAGAATATGTTCTTCCTGTGCTGAATCGAAAGTGTATCTTCATTTGTAAGTTAAAATTCACATGTGATTCATGTGATTTGTTAGAATATTAATATTTTTAATGAATTCTAAAATGCACAATTTTAATTTCCAGATGGGCATGCAGGTAGACACATAGTGATTATCAACACAAATGAACAAGATGACTACCAAACTGAAGAAGGTACTGCAGGAGTACACCAAGTTTGTAGATCAAGATCATCCAGTACAGCAACACTTACAACAAAGCCATAAGGTACATAAAACTTGCCTCATCCACATTGAAATTGAAGAGAATTGCATGCAATTTAATATATTCAGTGCAAACAGAGAATTTGATAAAAGCATTGTTAGTATGCCAATACAGTGTACCTTAAGCCCCTTTCACAATTGGTCTGCGACCGTTTGCGACCATTTGATCGCACGACAGGCTGCAACAGGCTTCAATCGCCATCGATCTCATCAGGTCGCAGAAAGGCATTCACAAATGCAACAGCGGTCGTAAAACAAAAGCGACTAGAAGAGACCGTTGCACGAGCAAGTCGCATTTGCTCGCATATGCTCGTGCAAGTGGTCTTGCGTTCACATGCGAGAGTTGCACGAGTGATTGCGAGTGGCTTGACGCCAATCACAATAGTCGCACGATCGATTGCATGGTCGTGCGAGTGGATGTGAGACCATGCAATCGCTCGTGCGATTGAATGAGACCGGTGCAAGTGGTCGTGAGAGTATTCGTGCGAGTGGCGTGGGGTATAAAAACCCCCTCGACAATTGACCGGTAGTCAGTTTCAAGTTGGCCTTCTTAATAGTCAAGATGCCAAAGAAGAAAGTTAAAAAGAAGAGAAAGTTGTTAGAGGAGGGCCCTGTTGCAGAGGATCATCTCCATAGTCCCCCTATATATACCCCCGAGGAATAGTCGCATACAGTCTCATACAGTCGTGCAACGGTAGTACAACGTTGTAAGATGTGCTGCGATCGGTCGTGCAACAGTCTCATGGTCTTAGCACAATCGCACCCATTCGCAAGACTGGTCGCTATAGGTCGCTAGCGCACGTGCGAGTGTTGCACGACCTCCAGCCCACCCACTGCGACTATTGAGTCGTGCGAACTCTCGCATCTAATCGTGCAACGTTGTGCAACACTCATACGAGAATCGCACGACTGGTCGTACGACCTAATGCGAGTGAATCGATCGCATCTGGTCGTGTCTGGATTTTGAGCATGTTCAAAGTTCAGATGCGACCAGTCACGACCGCCTCAGGTTCGTGCGACCGCCTGCAACGACTGCGAGTGGTCGCAAGACACCAAGCGATCGGTCGTGCAATACCCCGAAAAATCTGTTGCAGGCGGTCGCAAACTGGTCGCAGACCAATTGTGAAAGGGGCTTAATTGAGGTACACACAATTATTCAGATTGATCTTGAATATGTAGTAGTAGTAGTAGTAGTAGTAGTAGTAGTAGTAGTAGTAGTAGTAGTAGTAGTAGTAGTAGAAGAAGAAGAAGAAGAAGAAGTAGTAGTAATGGTTTATTGGAGAACGCATTCGCAACCTAACTGGCCAAATTGTAGTTCCCAGACCATTGGTGTTCTGATTATTTGATAACATGATGTAATAACATTTGAATGATGGGAGAGGAGCATTATTCTGTCATGCATCCTCTAAAAGACTTGTGAGTAGTTCATTCTAAAAAAATGGTATACATCATATTTCCTTATGTAGCATGTAATTTGTGAAAGCAAAAACAAAGAGAGATACATGCAGCTCTGTTATCTCTAATACCAAGTGCAACTACAAATGCAACTCCAACAATTGACACTTGAAATGCATCAGTGCTAAAGCATATTATATTTAATTCAGCTCGCCTGCAATTTATGAGCTAGCTTTCAAGTGCAAAAAGTTTCTATGACAAAATTACATTTTCCTGAGGCCAAACATAATTAAACAACAGGTGAAAATTGATAAATTTTTGTTGTAAAAAAAATAATAAAAATCCATACTGTGTTTATCAGAAAAAAAGTATACCCAATTTTGACTGCTTCTAGTGAAAAATATATAACCTACATGAGCTTGGAATTTATAAAGAGTAACCAGTACTATGTGTAATGATACCTTATTCATAACCATGGTGCCACAGGGGACTGAACAGCAGGTTTTTGAAAAGTATTGTCAAAACTCTCCTGTACCAACTTTGGGCTAAGGCAATGAATATGGGTGAAAATCTACTGTGTATTTGTTGTTCCAGTCTGAAAACAATTACAAAGTTTCTCATTTGATTTTGTGCATTTGAATAGAAAAGGTGTTATCCAAATTCAAGGAATGTCTCATCACTAGCAACATTTATATTTCTGTTTCATGATGATATAGTTTTGGCTTCATCTATATTCCTTGCTAAAGCTTTCAAGACTTTTTATTGTGTCATTCAAAATGGACGAATTTAAACTGAAAAAGGATTTTAGACTACAGTAAAAGGCTGGTCACATTTGTCTGATAACGATAATGATAACTAATTAAAAGTACAAAGTACACCCTGCTATACTGCGAGTACGCGTGAGTTTGCTCATGTCTGTTGATAGTATGGCAGCTTTTGGGTGTAATTCTAATGAAAAAATATCTTTATTGTTATCGTTATCGGACAAATGTGACCAGCCCTTAACACATGTACATGTATGCATATGGCTTGTACCATATTTGCTGCATCAGCAGAAAATTGGTCTGAGGAGATTTTTACAACACTTTTGAAAACCTTAGTGCTCAGTTATCTGTAGCAAAAAGTCATTAAATATGGTATCATTGACAGAAAACAAATTTCTCTTCACCATGAAATACATTTCAATGCCACATTGGCTATAAATTTTTTATTACAAGCAATCAAAGTTTGGTATGTAGATGCACTGTACATACATGTACAGTAAGATTTTAAAGATAAGTTTTGAATTGACAAATGTTTTAGTCTATTAGTACTTTTTGGTATGTTAACCTTTTTCTGATCATGACAACATGTTTCCCTGTAAAGGGAGAGGAATTTGTCTGCCTTGTTAAACATATTTACAGCAAAGATCAAGAAATTATGTTGAAAATGTCTTCATAAAAGAATTTAATTTTGTAGGAAATGTAGGAAATTCAGCATTGACATTGGAATTATACAAACATTTATTGTCATATTTTGAGTACAAAACCCAAAAGGAAATGGGAATGTTATGCATGAAAATGTAATTTAGTGGTACAGAGGATTTGGCCTGGTTTTTTTTTTCTCTCTCTCTCTATCTATATATTTATATAAAAGCAGGTAGAACAATAAATTGCAATGAAATGTAATTTAGATGTTTGATATTGAATTTTTACTTACGCTTTGTTAGTTCATCTGGACAGCACCCTAAATTTCAGACAGTATTACAGAATTATTCTCCCAATATATGCTAAATGTACCTTTAAACATTTTCCTGCAAAACGATGAAAAGGAATGTGTCACACCAAAAGGAGAATCACTTAGCAATAGCATAGTTTGGAGTCTGCTAGCTTGAAACATGTGTTGCAAACAAAATAATCCATCCAAAAGAAAAGAACTAAGAAAGAGCTGTGACAGGTTACAAACTGTATTTGCAAGTTACAGCATAAAAGAAAAACAAATAAATCAGAGGTATATCATATTCATTGTAATGAATCCACATCATTCTTAATACTGCAAGCAAATAAAATCTCTGTTTTTGTTCTCATTCAACAGATTCCATACCTGCTGATCCCATCAATTACAAGGCAAAATGCAACCACATAATCTCCTGAAATGAGAATGAGGAGGTCTGCAGACATGCAATCCAGAAGCTATGAGGGGAAATGGACCAAAGAATGGCGTATCTAGCAGAACAGATCGAGGTTGTCCTTGGCAGGAAACCCATTACAACAGAGGCCTTTCTTAGTTCTATTTCTGGGGCATAGGGAGCTAAACCTGACAACCTCTCTGTCATGACTTAGATGGCCTAAGTAACTTTAAGGGGTAAGATCTTATGGATCAGATGGGGTGACTGTTTCAGAACAGACTACAGCAAAAAGCAGACTTGTGCTGGCATTCTAAAAAGTATGACAGGTTTTGGGGAGCAACAATTGACTTTTCATTGAAATTGGTGCTGCTGTGGTAAAAAACTTTGTTTTGAAAATGCAGTAGACAAGTCAAGTGAGAGTGTGAAGATGTCAGTGATCTTGAAATTATGAGAAAAACGTGCTTGATTTTAGCTTAAAGCTGGGCAAGAAATATGTTCTAACCAGAGAGGACTCTCTAGATAGAGGAACAGATGGAGACAGTGAAAGGAGAGAAAAGGGAAGATAGAGGGGAGAGAGAGAGGGGGGGGAGGGGGAGGGGAGTGAAAGGGGGGAGGGGGAGGGGAGAGAGAGAGGGGAGGGGAGGGGAGAGAGACGGGGGAGGGGAGGGGAAAGAGAGAGGGGAGGGGGAGGGGAGGGAGAGGGGGAGGAGGTGAAGAAGCAAAGTAGAAGAAGTGTACAAGTAGTGAGGTATTGTTTTAAGCATGGATGTACTTATAGTGATGACAACTAACTATGAAAAAAGAGCCGATGATGCTCTTTGCCATATAATGATAGACAGAATCTGATTAGAAAGAGATCTGCTTTGATTATCTGTAGGTTACAGTGAAATCACATGATTGAGTGAATTCATCATGGTTTGAATTCAAGTTACTTAAGGACAGTCTTCATGTCCCTTTAATCATTACCAAATCTTTACGCAACTGTTCGAAAGCCGAATTTTTATTTTTTATCAATTTCCAAGAGTACAGGTAGGCTACTAAATAATCAATGCAAGAAATGTACATAAAGTTTTGGAGTATCTCATATAGAGCAAATAATTTTATTTTGAGTTAATACAGACTGTCTTAAGTATAAAAATATGAAACCAGCTAGATTCTTTGGAACAAACAAAAGTTTGTATGTTACATCTATGAAAATGCTTCCTACACAAGTTTCTTTATGATTTCCCCTCGTAATAATGTACTTGTCATTATCCAATATCTTTGTAAGATGCCATAAACTTTAATGTAGTTAACTTCATTCCATATATATAGGAAAGACTTTCTTTTAACAAATAGATGTGTAAACAAATCTATCCTTATGTATGGCGAATGAAGTTATTGTTGTGCACTATGTAGAAATAGAAAATCAAAATTTAAGTGATTAGTCAAATTGGGGACAAGATTAAAGTGAGTGTGTGGGAGGGGGGGGGGGTGGTCAACATGTTAAAAGGTTAAAATTTCTACAGTATAAAACATATTACATGTACATGTATCACTGTGCATTTTTATACTCTTGTGATGCCTTGTGTCAAAGTATTAAGATAAAACTTAATTTTTAGTGAAAGGTCATTACAAAATGGAGACATTAATTTGAAACTACATGTATACATTGGATATTAATAAGTTCATGGTGAATATTGACTTATATACAAATTAAGATACACTTTCAATTCAGGACATGTATTGATTTGTTTCATGTGTCACTTTGTGATTCTGTGAGGTTTCCTTTTTAAGTCTGATTAACATTAGATGATCTCTCAAGATACTCATTTTCTCCCTGGCAAGTGACAACAATCTGTTGGTTGTATTACAGATCTTGGGATACCTTGCTCATTGTTGTTATTGGAAAAATATGGGCTGCTTAATTTATTTTATCAATTGTAAGGGATTGTAATTGTGTCAAAGGCTGATTGTGTGCTTTTCATTTTCTTCAACCAATCAAGGTTGATAGTGCTTGTCAGATAATACTTTATCTGTATTGTCACAATTGTTTAATTGTGTTGTTCAATGTGTTCACTATATAATATGCAGTTTTTCTTCTAATGTGTTTCCACAGTTTGTAGATTTATTGATGCCATTGCTACTCAGAGCAAAAATTGTCACTTTTGAATCATATGTCAGGTACATTGCAAATTTTAAAGGAAACCTACTACCTTGAAGTGTGTAAAAGCAGCACTGAAAGCTATTTCATTCCTGAAAGTCACTGCATAACAGAGTATACTGTTATATGCAATATTCAGCTTGTTTGAGTAAAAGAAACATAAACGTATAGCTGCACACCCTTGAAGTTAGTGATAGGACCATTTGAGTAGCTATAACAGTTACTCAATTTTGAGTTGTATGCACACAAGCAGTCAACACTGCACAGATGTGTCTTTTTAGAGTAACATGTATATTCATAATTGTACAGGCTGAACCTCATATAACCACTGTTTGAAATAAATATTTTTCAATCTGAAATATCTTGAAATCAAAGAGAGTGAATTGGATGTCTTTTTATCATAAAATGCAGGTGTTCCATACTAAATTCTTAGGTAATAAGTAATACCCGCAACTGTCCCGCATACATGTAGCTGTATCCACAAATTGCAAACTGATAGAACTCTATTTTTTGCACTTTTTTACCAACACTGTGCACTATTTTCTAGCATTGCTTATTTCTATCATTTATCTACATTCATGTGTATTTCAGGTTACTGTTTTTTTTATTAATTTTCCTTTGATGAAAAGAACAATTAATAAGTATTGATTTACAGATTAAACAAACATGATAGAGGACCAATCACGCTCCCTGTATTTAGTAAGCATTCTCTCCCATTTTTCCAGTTTGTATTTCCTATCATCTCCTTGTGATGCTTGTAGTGAGTGTGCAGATATTTGTTTAGGGATAGACGTAACATAAAGAAGGGGTGTAATGTGACACATGTTTTGCTGTGCTTAAAAGTTTTGTTTGCAACAGTCTGAATACAACATCACCATGCATATGTATACAAAGTGTCAGAACGTGGGGTACTCGTTTTTCTGAAGGTTCGTAATTCCGAAAAACGAATTTCCATAGCAGGGGGTTCATAATTCTGAAAATGAAATAGGGTTCATAATTCTGAAAATGAAATAGGGTTCATAATTCCGAAAATGCAATAGAGCCCTACATAACTTTTCGGAATTACGAACTTTTGGAAATATGAACCCTTTTTCATTTTCGTAATTACGAACTGTGGGAGTAACGAACCCTAGGAAAATGAACCTTCAGAAAAAAGACATGTAACCACTTGAACATGAGTCCATCGCTTTTGTACCGAACACGACTGTATGGATAAATGAAATATGGCTGTAGATTTTTATGATATTGTATACATTATTTCAAGAAGAAGTTCTACTCTTGTATGAAGATAATACTGAAATATAATCCATTAAATGTTCTAAGTCAAAGTTGCTTATTTTGCAAGTTCTATGGAAATAATATAATATATAGTGAAGTGAAAAGGGGTACCATCAAGTAAATATGATTTGAGGTATACATTTTGAGGTTTTATACACAAAATAAATCATTGAATAGGAAAAACAAAGAAAATTATGTTTTTGCTTTATTTATAGTGTTTAAATGTGTCTGGTTTGCATGATAATTTGCCTGGATGTAAATCAGTTTGTGCCTCTGTGGCTTGGATTAAGGGGTGCAGTGGCATTAAAGGGAAAGTCCACCCTGATATCAAGTTGGTTTTGAAAGAAACAGAAAAATAAAAGGAAAAGATAAGTGGAAGTCACGGAATTGCCAATTTTGGTTTGATTGATTACAACTTCAAAAATGCATAACTTTTATATATCTCATTGGGTTTTCTTGGAAATTGTTTCTCTAATTTTCTGCTTTTACGAAAATAAACTAAATAGGCCCACCAGGGTGGACTTCCCCTTTAAGGGTACTGGCATCATGGGAGGGGGGGGGGGGGGGTGGCTACTATACTTGATGCATGAATACGAAAGTACAAGCTTAGGCCGCATATGTTTTATTTTTCCAAATTGATGGAACGTCAAGATGTCATAAATACCGTAACCTCAATGAATTTGAAAGAAATAAGAAAAGAAAAAGAAAGATATATATACTGATAACACAGCTTGTGTGTGAGATTGTTGTTTAGAAAAGAGACTAGAAATTGGTTTATAGAGTGAATGTGACGAATGTAGAGGGGAAGGACATGGAAATGAAGTACACAAAAGACAACAAGTTTTGCATATTCAAATTAACAAATTTTGGAAAACTGTAGAATATCCACAACACAATTAATCCTTACCCTAAACCTAACCCTAACCCTAATCTCAGCATCTACCCTAATCCTAACCCTAATTGTAACCCCTAATGAACTCTAACCCTAATCCCTCAACATCTATCCTAACCCTAACCCTAATACTAATGAACCCTAACCCTGATCCAGTGGGGTATCTAGATCTTGGACTAAGGAGGGACTAAACATCTCAGTTACCTGTAATAAATAATGTTGTTGGGTAAGGAAACCATTATTTTAAGGGCCGTGGTTTGCTTTTTAGAAGGAGGCATTTAACGGTAAATGAAGTAGGCCTAAATATGAGAACTTATTATCGGAGACATGGTTCGTTTCCTTGTATTCCCTACCCTACTAAATACTTTCTTCCCGCTTGGTCGAAAATCTGTCAGGAGGGGCAACTACCCGATGTCCCTTGAATCCTACTGACCTGCAACTCCTCCCCAAACGCTAGTGCCATAGATAACCCTAACCCTATCTCTGAACCTAGCCCCGAACCAACCTCTGGCACTAATCATAATACTAACCCGAAATTTTTAAAGTCAGTAGGATTAAAATTTTAAGTTAGAATATATTATCAGGATTAGAGCTAAGTGAAGGGAATAGAATAGAGTTTATATCTAGGTGTTTGCAGTTGGGTTTGGGTCAGGTTTTAAGAGTAGATGAATACTTTGGAGAGGGGTCTGGCTAATAATCAGGTTTACAGTATCAAAGTTTATGGTTTGTGGTTTTTTGTTTAGGACGTAGACCTCAGTTACGGTGTAAAGGTTATGTTTGGGGGAAATTTAAGGGTTTGGATTAAGTTTCAATTTGATGGTTTTGGTACAACAGAAACATGAAAAATATTAGAAGTATGCACGAGAAGAATAAAAGAAGAGAAACGCTGGACTGGAAGGAATTAATAAGGTTCTGAATTATTTTTTTAAAAAGAGTACCGCTGCTCAAAGTGGAAAAAGCCCTCTATTGACTCCTTTGAAATAGGAAAATCCGCAAAGTCATTCATAGTCTCTATATTCAGGCCCCTTCATAATTTCAACCTTTCTTTAACTTATTGTGTTATGGATGAATCGTCGGACAGAGAGAGAGAGAGAGAGAGAGAGAGGGGGGGTAGATTCAACAGTTCCATCGGTAGAAATGTATAACACATCAAACTTTTAATTACCAAATCATCATACACACGAGGACGAATATTTGGGGGCAGGGAGTGATGTTGATATTCTGAAAATGACAGCTTTGTATGCGAGGCACGCAGCAGAGAGAAAGAAAGAGAGAGATGGGGAGAGAGAGAGAGGAGTGCACAGGTCGGTAGATATGTTGTGTGTTAAAATGCAATGAAATTACTTCATAAATCAAGAAGAGACATTAATTACCAAACTTCAACCAAAATTCTCATCGAAAGTTCATGTTTTTTCTACATTTTATCTCCTTTTTTTGTTTTCTATACTTTATAAGGGTGGCCAGGTCAAGATTAAAAGAATAATAAAATTGAACACAAATAAGGGAACGCTACAGAGGCATGCCCTGACCCTCCCTTTGAATGCAGCAGAATTGAGCACATAAGGGTTAGGACGTACAGACTATTTTTACTTGCTTTGATTGGATGAAGTTTCTGGACCGTCTCGACACCGGCGTCCGGCAATACGTGTTGTGCAAATTACTCACACACGTCCTCCGAGATCCTGCATGTTCATGCACTGCTGAGCTGCTTTGCAGCGGTACGGTCCCTGAGTACTCAAAATGTAAAATGGTGCCAGTATTGCTATACGTAGACATAGGTATATGTTTCTTCTGTCCGGTCAGTTAGCCTAATTTGTAGGAAATATGATTTTTCTTTATAAGTCAAAAGTCTCTCATACTTTCTCTCTTTTTCTTGAGTTAATTTATGTATTATTTAATTGCTGTTGCCATTGTCTATGGTTTTTCCTTCATATGATTCCTATTTTTGTAATTTTCTAGGAATCAATAATAATATTTTGCAATTTTCTTTCGAACTTTCAAAATCTCCTTTCTGATGATAACCTGATTCTCTGTAATATTGTTCCATAGTACCGTATACACAGAAAATTTGCTGCCTTTGTCATATCATGTATCTCAGTGTTGTTTTTTATACTTTGAAGCACTTGACAATTTTTGATGATGTTACTGCATGTTCAATGAAGTGGATAAAGCTGAAGGTTGGGCATTATCAGCTGGTATACACTTGAAATACAAATGTATAAATGAAAATGGGGTTACAAAATTGTTACCAGAAGAAGCAAAAGGGATGACATGTGTGTGCATGTGTGTCAATAAAAATGAAACCCATATTCAAGTCCTAATTTCCTAAAAGCAAAGGAAAATTGCAATTGATAATCTCTTCTCTAATCTGATTGGTTGCCCCAAAAATATCATCATCGATGACTGAGAACTGGCTAATTTGGCAATGAGGATTTTGGGAAGCGTTCCCAATAGGCCGCACGACATTTTGGCTCGAGAGCCGGTTGATTTGAGGTCTGAAGGCCGGTCGAAATAAGTTAAGTGGGCCTCCACATCAACATTTTAGTCCTAGTCTGCCCCTGCATGCACATGTAGGCCTATCTGTATGGTTATTTCACCTAGTATTATTGTGTTGATTCAAGTGACATTTTTAATCACCATAAGACCTAAAACCCACAATCAGCTATCATAAAAATTCCAGTCCATTTTCATGTGATGGTTAGCAATATAAAGAGGATTTTCTTGTACGATGACTATTTTGCCACAGGGGCAAATCTTGGTATGCTTTAGTGTGTCATGAACATTTCTAGAAACATTTGAAGCAGTAAAGAAAAGATTTTGTTACTTTGAAGCACAGTGTCTAATTTAAGACCAGTGATGAACACTAATTTCACAAATAACATTGGAAAAATGCATAAAGAGAATGTGAATATATGTACAGTCCCGAATAATTATGATTCAAATGTTTCCTGAATTAATCAAATTGATCATGCTCATAACATGTTATTGGACACTGAGTTTATCAGTGACAGTTGCACTTCCCAACTGCATTATGCCAAATGCATATTAGATTGTCGTGGCAGAATATTCATTCCTCTCAACTAGTTATGCCATATTCATAGTTTTATAGTTTCCATGAAATGAAAATGGTTGTAATTTTGTCTCTAATTATATTTTTCTATCAAATTTGCTCTGAACAGATGCCATCTCAAATTCACTGCAGACTGAGCGTTTACATTTTAGTCAACATTAAATGACAGTGCTGCAGTCTTATGTGGTTGCATGAGATGTAGATATCATGTCGAGTCTTGCAATAATTAAATTTATGTGTTCTTGTAACTATGCAGCAATTTCAAAGGAAACAGAATCATCACTAAAAATGGATTTTCTATTGCCCATCTTTGATCAAGTGGAGAATAATGCTGGTGCCCCCCCCCAACATTATTTCCCCTCAATAAAAAGGCTGGATCCACAGTACGCCACTGCCAGATCCGAGTGTGTGTGTGTGTGTGTGGGTGTGTGAGTGTGTGTGTGTGTGTGGAGACAGGGAAGTTCACCACCACTATTTAAAAGGTATGAAAAAAAGAGATTAAAAATGAAAATTGGAATTATTATTATTATTATTATTAAGTATTTGGCGTCACCTGTGCCTGGGAGGGGAAAAGCGAACTGAATCACTCTAACCCTCGGGTCTCTCCTCCCGATATAACTGATTGGGATGTGCAGGTGTACCACTACACCGGGGTTTCCCCCTACTCTTATGTGTGACAAGTACATGTTAAAGCAATATTATTAACTTTTTTTGGTTGTGTCCAACAACAGGACACTGAAATACTCATACACTGACATAACATGATGATACTATAAAGGGAAATCCACACATCACCGCAAGTTCTTCTGAAGACAAGTAGAACTTAGAAGTATTGAAGTTACAAATAGGTAAAAAATGGAATGAAAAAAAAAAAGGACTTTTGATATTTGAGATTACAAAAACAGTGGTATTGTATTTCAGTTTGAACTATTAATGTCATTGTGACGTGATGTAGTCAACTATACTCTTACACATAAAATGACTGAGATACATGTATAATTTTCCAAATTCATGCATGGATGAGCTGGATTTTCCATGAAAGGAGACATATTTATATAACATGCTAGCAATACTGTAGATGAATACTACCTGCAGGGATAAATATGTGCAGAATGAAAATTTATGACATCTCATACAAGTAGGATAAGCGAGTTTTTTGTCCATCTAAGATTTGTAAGTAACAATATCATCTTTCAAACATTCATTACGTTATCTTGTTTTCAGCTTGTTAAAATTGTCAACCAAATTTTTTGTTTCCTATACAATTCAACTTGTTACAGAGAGAGAGAGAGAGATGAGATGATAAAGGAGATAAGTTATTGCTTTGAAACAAGTCTTTGTTGTGTCAACTAATATTGTCTTGCTAACCAATAAGAGCAAACATTTTTTTAATGCATAGTAGAGGATTAATCAACACTTTCTCTCATACAAGTACCTCCAAGTTCTTTAAACTATTGATACCATAGAAACTAAAAATTTTGGCATACATTTATACACATTTACAGATACGCTTTTGACTTTTTAATGCATTTCATATTGCATTAGTGAGCAAATACTTTATTTGGTCACATACTTTTTAGTTGGTACATGTAAATTCCAATCTTTAAAACCTTATCAGATCATGTTGAGATGAAATTCTATATTCACCAAGCATCTTTACTGTTGCCGTCAATTTTCCCTTAACATTTAATTTCAAATGAAAATACAGTTATATATACCTTGAAATTGGGGGGGGGGGGGGGAGTTGAAACTTGGTCAATTATAATAAATATAATCATACACAACCACACTTCTGTAGATATCAAAAGGAGTAGTCAATGTCATGCAAAATGTTACATGAAAAACACAATAAATAAATGCAATGCACTTATATCAAAGTTTTAATTCAGTGAATGACTCACACCGGGGCGGATCCAGGATTTTGTAAAAGAGGGGGCACAGAGCCGGAAAAGTATACAATCAAGGGGGAAATTTTTTTCATTGTGTACTTAAGGTATGCCAGTTGGGTTTCAAAAGAGGGGGCACAGCTGGTTTTCCCCCTATGTAGATCCGCCACTGGACTCACACACACATATAGATTCAGATCACTGATGACTTGCCATGACCCCCCCCCCCCAAAAAAAAAAAAAAAAAAAAAAAAAAAAGAAAGAAAAAAGAAAAAGAAAAGTTAAACCTTAAATGGATATAATAGAATATCCCAATCCAATAAGTACGAATTACCTTCTTGGTTCAATAGTTTTTAACTCAACTAACTAGTAATTATAATGCATGCACTGTACCCCTGCCAATAAAACCAAGATGAAAAAGAAATTCACAAGAAATATACATTTCAACACTTGACTGTATTTTATGAATAAAAAACAAAACAAGATAGTATGGATACACCTTTAAATACATTGTAACATTTGTACATGAAGCATGTAATAATTGGACATTAGAAGTTACATGTATGACAAAAATAACAAGAAAACAACAGCAATAACTATAACCATAATATAGAAATAACATGAATTATATACTAGTAGACAACAGTGAATTATTATCAGAAAATCATGCATGCTCTATGAAAGAGTGCTGGAAAAATTACTCCTAGAAAAGTTACAAGCTGCCATATAAAAGATGATAACTTGAGGTAGATAGTAGTTGACGTTTTCTCATCAATTAATGTAGTAAAATGCTAAGCACATAAATATTATTGCAGTGAATATACTTGGACATATTTTGCACATGTGCATTAAAACCAAGGTGTACATGTTACATCTAGACGCATAGCATTAGACAACTGGATAGTGATAATAATTTCAACTTTACTTCATGTTTCATGAATTTCGACTGAAAGGGTGTCCTCCCTACATTTCTTAAAATGATGATGAGATGAGACTGTACCCTAACACTTTGTAAGACCCAAATATACGGCTCCATATAACTGACTTATATTCACATGTAATTTGGAGCTTGGTTTGTAAGGAAACTTAACATCAAATCTGAATTTCAAATTAATGGGGATTCGACAATAATTTCCACATATACATCTATGACAGAATAATAGCGACCCCCCCCCCCACCAAAAAAAATCAATTGCACAAAGTCAATACAGTCTGTGCATAAAGTGTTGAGTGATCTATGAAGCCAAAATGCAGGATCAATAGATTACAGAAAAAAATACAATCTCAAATTTGTGCAGACTTGGTATATATACATGCAAGTAAAAAAAAAAAAAAAAAAAAAAAAAAATCAGTGGAATGAGGAACTAATAAGAACAATAGTGAGCATGCTAACAGACACTTAGTCCTTTTAGATGATTTGATGATCTACTGAAAAGTAATTTTGACATTTTTCACTGAATGTTCAACATCAGGCCTACAAATGAATAATATAAATGTGTACAAAACCAATGTTTTACAACAAAAATATAAAATACATGTACTAATAATGAGCAAATGATAAGACATCGAACTGATTGTTCAAAACCACATAGATATAACATCCTGTGCAAATTTGATTTGTGCTCTACAGCATGTACATAATATACAGCATGTAATTTACAGCATATTTTTGTTAACTCTTAAAAAATTTCCTGGTAGAAACAACCTAATCAATGCAATAAATGCATGATGAGCAATTCAAATCGAATTACTTTGCACCAGTTTCTATCAAAACAGAATTCCATTAAAAAACACAAGATTATGATTCAATATTGGTGCATGAGTACAGAAACACTGGCTTTAATTTTGTGAAAAACCTGTAGATTGTTCACCATCTTAAATTCTGAACATATAACGTAATTTTCATCACACTTGTGCATTCACAATGCTTGAGATAATAATTCTCGAACTCCCAGTCCCAATTTCATTGAATAAGCCATTACTTATTAAGAAATGGTTATACATTCATATGGCTTAACTTTTATCACAGACATTGATGGATATATGTGAAATGTGAACACCTGGATGGGGAAAAAAAAATCATAAAGTTATGTCTAAATGAAATGCGAAAGGTCCTCTACTGGTCATTAAAGTCATATGTTTTCCATTCAAATATGTTGGATACAGGGCTAAGACAAGGAATATGGGGCAGCTTATTCATTCCGAATCAGGTAATACACTTTTTGCCTTGTTTCGTTATGTTCAATTTTGACATTTCATTAAAATCAGAAGTTATCACATCTTCAATAAAAACATGAATGCGACAAAGTAGCCCACATCCAAAAGCTTTATAGAACGGCAGCTTACAAATTACTGGCTGAAGTTTCTGAAAATTCTTGATGAAACTGATGCCATTTGGGTACCTCATGTCAGTCCAGACCTGCAAAGAGATATAAGAGATGGCAGACTGGATGGTAAAAATAGAAATGAATTCATATCAAAACATTTGAAGATGATATCTATTAGTTTGGAAAATACTTGAAGCTAAAAGCTCATCATTATCTTTGCTAAGATGGGTCTCCCACCACTTTTTTATATAAGTTACTTAAATCTGCCCTTCCAATGAATGAAAATGATACTGGCATCATAACCTACAATAGTGATTTCAAAGATTGCCTTCTTGGGCTTTTTAGAGAGACTTGTGTTACCAGAATTTTGTCTAAATGTCAAGGCACATTAAGGTTTATGCAACAAACCCTACCAATGAATTCTGCACTATGCAAAGCTGCTTACTAGCCACACATGTATGTACATAAGCAAGTGAATCAGTTTAAAGAATAGCATGTTTGAAAAGAAAGCATTGTTTGTGCTTTGGTAAAATCTCAAAACAGACGAAACCCCTAAGCAATGGGAGTTAAGAGACTCATGATCAGAGTCTAGCAAGTTATTCAAACTATGACAAAATTAACAATGAGTGCATATTAGAAGTATATAGGTATCACATTGCTTTTAAAGATATTTGGAGTTGGCATTATAACTGTACATAAAAAAAAAATTGTAAATAATGAAAATATGCCAATGTAAATGCATATTTGCAAAGATGGTTTATCAATGCATTGCAGTGAATCTTTATGTTTTAATATTGTGGAAAATTGTAATTATTTCAGAGTTTGAATTTGCTACCCACGTGGACAAAATGTGATAGTTAATACTTGTAGACATCATCACATTTTTTATCCTCAAACAACCATATGGAATCGAATGAAATCCCTTAAATAAAAGTTACAAGCTCATTTTGACTGAGGATCAATAACCGAGTAAGGTCTGAATTGATTTTCCACATGTCACTTTATCACTGTAGACCCATCAGACAAAATAAAACAAGTGCCATCTGAGGGTAAATTCCGTTTGGCTTCCTACAGTATAAAGCACAAAATATTTGAGTTATTAGGACTCTCTTAATATTAAGGCCAAATAAGGATGTCCTCTTTCTTCTATGATGTGTATTATATCTTACGTTCATAATGACGGAAGAAAGCAAAATTTCAATTTTCAATTATGATCATCTGGGAATAGGTCCAGGGGCTGGCTCCAGTATAGGAAATCATAACAAAACTTACACTTGAAGATTTCATGAAAACAAACATGGAGCTTGTATATGAAAAGAAGACACCAATTAAAAAAAACAACAAACAAAGGAAATACATATAAGGCATGTCAAAAAAATCAAACAAAACAAACCACTACTACATGTACCTGATATACTGCTGAATGGGGTCAGTTCTGTTTGCTGAGAAATAAGCTTGGGAGTCTTGAACTAGTTGACAGCAAAACTCTTTCCTCAGTTTTATATTACATCACTCCAAAATAGACTGTAATTAATACAAAGGAGCAAGAAAGAAATAATTACAATAAAGTACATGAATGAACATATAAATAAACAAAAATAAAATGACTTTACTTTTTCCCCAAGTGTGCATTTCACTGAAATAATCATAGACAAACTATCAAAGTGTCTACCCTGGTATTTAATTGATTTGAATAAAAGCAGAAAAATGAGAGAAACAGAATAGTAAAAGTTTGAGAAAATCTGATAAGAAATAAGTTATGAATTTTTGAAGTGGTAATCAATCAAACACAAATTGGCAACTCCATGTCATATCTTGCGAGCTCCTCTCCGATTTGCTCAGTACAGAAAATGTCATAAATTTGCATTTTCTTAGTTTCTGATTAAGGAATAAATTTGTTTCATACAGGTTTTGTGTAAAAACATATAAGCAATGATTATATCTAAAGTGCATGTATGTTTGAATATTTTCTTTAGAGAAAATGAAAATTAATGACTTATGGGTACAGGGAAAATGGGAGAGGAACTCACCAGGTATGTCACAGAGTTGTCAATTTGTGCTTGATTGATTACAACTTCAAAAATTCATGACTTTCTTACTTCTTATCACATTTTGCTCAAACCTTCACTGATCAGTTTCTTTCATTTTTCTGCTTCCTTTAAAACCAACTTGTAATGAGGGTGGACTTTCCCTTTTAGCAATGATAATCTGGGAGCGGGTTTGATTTATTACAAGATTTATGTAAGAGACCCTTGGTATACTAATAAAATGTGTAAATGACCAACAAAGAAATAGCTCAGCTACCTGAAGGGAACCTACATTAACCTTACCCAATGCGTATTGTTTCAATCTTCTTGGGCCATTTTCATCAAACGGCAAGTCAATTCTTTTGCACTGCATTTTTTCTTTAATTTACTATGTATTTTTACTCAAACTAACAATATCTCTCATACCACAATATTATACTGAATACACTGAGTTATATTTGTCTCTACCTTGTAAGTTATATGATTACATACATGTACACAACTCGTGCACTTGTAAGCCGTAACTCAGTTTGATACTCATTTTACGCAAAATAAGTAGAATTCAATACAAGGCGTCAAGGCCTCATACTGTACATTCTCATTTTCTTTTATTCTTTTTGTCTTTTTATATCAGTAATTTTTTCTGTGACTTTCAAGAACTTTGTTTTATTATGTATCAACTTTTCTGTGTATGTGCATGTAAACAAAGCAAATTTCCATTGTTTATTATGGATAATAAAACATTGAACCGAATTGAATTAAACTGAACTTTTTAAATTTTCAGCCTCTTTTAATGCATTGTATTTTATTATATTCATCATGCATTACTGTGTTTGCATGAATATTCCAATAAGAAAATACTACAATGTTGTTAAATTCAAAGATTTACAAAGATATATTATGCAAAAGAATCTTTTGCATATATCTTTGAATTTAACAATGGGTTTCACACACAAACACACACACACACATAAATTGTGTTTTAGTGCAAATGTAATGATGATGTGCTATTTGATTTTGGATTGACATGCGATTAAGAAGAATTGCAGGACCTCACAATGGATGGTCTGATTTTCAGCAAACTAGGTCTCAAAATAAATCAAAGGTCTGCCACAATCTGTAAATTTCACCAACTTTGCAGAGAGGAGAATGACTTCTATGACTTGTTGAAATGAAAATGAGTTTTTGTCTTTCTACTTCTCATACAGCAGATTGCTATACATTTGGTGAGAGTTTTTAAGGAACACTTATCACTGGTTACAATAGTAAAAAAAAAAAAAAAAGCCTGAAATTTGCTTTCATTAAGGTGACATAGAAGGAAACATAATGACTTTTGGATAATCCCTTGTCCCTTTGCAAAAATTCTACAATTTTGTGGTTTGGCTCAATAACTTTCGATTTAGACCCTTAAAAAAATACCATACATGAGTGAACCCCCCCCCATCACTCCCTTGAACAAATACCCCAGAATCCAGGGGGGGGGGAGGGTAGTTGTCCAGGGAGTAATTGTCCTATGGCGTAGTTGCCTAGGGGGTAGTTGTCTGGAAGATCATCTCTCTATATGGTGATACATACATGTAGCAGCACCAAGTTTCTTCATTAATGGAACATCAACAAATGTTAGAAGTAACCTCTCGGACCCTTGACCTTTGACGTAGACATCCCAAATCTAACCAGAGTGTCTACCTGTCATGATACATACTACCACCAAAGTTGAATTCTTACCTCCAATGCTTCTTGAGTTATTGTGAGAACGAGAAAGCAGGGTGGTAGACGAACAATCCCAAAACATACTGCCTCTGGCACCACCTTCAGAGGGTGAAGGCATAAAAAAGAAAAACACCATTATGACTTTACATGTAAGTAGATCTGGCGATCTGTGGATCAATCATCTACATGTACATTTATACGCAACAGCCTGTACACAAGGAAGGGTGACTATTCTAGGACAAGTACACCGTGGATAACAATAACCCCTGAAAACTATCCCCTGGAAAACTACCCCCAGGTCAACTACCCCCTTGAAAACTATACCCCAGGGCAATTACCCCCCCCCCCCAAAAAAAAAGAACACTTACCCCAGGACAATCATCCCCAGACTACCCCCAACATTTGATCCCCTGGACAACTACCCTGTAGGACAATTACCCCCAAGGACAACTACCCCTCCCCCACTCACATGAAAAACTATCCCCAGAATCTGGGGGGGGGGGGGGTTAGTTGTCCAGGGGGTAATTGTCCTGGGGTGTAGTTGTCCAGGGGGGGGGGGGTTATGACATTTGCTCCTGCAATGTCAGAAGTGACCTCTCTGACCCTTGGCCTTTGACCTACATACCCCAAATCTAATCAGGGTGTCTATTCACCATGATACATACTACCACCAAAGTTAAAAGTTCTTACCTCAAATGCTTCTTGAGTTATTGTGAGAACGAGAAAGCAGGGTGGTAGACGAACAATCCCAAAACATACTGCCTCTGGCACCACTTTCAGAGGGTGAAGGCATAAAAAAGAAAAACACCTTTATGACTTTACATGTAAGTAGATCTGGCGATCTGTGGATCAATCATCTACATGTACATTTATACGCAACAGCCTGTACACAAGGAAGGGTGACGATTCTAGGACAACTACCCCCTGGACAACTATAACCCCTAAAAACTATCCCCTCGAAAATTACCCCCTGAACAGCTATACCCCCCTGGAAAAATACCTCCAGACAACTACCCCCCCCCCTGGAAAACCACCCCCAGGACAATTACCCCCCCCCCCCCCGGAAAATTACCCCGAGAAAAATACCCTTAAAACAAATACCCCTAGGACACAACTACCTCCTCTGTCAACTACCCTAGGACAACTAACCCCTAGGACAACTACCCCTGACATTTGATCCATAGCACAACTACCCCCTAAGGAAAATTATACCCCAGGACAACTACCCCCCCCCCCCCACCCCCGAAACAACTACATAGTACCCCTAGGACAACTAACACCTCCAGGACAATTACCCCTAGAACAATTACCCCAAGGACAACTACCCCTCCCCCCCCCCCATCACTCCCTTGAACAAATACCCCAGAATCCAGGGGGGGGGGGAGGGTAGTTGTCCAGGGAGTAATTGTCCTATGGCGTAGTTGCCTAGGGGGTAGTTGTCTGGAAGATCATCTCTCTATATGGTGATACATACATGTAGCAGCACCAAGTTTCTTCATTAATGGAACATTAACAAATGTGAGAAGTAACCTCTCGGACCCTTGACCTTTGACGTAGACATCCCAAATCTAACCAGGGTGTCTACCTGTCATGATACATACTACCACCAAAGTTGAATTCTTACCTCAAATGCTTCTTGAGTTATTGTGAGAACGAGAAAGCAGGGTGGTAGACGAACAATCCCAAAACATACAAAACATGAAGGCATAAAAAAGAAAAACACCATTATGACTTTACTTTTTTTTTATTTTACCTCTTCAGAGGCTATTTATTCAATACAATCAACAATACATTTTAAAATACATATAAATATACATTCACTTCTGAACAAAAATCTCCAAAATCGGTTAAGATAAAAAAAAAAAAATCAGTATTTTATCTCATCGGGACCCGCCCATTTTATATCCATTATCCAATAAAAAATGTTGTTAGTTCTCACCTCTAGCATACTCAACCAATAGAATCTCGTTCCTTGGTACAGAGTGTATTGCACCTTTACTTCATAATGTGTGTTTTAATGGAAATGGGGATCAAAGTGACACTCCTGCCCATGTACCATGCATATCAAAGTGCAAGGTATGCAAGAGGTAAGATCGTGAGACTCCAAAAAAATCTGAGATAAAATGTGGTCTCATAATACAAAGAGATAAAATATTTCACAGATAAAATGGTGCTCAGAATACCACCCCAGTAGATCTATCATCAACATGTACTTTTATGTGACCATTCTAGGACAACTATAACTTCCAGTAAACTACTCCTGGGACAACTACCCCCCAGGAAAAGTAATCCCCCCCCCCAGACCAGTTAGCCCTGCCCCAGGTAAAACTACCCTCAGGAAAAATACCCCAGGACATCCACCCCCCCCCCCCACCCAGGACTAACCCCGACATTTGATCTCCTTGACAATTATGCCCTTGGACAATTAGCCGCAACCCCAGGACAATTACCTCCTGAAACTCCCACAAGGACAACTAACCCAGGGACCATTACCCACCAGGACAACTACCCCCAGAACAACTACCCCTAGGACAACTACCTCCAAGGACAAACCCCCCCCCCCACTCCCTTGAACAACTACCCCCAGTTGTCCAGGGGGTAATTTTCCAACTACCCCCAGAACAACTACCCCTAGGACAACTACCTCCAAGGACAATCCCCCCCCCCGACTCCCTTGAACAACTACCCCCAGTTGTCCAGGGGGTAATTGTCCTGGGGGTAATTTTCCTAGGGGGTAGTTGTCCAGGGGGTAGTTGGCGGGAAGATCATCTTTCTATATGGCGATACATGTAGCAGCACCATGTTTGAAATTAATGGAACAAATTGTTCTTGAGTATGGTGTTAACAAGCAAAAACCTACAATGTCAGAAGTGACCACTCTGACCCTTGACCCTGGGGGGGGGGGGGGGGGGGTACATCTCATTGAGACCTGTACATCATCCGCATAAATCACTTTCTGAAAGGCACCCTAAATGAGGACTGAAGTATAGACATGATAGTACATGTGGTTTTGATACCCTATACAAGGAAACACATACATGTACATTTAAGATTTTTAGACCCTTCGCATGGATTTTATATCTTACGGTTTTTTTACACCTTATGCAAGGATTTCTTATTCTTAGACTTTTTTCTGGCCAAAAAAGAAAAGTGGATGGCATTCTCCTTTTCTGGTTTTTATTTTCTGTCTTATCGCCGTTTCCCTGGGCAGTTCTTGTGGTGAATTTACCGTATACCATCCCATCGGAGGGTTTCGGATCTGCTCTGGATTGGGTCGATCCCTATCAAATTTCATACCCGTTCTGCTTATCTTTCTTATCATCACCCGGGATCCTCAATGAATCTGGTACCCTTTTTCCAAGATTTTTCCTGTTTTTGATACGCTTAATGCGATACACGCGTTACATGTCTGGTGCTGAAAAACTACCCTTTTTATGCGTTTTTGTGTATGCGGATGATGTACAGGGAGGTGATTCACTAACTGGGATCGATATCGTTCCTCAAATCAATTTTCGAGATTATTTCATTCCCAGCTTAAAATTAATTCCACCTTACTGACTCACTAAACCGCTTTTAGGATGGAATCAATTTTATCATGAATATATATGAGTGCAAATGAATATTTATGTGCGCACTCATTCCAACCAATCAACTTTCAGTCACCGCCCCTCAGTCACCCGACCTTATTCTCTACCCAGCGCGTAACTAGTGTGCGCTGCCTAGCTACTGCATTAATTGCGCACACGCATCAGTTTCACATAACTCAGGGCTATGGGCTAGGGCGTGCAGGCAGGAACAGCGTAGCCGCGCCCGGGTAGGGGTGGGCGGGCATGCAGTGGAGTGGCCGTTTTGTCGTGTGCCCGGAAGAAGGGCGCGAACGAGGGAAAATGACAAAATTTTCGATTTTCAGTTTTCGGTGACATATGATAGAGAATTAAAAGGCCTTTCGATTGATATGCTTCTCAAGTCATGTAATACCTTAATTGTTACGTAATACAAGAAAATGAAAATGACGCGGGCAGCCAAATGCAAAAATTCTTCCCGGCAGAAGGGCGCAAACGCCTGTGCGCGCGCGGAAAACACAGTTTTGAGAAAACGTGATCGACAATTATGCTTCATTTTGTAATCGCATTCTGAAATAATTAATAATCGAAACATCTTCTAAATTTCACCAAATGATGAAATAACACTTCCAGAATCATCAGTGTAAATATTGTCACCAGTGAAGATAAACCTTTGAAGATATGAATACATTTTCCGTTCATTACCTTCTGCTGGGAACAAATTACGCGAAATCAAGTGTTTTATTTCCCGGAAAAAGGGCGCGAACAATGCTCTGTTGTTCGCGCCCTTTTCCTGGGAAGAAAATCTGTGCGACGTAAGCCGAGTTTGCCCGGAAGAAGGGCGTGAAGCCTGCTGCGCATATACGTGTATGTGAAGCGAACGTTGTTCGCGCCCTTTTGCCGGGAAGAAAAAACACTGAATGTGCGTAATTTCTTCCCAGCAAAAGGTCGTGAACGGGAAATGTGTTCATATCCATGAAAGTCTGGCACTATTTGTAATAAAATTTACAATGATGATTCTTGAAGTGTTATTTTATGATTTGGTGAAATTTAGAAGATGTTTGGATTATTAATTACTTCAGAATGCGGCTGCAAAATGAAGCATAATTTTTGATCGCGTTTTTCTCGAAACTGTGTTTTCCGTGCGCGCAACGTTCGCGCCCTTCTTCCGGGCACACGACGGTTTGTGATTGTTAGGAGTGATCCGGATCACTCCCAAACCTTAAAATCAATTCAGAGACTGGAATCAATCCCAAATACCTTAGTGAATCAGTCACTTAAAGCGAGATCGCTCTTAGGATTGATATTGTTCCTAAAATTGATTTTTCCTTCTTTGGGATTAATTTTAGCTGTTGGTGAATCACCCCACAGGTCTCAATGCGACACCCCCCCCCCTCAGGACCTTGACCTTTGACCTACATACCCCAAATCTAACCAGAGTGTCTACCTGTCATGATTCATACAACCACCAAAGTTGAAGTTCTTACCTCAAATGGTTCTTGGTTCATGAGTTAATGTGAGAACGAGAAAGCAGGGTGGTAGATGAACGATCCCAAAATATAATGCCTCTGGCACGACCTTCAGAGGGTGAAGTCATAAAGAAGAAAAACACCATTATGACTATACATGTACTTCCGGTGACCTGTAGATGTACATGTACCTTTCAGCAGAACAGCCTGTGCAAGGGGAAGGATGATAATTCTAGGACAACTACCCCCTAGACAACTACACTCCAGACAAATACCCAACTACCCCCCAGAAAACCACCCCCTGGACTACTACCCCCTAGGACAACTACCCCCCAGGACAACTACTCCCCAGGACAACTACCCCCCAGTACAACTACCCCCCAGGACAACTAGCCCCCAGGACAACTACTCCCCCAGACAATTACCCCTCAGGACAACTACCCCCCCCCCCAGGACAATTACCTCCGAGATAGCTTTCCAGGGGGAAGTTGTTCGGGGGGGGAGGGTAGTTGTCCTAGGGGGGAAGTCGTCCAGGGGATGGTTTTCCGGGGGCCGGTTTTCCGCAGGGTAATTGTCCAGGGGGTTGTTGTCCGGATGCGCCCCAGGACAACTAACCCCAGGTCAACTACCCCGCAGGACAGCTACCCTCCAGAACAATTACCCCCAGAACAACTACATCCAGGACAACTACATCCCCCCCCCCAACTCCCTTCAAAAACTACCCCAGAATCAAGGGGGTATTTGTCCTGCTGGTAAGTGTCTGGGGGTGGGGTAATTGTCCTGGGGTAGTTGTCCTGGAGGGGGGGGGGGGTCATCGTCCTAGGGGCCATTGTCCTGGGGGGGGGGTAATTTTCCTTGTGGGGGTAGCTGTCCTGGGGGTAATTGTCCAGGGGGGAATTGACGGAGAGGGGAAGTTGTCTAGCGGGTAGTTTACCGGATACAAAGGATGACGAACATTTTACGTAGGAGTTTCCTGTACAAAACGTCATTAATCTAATGATGCATCTAGGTCGAGAAATAAATACCGCAAAATTAACTCGATCTACATGAACCTAAAACATACAGTTGTTATTAACGGTCCATCTAATGTTGATTAAGACTGGATAGTAGATGTAAAATCTAACTTTACATGAATGGCAAGGCCTGTTACAACCGGTAATGTCACAATGACGCATAATGTCACAACAACACATAACAGGATACTATTTCCGGCTGAATAAACTAGTTTCTAGCTCTGAAAATAATGGGATGGATTCAGTTTAAGTGAATCAATTTAGCTATAGTTTAGAAAACACCTCAAATTAGCGAAATTTATATGTTCGCTTTGAGCCCCCGCAGATACTCCGGCAACAAATGTGTCGGGAGTGCTAACATGTAGTATGCAATTCATGCTAACAGAGCATTTAAAGGTGCTTTTAAATTATATGTAGCTGAATTGATTTACTTCAACTGAATCCATCCCCTTAACTTCAGAGCTAGATATTAGTTTATTCAGCCGGAAATAGTATCCCTTTATGTGGTGCTGTGTCATTATGCGTCACTGTGACATTACCGGTTGTAACAATGCCTAGGTATCCTAACGGTATGTGGAATCTAAAGCTGGTGGGAATTTCTTCGGGGTGTCAACCCTCCGCATTTGGAGGGAGTCTCACGCCACGACGCTAATTCTGCTGCCGTCCTTCCAGCGTCAAAGCAGGAGACTCCCGCCCACCACGCCCTTCCTCCCGCTCTCCTGCCAAGCATGGAAATCTCCTTTTATGAAAAAACCTCCCGCCAAATGTGTAAAATTGGAGTAAAAAGGATCCTTTTGAAGAATCTGGCATGAAATCAGATATTCTATCATCAAAAAAAGTAGAAAGAAGTATTTTCCTAGAATTTTGCTGATTTTATACCATGGTGTCAACTATAGATGTCACAACTGGCGCAAAAATTGACACAGCCCCCCCCCCCCCCCACAAAGTAATGGCTCTGTATGTGGTACCTGACGAAGGTACAGTGGGAAAGGTTATCTACATTAAAATTGCGTATGTGTGAATTGACGAGCAGTCAATGCATTTTTATTTAAGTTCTTGAATCAGCTAGATCTAACATGTTTATTAGATATTTAATTTGGGAATCATGTACCACCTTTCCATGCCTAAATTACCATTGTCACGTTCAGAGGACATATCTCATACATAGTATTTAACACGCTACCCAGAGGGGGAGGGGGGAAGGGGGTCTCTCAGTATAATGTGCAGTGGGTGCATGTACACGTATGTACCATGGAGAAGGCCCCAATTTTAACACTCTTGAAAGTCAAATTGCCATTCCAACGTATACCAATTCTGTCTTGTTGAAAAAAAAAAAAAAATAGAGAGAAAATATAGGCCAGTCTGACCCTAGTCTACGCCTCGCTGCGAGCGCACCCAGGGGCACAGCCGCTGGGCTGGAGCATGCATGTTTTTTTTATGCATGCTCAGACCAAGGCATCAGACAATGCATTCCATACCATCATATTATTATCATTGAAAATCAAGGGTACCATTTCATGAAGCATGATTGTCAGCAGATATCATCTATCTCACTCATCAGTTTGAAAAAAAATTGAAATAAATTGCATTAGTAACTGGCAATAATAGTCAGAAATTGACTGGTTGCCACTAAAACCAAGCAAAAACAACAGTTTCAGGCTCAGCACCGAGTGACAAGTTGTCAGGTCAATCCCTAACCATTACTAACAGGCAGTCAGTGCTTCTTAGCCAATCAAAACCAAGCCGTTCTTTTTACTGAAAATTGTCATTGACAGTGCTGATATCAACTTTCAATGAAATGGGGACCCCCAAAATTGGCAAAAGATTTTTTAAGTCGTTCGAAAGACCATCCTTTCCATGCTAAGTTTATTTCTTACTCTTAGCCCCACTTTTTTTTGTCTTATATCAGCGGCACATACTTACCACTTTATGGGTCTAGTGCCCCCCCCCCCCCCTATGCTATGATTTCCATACAAACTATGATTTTCATACAAAATTTTTCAAAACCAGTAGATTTTAACGTGATACCTACCTTGTCCTTGGGCCTGGCTTGATATTTACATGACAATGACATCGTCATGGATAAGCACAGAAGTGACCCCCAGCCAGGTTAATAACAGGACACATACCGGTACATTATAAGAGCCACCAAGCTTCGTGTGGACTGTGGTCAAGTTATTTCAGTCGGGCAAGTAGCCTGGACGAGTACAAAAACACAAATGACTGTCGCGGCTCCAGCTAGCATTGCTGGCAATCTGATCTGCCAGCCAGCTGGCCGCGCCGCCGGCCGCGATCGCGGCCCGGCCCCCAGCAGTCCCGGCCCGGCACCCGGTGGTTGTCTGCTCGTCGTGATCTTTAATTGCTCACGTCACTCGCTCGAACCCCATGTTAGACAGATATCCTCGCTTTACAGTCGTTCGTCGAGAAAATATTGCATTACGCCGTTTTCTGGTATACTAGTCTAACGCCAACGCAACAATATAACATAGCATCCAATGAGCATTGAACGTAGATCCGACACATGTTGGATGTGTTATAAAAGCGGTCAATGCACAATGGTGCCGTTTTTCCAAATTTTGTCAATGCCATTGAAGCCGCAGTTTGTATCGGGTGGAACTTTCAAGATGCTACACCGTCTCCACAAAAACTGGAGATAAAACTGGCAAAATACTTTGGAGATCACATCATCATCAGAAAAGGGATGACCCTACGGGGAAACATCATACACAGTGCTACATTAAAAATAGAAGAAGCATTGCAGAAAAAGCGTAATCGAGCCACAAATATCACCATTCAAATAAGGAATGTTGCACTTCTACTGCGAGAAGCCATCACCAAAGCAGATACTAGAAAACTACCAAGACATCTAACATCTAAACAGACTGGGCCACTGTGTGAGTTATCATGTGACAGAAGAGTTGGAAACTGAGCTTACGTTTGAGGCCAAAAGAGATCTCAACACTACACCATATGGAATGGATTAGTCAGTAGAAGGTGGAACTGGTACCGCTTGGGACAATTTCGACAGATTCGTTGAAACTCAGAGCGGTAAGGATACGTTGCATGACACAGTTAGTATAGCTTATCAAATATCTGCGGTGTCACCTGCAAGGGTTCCTTGCTCCGAGTCGGAACAACTAGCATCCCAAGCGTCAAAGTCTTCTACAGGCTTGTCCGTGGTGCAATCAGGTACTTCAGCTGGCTCTCCACCCATTTCGACACATGGCACATCACACCACAAGCGTCAAAGTCTTCTACAGCCTTGTCCGTGGTGCAATCAGGGACTTCAGCTGGCTCTCCACCCATGTCGACACATGACACATCACATCACAAGCGTCAAAGTCTTCTAAAGCCTTGTCCGTAGTACAATCAGGGACTTCAGTTGGCTCTCCACCCATTTCGACACATGACACATCACGAGCATCAAAGTCATCAAGTGTAAGTTCACCCCCTGCTGTTGGGTACTCGTCTGTGTCTACAAAACCCCAGCTGAACCTCTCACCAACCTCCAATGCTGTTGTTGCTGAGACGCTTCGTAGTACACTAACAATGGCTGCTGAGTGTGGAAAAAGGTCCATAGCTGTCACCTATGACCTTGTGATTGCTAAGATGGCCTTACAAATACAATACCAGGAGCAACCAACCTTTGACAGCCTATTTATAGCCCTTGGATCTTTCCACACTGAACTGGAACTATTCAGTGTATTTGGGAAGGTGATTGAAGAGTCTGGAGGACCACACATTCTGAATGAGTGTGGCGTCTTGGCACGTGGATCTGTAAATGGCTTCACACGAGGTTGGGGGGGGGGGCTACAAAAGGTGCAAGAGAGTGCATGAGTTCCTTGCCCTATCCATGGAATCCCTTCACCTCGAATCATTTCTCAAAGAGAATAACCCTGACATCTGTGACACAATTCAGCAGGAATTGTTAACCATCAATAAACATAGGAACCTGGATGTGCACAAGTTCAGTCAAGGAATGGATGAGGTGTTCAAGCAGTATGATGCCTACTCAAAAGATACAGAGAGTGGTAAGAGTACAGCCGGAGCATCAGGGCTGGCAATTTAGAAGTATATATTGCCCGCCTCCCAAAGATTGCCAACTACTTCTTTGCCTTGAACCATCCCAACTATGCACGATGGACAGTCAAGTACCATGACAACCTCAGATTACCAGAAATACAGTCATCACAAGTTTATGACGAGTTCAAGAAGGGATGATTCTCTATTAAGAGAATAACAAAGCCATTCTCAGGAAGCCCAATTGATCTTACTTTGGAACAGACCATCAATGCTGATGCAGCAAACCAGATGACTGGGATTGCGTCACTAACCAATTCCATTTCTGCAAGACAACGATGGGCAGAATCTCACTTTCTTCGATCAAGTATCATTTCACATGTCTTTGAAGACTTGAACATGACCAAGAAGGAAGATGTTACTGGAAGTCTCAAACCTCATAGAATCAAGAATGACAATGCTTCTGTACAGAAGATTGTGGCAATGGTGAAGGCAACCATGAATCCCTTTGATAGTGAACTTGATCCTGCGCACCTCTTCAACATTGGGACAGGTAAAGCTGCATCACATAACACAGAGAAGTTTCTACTCAATACTGTTGACGCCGGAGAGGAAAGACGAAGGGAGCTCATTTAACGAGTGTGTTAAGGATCCAGGTCGATTTGAGAAGAGAATACAAAGACAGAATCTGCATACATTTGCATCAGAAGCTGGGAAGCGCAAACTTAGAGGAGCAGATGGTAAAGTGGTAGAAGCCTGTTTGGTCCGTGATCTGTTTGGAAGTATCCTGTATCATTCACTTCAAAGCAAAGTTGACATGGCAGAAGTACTTAAGTATCCACTGACGCCAATTTCTCTTTCTCTTAGTCATGTTAATGGATCAATTCAGAAAACTCCTAAAGCTGCACTCATGAAGTACCTAGAGTCGCAAGTGTCAACAACCCCTCCTACACCCATAGATATGACGATTATTGATGCTTCGTTTTTCCTACATTTGCAGATGAATTCCGCTCTTCCCTCCAGTTTCGGAGCAGTTGCTCGATTTCTTCTTCACAGGATTCTATCGGCAGGCGGTGATATTATTCAAAAACGTCCAAGTAACTGGATCCAAGCCGTAAGGAATAGCAGCTTCAAAGAGGCATTGATTGAGTTTCTTGTCAGCAGCTGGGAGGACAACAATTTGGCTGATCTGTTTCAGAAGAAAACACTTTTTGTTAATTCAGGTGATGTATGCTACAGCTACAAAGTAATTGATGGTAGAATAGTACGAAATGTAGAAGCTGCACATGCAGTCAGACCCAACTCCGCATTTCCGAGTATGAGCCTATACTCGGATTTCACGGTATTCTCCAATAACCGCCACCTGAGGGCCGCTTCGAACTGATGAGCAACGAGAACGATATTTAGACTCGCAACAGCCGTTTTGCAAAAATACAGGAGCCGACGTGGTAGAATAGTTGCAAGAGCAGCTAGCCGTGTCGCATACTATACACTCAACATGCTTGAGTGCTCGTTGCCTCGCTCTCTCTTTCTCTCTCTCTCTCTGTCTCTCTGTCTCTCTGTGTCTTTCTGCCTCTCTCCATTTGTCACATTTGCTTTCGTTTTTTTTTTCTCCTTGCAACAGGGCTTATTACACTTACAGACGAATTTTCCTTCGCATTATTGAAACATAGGTTTGAAAAGTGGCATGCATGTACCACATTAACCTCTACATTAACCACTTTGCTCCATTGTTATCGATTAAAAACAAAAAATGAAATAAAATCATAATGATAAGGGGGGGGAAAGAAGATTTCCTGATATTTGACAACTGAATTCGTTTAGGCCCTAAGCGGGGCCCTAAGCAAAAATGGATGGTGAGTACTAGTATATTTAGGCCTATATTCTAGCGGGGGGGGGGGGGGGGTCAAATTTTGCAGGCCTAATATTATTTTTAATTCGACAAAGAAATGGATTACGATGAATGACACCAATGAAACGATCATCTCCTGTACTAAAGGAAGGCGCAGATTCGATGATTCTAAGAATAGCAAAATGACCTCCCGTAGTCATGGTAGCTATCTTTATGCAGATTGGGATGATCGTGTACAACACAGTCCATTGTGTAATACAGCCAACGCCGAAACATCATAGTCTCTATAACTAGTCTCTATAACTAGACTTAATTGCATAGCACAAACATGAGTACCAGGTGAACGCATTCTATCAAGAACATTGCAGCATGGAATAATGAATTTCAGTAAGTTACTTCTTTTCTTTCCGTATCTCTTGCATTTTTAAAACTTAAGCTTGTTTAGTGGAAGCATTTTCCACGTTTAATAAGCGCTCTGTGTTTACAAGTAGTTTCACTTCGTAGACTAGACTGGAAATATAATGGTCTTGATCATGTTGATGATGGCATGGATGGAGAGAGAGAGTGCAGTGGAATGCCCGGGATGCTGTATACTTCACTGCTCCTAGCATGCCTAGTTCATGTACTTCTGTCTAGTTACATCATTCAAAAAAACGTGGTCTTTTATTTTCTATAGCCTTTACCAATATTAGGTGAGAATTTATGTGAAATACATTATTGAAATTATTTTTGATATAAGCTTATGAATAGTATCATATAGAAATTCATCAATGATTATCTGATTATTCTTTTATTCCATTATTCATTCTATTCATTTTTTCTCCTCCACTATAGTCTCTACATGCGTAGCACATGTAGCATGCTCTAGATTTGCTGGTCAGTGTGTGACATAGTTCCACCCACCTGCCCACTCCTGGTCAGTGAGAAGAGTCAGCGACTCAAGATGCCACGATTCATTTCTAGAGAGAAGAAAGTGTAAGTGTTTCACTTAAATATAACTTAAGCGTAAAATGTGAAGAAAATACAAAAAATCTATTTTTAAGTACCTCATTTGTTCTAGGACAACTCAATCTCATCTCTGTTCATGAGTGAAAAAGGGGGCGGGCAGACATGGCAGAGGAGTGATGTTCCCAGCTGCCTCCCCCCCCCCCCCCCCCAAGAGAAAAATCCACTCAAAAATATGATAATTAATGAACATTGATTTTTGTGATTTTGGTTTCTATATGAAGGTGCATCTTTCATGCAGGGATGGTATATAGGAGTATTCAGGAGATCTCGTTAGGTGGTGCACTGAAATATCTAACCAAAAATGAAAAAAAAGTTCTAATGCAGGAATGTTTACCAGAAAAAGAAAAATTCAAAATTGGCATGTTTGCCAACTTGAAATCATCGGGGTGGCTATCATGCCATGCCAACCCTGCCTCTACGCAACAGAAGATTCTTGGAGGCCTATTAAAATATTTCAGAATTTGAAACTGAATTTATTAACATGAATTCATTTTATGTTTTATGTAAACAGGTGCTTAGCACGGAAATTGGAGTTCAAGCTTGAGCTTACAAGATGTCATGTCTTCTTGTATGTCAAAGATGAATATTCAAATACTCAGTATTGGGGTACTGAAGATGCACTACAATTGTTTAAGCCCACCATGGATGCTCTCATCATGGAAAAGGATAAATGTGTTCAAAATGTAGATTTGTAACTCCATCAAAAACTCCTAAGCATTTACACAGTGCCATTCCTGCTGACAATGAAGCTCCAGATCTCAACAACCTATTTGTAGGGATTTTTTGTTCAGACATATCAAATTAAGAATCACTGCTGTCTTCAACAAATGGGTCATCACCATCTACTTCAACACAGAACACTCCCATCTGTTCCAGGTCAACCCGAATTTCCACTCCACGTACCACTCCTCACCGTCTAACATCGACTCCCAAATCCACTGCACGTACCACTCCTCACCGTTCGACATCAATCACTAAGTCCACTGCACGTACCACTCCTCACCGTTCGACATCGATCACTAAGTCTACTCCACTTACCACTCCTCACCGTCTAACATCGACTCCCAAGTCCACTGCACGTACCACTCCTCACCGTTCGACATCAATCACTAAGTCCACTGCACGTACCACTCCTCACCGTTCGACATCGATCACTAAGTCTACTCCACGTACCACTCCTCGCCGTTCGACATCAACTCCCAAGTCCACTGCACGTACCACTCCTCACCGTTCAACATCAACCCCAAAGCCCACTCCTCTTGCATCCTCACACAGCAGTTCAGACCAGTCAACATCTACAACTCATGAAACTCATCCATCTACCTTAACACATGCATCAGCTTCCACTCCAAAACAAAGTGATTTGGCATCATCATCAGGTCCCTCACATGATGTGAAGACCAATGAAAAGCAGAGGAAAAAGAAGAAAAGTGATATTTACATTGTGGAGGCTATTCAAGATGAAAAATATACGGATGGCAAAGTGGAATACTATGTTAAATGGAAGACATGGCCACGCAAATGCAACACGTGGGAACCAGAGGAGAACATTTTAGACAAGAGACTCATAACACAGTATGAACAAAGAAAGAAAGGTCAAGAGTAAGTTCTTTGTGAGTGACTGATAAAAAAAAAAAAATTATTGCAAGTTCGGAACTGTCAGGTAATGTTTGTGTTGCTTCAGTCACAGAACAGGAAATAATGTCAAGTAAGGATGTGAAGATGTGAAGTTGTGAACTGTGCGGAAGTATTCAGAATGCAAACTATCTCAAAAAGTATACATACGTGCATCATTTACAAAATACATCTATGTATATATATGATGTATAAACTTGCACACAAAGGTATCATAATTAAGTTGTTTTCATATGCATAATCATAAGGATAACTTAAACTGTACAAATGTTTGATTCATGTGAAGTATAATACTATAGAGACTAAATAAGACATGAGCAACCAAAAAACAAGTAACGTACATGTATGCTTTGCATTCGACAACTATCAGTAATGACCAAAAATCCATAAGTAAAAAAAGTGAAGGAGAAAAGTTAGTACATGTAGATGTATATGTACACAATGTGCATCTTTGAATTACTTCAATGATAAAAGTGACAGCTCAGCCTTACATGATGCCAGAGAAAGACAGTCATTTAGAAAGGTTTAGATATGTATATTCCTCTTATGCATATACACGATAGGTAAAGTGTACTAAACACTTAGTACACTGTGAAATGTACATATGTTAGCTTAAATAGTACTAGATGACTGTATTTAGTATGTAGAGTAGCATCATGAAAGATTTTTATCTTTGTTTAGCAAAATAATGTTCTTAACAATAAAGTACAACACTAAATTACAAATGATGCATACATGAGTGTCAAAATGTAAATAACAGATTTGTATTACCGGTGCTATTTAACATTCTGAAATGGTCATGACAGTAATACAATTTGACCGAGAGAAATTATCTGAAGGTTTTAAGAAAAATGATTGTTTAGTAGTTCACCAATGATTATTCATTTTGAACATAACATTAAAGAATAATACAAATTAAACAAAAGAATGTTAAAATCATAGATACAAACCAGACTACAGGAGTAATCTTAAAGGAACTCAACATAATTGTTGCAAACCATATAATTTTGCTTTCCATCCCTTTTGGATCGACTTTTAACATGTATTTTCTGAATTTAAATAGTACCGGAAAACCTTGACCAAAATAAACAATTTGGTCACTTGTGTAGTACATGTATTAGTAAGTGTACATGTAAGTACAACAAAACATTCAGTTCCTTATTTTCCTTAATTATATTGCAATGCAATTCATATGTACTTGTACATGTAGTTCTTTTGATCATTATGCTTATTTTTTTAAACCATTGCGTTCTATATACATGTTGGTAGTTAACCCTTTGTACTAGTTTAACACATGAACTCGCATCATTACACTTTCTTTGTATTCACATCTACTTTCATTATTCATCTACACCATATAGTAAATCAATAAACAAATATGAAAATTTATAAGAAATATTATTTGTTTTCTTTATATGAAATTTTATCATTATTCAGTGAATTCATTTGTTCATTTATGTTCATGGAAAAAAAGTCAGTAATAGGTATATAAATTACAAAGGACACACATAACAGAAGAGAGAGATTCAGAGAGTTTAAAAAGAGGGGGAGAGAGCAGGGGGAAAAGGAAAGAGAGAGAGAAAGAGCAAGAGAAAAGATGAAGGAGGGTGGGAAATCGAGAAAGGAGGATAAAGGTACAAACATGATTTATGAACTTCTTTACATGAAAGGGATTCATGTGAAGAGGGCAAATGCATTTTTTTTAAATATTGTTCTTGAGATATGTCAGAAAAAAAGACGGGGGGAGGGGGGGGGGGCTGTACAGCATGATCTGTTGCTAGGATGAGTAAATCTCTAACAAGTTCATGTGGTTGCCAATAGAAATTTCTGGAGGAAGATTACATATTCTCAGAAGACATCTGATAGACACAGCACTGTAACTATCTCACATATATGTACAATAAGACATGAATTATATACATGTATGGCAAATTTGAAGTGAAGCATACACTTTTAATACTGACTGCTTAGGCAAATTATCATACTAGTAATACACTAAGTTGCTCTTTCATTCCATTTTTTTCCCTTATGCAGCTTCAAATCATGTAATCTTACACTTTGTACTTGCTCAACATTTCAAAGGAAACCACTGAGAGAATATCAGGGTCCTGTCTTGTACAGAGTCATAATCAGTTCATTATTTGTGCCATTGTTGGCACCTATTGACCTGTCAACAGATTTTGACACTGTGTCAACAAAACTTGCGATTTTCAGGGCGGATAGAATGCATCATTCACCCTATTATATTGACCGTTTCTTCAAAAAGTAAGACACAAAATTCATGTACATGTATTGCTACCAAACATAAATATTCTTGGGAAACAGGGGGAAAAACTCCATTTAAAATGGCTCGCTCCTGAATGATAAGAGGTTTTTGAAGTGTATTGGCATTATAAGGAAAACAATGCAAACGTAGTTTCAATTTTCTTCTATAGACATTAATGACGATAAAAGGCCTGTTGATGAAGGCACTATCATTTCTCAATTTCAGATCATGTTAGAAATGACCCTTGAATTCTATTACATGTACACAAATATTACATGTTACAAATCAGTTCATGAGCATTATTACATCTCAAGTTTCATTAATCCAATATATTGTGAATTCTGCACTTCACTCTGCCTGAATACAATGTACTTTTTTTCCCTCTAGAGTCCATCAAAAAAGCTAACATAGAAATATAAATATTTCATGCATTAAAACTGTAATTACTCCTTGTATACAATACAATTGTTCCATGATTATGAAACACATACGTGAACAGTTTACTACTAATGGAGGTTATTTTAAATGACACTATTCACCGTCATCATCATTACCACTGTCGGCAACTTGCTGTTGGTTAGCAACTTCTTCTTCAACTCGATGAAAAAATGAAATAAATTTCTCCTTTCTCTTTTGTTTTACGGATTCCCATTCATTTAGAAGCATGGTCTTGATGCCCTCATCATCTAGTGATTCAACTGCATCAAGAACACGAGACGCAATAGTATCTTTCTTTTAATTCCGCACATCTGTATGCCATGCACGTTCAGCCTCGGTGACAAACACAGGATCCAGCTCACTATCAGCCTCTCCTTCATGGGCGATACCAAACATGCTACAGGCAAACCTTCTTCTCCTCTTCAGAGCCTGATCGGTTAGGTGCAAAAGTTGAGGATCTAGCTTCTCCAAACTTACAGGGGTGAAAGAATCGGTTCTGGTACAAGGGTCTTGGAGAAAGTGACTGCCTCTCAAATGTGTCCTCCAAGTTGTTATCTCCTCATCGCGTACTGCATGAGCACTTGAATAATGCTTAACAGCATCTGGATTGCCTCTTCTTGTTCTCCTGAAAACGGATTGCCGCAGCTATAAAAGAAAACAACAAAAATTGTATTACCACTAAGTTTGCACACTGGGGATGTGAAGAAATAAATGACTTTACACGTACATGTAATACAGCTTCCACAATGTGTGATACTATCAGTCTCAAAAAAAAAAAAAAAAAAAAAAAAAAACAGAGCAAAAAAAAGGATGGAAAGGGTGGGGGGGGGCAAAAACTAATTCCCTTGAGACCCTTGAATAAAATAAAAATAAATAAAACAGAGCACGTTTAAGCTACATGTACATGTAGCTTCGCATATTGAACCTCACCAAAATGTACTAATTATTCATGAATGTTCTGTAAAAGCTAAAATCTTTATATCCTTGAAAGGTATCAACAAATCAATAGGATAAAAAAAATTAAACACTAACTTATAAAATTTTGGGAATCTATTCTGAAACGAGACTAGTAAACATGAAAAAGCTCGGCCAATATCTGATCTGCCCTACAAAGGTTGGATTTATCCTACACTCTTTATTATTTTTTTTTTTCCTTCTCTGGAGGTGAATGTAGCTACAGTATAGCGGAGATATCTACCCATGACAAGTGGGCACATTATTGGAAAAGTGTAGAAAAACATGTTCATATTTTTTTGGCAACACATACAGACTAGACACATTTTAAGTCACAACTGCAAGTGAACAACTCATTCAAGCGGGTTTATGTCTAATTTCTTCTTTACCTCGTCAAACTTTCCAGATGGAGAGATTGCCTGGAACCTGCTCAGAAACTCTTGGATATCTGGAGGTGCTGCTAAGAAGTTTGTGAGCTCCGTCATCTCAATGAGCTGGTACTTCGGATGATTTCGACTGTGAAATATTGGGGCATATTTCACTCTACCTGTATTAAAAAGCAAACAAAAGTAATCATAAACATGTTCTGGCTACTGTATTCTAAATGCAATTCATTTTCTCAATTAGAGTAAGGTACACATAATAAATGCATTTCACCAGTGTTTGTTTGCATGGTAGTAAAAAATCCATCACATTCCTTAGTATAAAAGAGAATTTTAGGTCTTAGAATAGATTAAAAGAAAAAACAAAAACAAAACAAAACAAGATGAATGCGTCTTTGTCTCCTATATGCCTCCGCCTAAATTCAGTTGATGGGATATAATGCACATGACTTTTTAAAAGATATAAGAAAATCATTCAAAATATGCATTTGTTTATTACATTACTATGCCTTAATTTACTCCAATTAATACATGTATGTTATGTGAAATGATCCAAAGCAGGGTGCTTCTTTTTAGAATTTTAACAAGAAAAAAAAAAAAATAATAGCCCAATCTTGTAAGGAAGGCTTCCTTAGGAAGCTGAAAAATAAAATCTGGGGGTGTTTCATAAAGCTGTTCGTAAAGTTATGCATGACCTTACAAAAGACTTGAATATGAATTGCCAAATGAAATGCCCGAAGATTTTCCTGACGTTTTAACAAAGTATGACTGTATTTCCAATAATCTCAATTACATGTAGATTGTCGCAAAAAAATGAAAAAAATATACTTTGCATAAAAATGATTGTTAAGAAGAAGAATGTTAATCTACGTCTGCATACTTCAACTTTAGGTGGATGCGATTAAAAATGATTGAGAAAAACATTTGGTTTGCCATATTCAAGTCATTCATAAAGTTGTGCGTAATTTACGAACAGCTTATGAAACACTCCCGTCATCAATGCACAAAACACTGAAATAAATTACCTGCAAACACAAGGGCCATATCATTATGACGTATCCCTCTTCGAAGATGGATGATGGAGGAAGCGTACGTAAGCATCTGCTCTTGCATGTACTGAAATTGTGGACTACATACGCTCCTACTCCATCTGAGAAATCCGTCTGGTCTTGGTGTAGCATCATTTCCCAGGCACTGTCTGACATACGGCACTACCAGCTCCTGTATTGTTCCATAGTACAGGATTTGAAACATCTCCCAAGCCTTATGATGGTCGCTCCCAGACTTGGCATACTTCTGGGGATTTTCGGAGCAGAAGCCCATGCATCTTGCTAGGTCCTTCATGAAGACATCCCAGTTAAGTGCGAAGAAGGACCGGACCATGTTCATTTCAAAATGGCCATGGCCTATTCGCAGAATAACCCAGTCAAATTCCAATACACGTGGAAGCTCAGATTCCAGTGCATCTCTGTATACATCATGCTGCGCACAATGGGTGACATACGATTTCCATCTAAATATGGCTTCTTTGCACTCCGTGCAGGTGAACGTCTCTTTCAGGACTCTTTGAGCAATACTGAATGGAAGCCCGTCACATGTGATAGCAACCAATTCCCGTGGTCCTCCATCTACATATTTGGCTATCTGGACTTGTTTCCCAATCTCCTGTAGAACTTTGAGGACACTGGCATGAGAATTTGGGTTTACAAATATAGGCTCTCCAGCATTCACCTTGGCTTTCTGTGACTTCTCTTGTGTATCTGGAAGGATATCCATATATGAAAAGGAAACCATTGTGTGGCACTCTGGCCTTACTCTTGGCTGCTTGTCTGTCTTCGATGCTGCTTCATATTCCTCTTGAGCTTGGGCTCGAGCTTGGGCTTGGGCTTTCAGGTTTGCTGCACAAGAGACACATACGCGCTTTGTCTTCATGTTGCTGGTGCCACACGCCCAACAAATCTTCCATTCATTTGCTTTAGATTTAGTGTCCACTTCATCATCCACATGATCTCGCAGCTTTCCTTCCTTAGATATCTGCTGTGCTGCTACCGTCTCTATTGCCTCTTGCAAAGTTTTGTATATCCCCTTGTAATGAGTAGAATCAACAGCTTTGCTGAAATCACTCTGGGCACCCAGCACCTTTCTGACTTGTTCCGAGATATTTTCCTGTGTCATCCAGTTTGCTGGCTTGAGATCCTGCCTGGACTGCAAAGTTCCACTGTGTTCAACTTCTGCAATACAAGTGCTGGTGATCACACTTGCTTTCAATTTGGTGCCAGTGCGTACATGATGAAGAGGAAATTACATCACATGCAATATGACTCCTCGTCGCTGCATGAACCACTAAGTTCTCAGACAGAGACAGTGGCATTATAGAGTTTTTGTTTTGTAGATAATATATCTGTTCTACAATCTTTGCGACGTCAAGATCTTTGCCTCTCATCTACAATATTCATTGATCTTGTAGGGGTAATAATTCCTTTTACAAAGGCACAAACTACAGGGTTTCGTAGGGAAGTCCACTTCTTTACGTCAAGACCAATCAATGTTTCAACATCACTTAGATCATGCAGTTGTTTAATATCCTACTTTATATCAGATACTTGACTTTCGGCAAGAAATTGGGCAACCTGCGCTAATTATATTGTGTTGCACAGACGATGAAGCTGAACCTACCCCAGCACGATCCTCGATAAAAATGAAAACAGGAGTCGCACAGAATGGAAGTATGTTTCTGCTTCTGACTTGATAGTTTTCTCGCTCTTTCTTTGTTCTCCTTCGCCCATTCACTTCGCACCAACTCGGAAAGTTCACTAATCAGCACACCAGCACCAATACTAACGTTTAAGACTGCATTACCTGTCACTTCACTATGCAACCGATTAAAACACAATTTTCCGACTGCAGTCCTCTTCATGCTCTTCTGTTCATGAATACAGATAATCACTCAGGTTAATACGAAATGCACGAGAAAAAAAAAACGACCCAGAATAGGAGTTCGTTGCACAAATATCAAAAATAAAATCGGATTTTCGTCTTCGCCTTGATTTTGGTTATACACAATACACCGATAGACCGCACGCAATGCATGATGCACGCATACATACTATGTACAGTACGTTAGTATCGTTTTCGGTGTTGCGACTGTCCCGCAGAGTCTAGCGATAAACCGTTCGAACCAAATTTTCAAATCCCATCACCGACTGTTGTAATTTTTTTTTTTTTTTAATGCTGCGTGCCATTTTTTTTTTATTTTGGTGCCATTTCAAAGTTCATTTATTCGTCTAACTATACACGCAAACTATCTAAGGAATTGACACGCAGCAATTTGCATTACAAAAAATCTACTGGCAGCGCTCTCTCTTGGAGATGGTTTCCCCATGCCTATTACACGCGAGGCACCACAATGCCTGTTCGGTTTCACCCTCATTAATATTCATATACGCCTCTTTAAGCCTACAGCAGCGTACTCGATTTTCAGGAGTTGGGTCTGACTGAGAGGCAAAGGTTAAGGCCAGCACGATTACCCGGCAACAGGCACTCACCAACTCTGCCAACTCCCGTACCCATTACGTACAACAAGACGACGGAGCGCATCGCCCGTGCTGTTCTTGCCAACCTGAACATCCTAGGTTCCGACCAATCTACGGAGAAGATCTTTGGTGTGAATCCTGTTATGACTGCATACAGGAGAGATCGCAATCTGAGAAACCATCTGGTCCGCTCCAAACTTCCAGTCAATCGAGATGTCGCTTCTCCCGGCACCACTAGATGCATGCGGCCCAGATGCAAGACCTGCGCCCTTGTCTCTTCAGATGATGTCGTGGGTCCCAAAAGTACATGGCATATTCGAGGGCAGTATACCTGTGCTACGAGCAACGTCATATACGGATTGACGTGCACTCTCTGTGGCATGGTGTATATCGGCGAGACGAAAAGACGACTGGCAGACAGAGTCACCTGAGGTCTATTCAACAGAACACCCCTGGGCTCCCGGTTGCTCGTCATTTTAACCTCGCCAACCACACTTGCAACGATGTTAAGGTATTCGTACTACGAACCTGCCTTGATGAGAGAGAGAGAGAGAAAGACGATGGAGGAGAAAATCATCTTCAAGCTCGGGACTTTCCAGCTTCATGGGATCAATGCTACATTTCGATCGTTCAAAATTAATCATTGAACTTTAATTCCGTGAACTTTACATGCTTATTAATTATTCTACTTTGTGCAACTTTCCTTTTATGACGTCCTTCTCTAGGTGCGCTTTTAGCTTATCTTACGCTTCTCATCATGACTCTAATTTTATTTTTTTGCTTAGTATCTTCTTTTGTGACGCCATGTAATTTGTAAATTGCGTTTTTTTTTTGGTTTTTTTTTTTAATCCTCGCTTTCCTTTGTTGCGTCATTTACTAGCGCTCACTTTACGCGTCTAGCATTTATTTTTTTTTTACTTGTATCATGGCTATACTCATGCGTCTGTTTAAATTTTTGCATCTTATTGTCTGAGATTGCGCACCCACTCTTTCCTTCCTTTGTGGCGTCACTTCCAGCGCTTACATCATGCGTAGAGCTTACTTTTATTATTATTATTATTATTTGTATCTTGGCAACTTATGCGTCTTCCTACTTTCTTGCATCTAATTGTTTATGTTCAGTCTCACTTTGATAAAGGTCTTTGACCGAAACGTCAGTCCCAATTCTTTGGCTCCTGCCGTGTTTTTTTTTTTTTTTTACTCCTGAGTAATCTACTAATTACACACCGACGCAGAACTTTTCATTATATATATATATATATATATATATATATATATATGGCCCTTTACCATCTGACATTTTGATAGCCAAATAGGTGTAAGTTTTAACATTATGATCATGTATCATCGCTGATCAAATTTAAAACGAATTTTGCAAACAGGGTATGTCATTAATTTAGGTAATATAGTGAAGGACCTGACTGGCCAAGGACGTGAGATGATCATACAATTAAATAGACAGGGTTATTTGATAACTGTACCCCTTTTTGCTGATCGAGTTGAGGTTTGGTCCATTAGATTAAAGGCCTTTTATTTTGTTAAGCTATGTGCAGGCAGTATCTAGAATGTTGGAGCATTGTGTATTACATTCTATGAAATATTTGTGTAAAGAATGCAAGTGTTTCTAGACGTGAAAATCTTGGTATATAACACGTGCACGGAACTCTTAGGGAAATGGACCTTTGACAGATATCAGAGAACTAAGTTTAAATGGTGAAAAAGAAAGAATACTGGAAAGGTCTTTTCGGTATAGTATGACCTTGCTTTTATGTTTGTAACCAATATTTTCCTTGACGGCTCACGTAGCACTACTTGCCTCATACAATTATCATTCTTATAACCATAGTTATTCTTCTGGTTATATTTGTATTCTCCCTGTAAAGGACCACCAAGTAACGTCAACATACATGTAACACACATTCTGAAAGATGGTCTACTAACTAATATAACCGGCATTGCTAACGACGGATACCCTGTTCCGTTCATTCATTGGTATATTGGATCAAGAAACTTGACAGAAAACTCGCTCATTCGCGTCTCCGTGAACTCAAATGATCGTTATGATGCTAAAAGTCGCCTCACCTACACACCAAAGAAGAGTGATCACGGGAAGCGTATTCTCTGCCAAGCCCTACATCCTAAATCACTGTTTATGTCTGAGGATACCAGCAAGGTCCTAAACATTTCATTTGAGTATAACTGTCCTAGGAATACATTACCATTATCCAAGAAATTGGCGTTGCTATACGGAGAAATGTGAGTGAATGTGTGTGTGTGGGTGATTGTCAGCTAACTTCTCAGAAAATATGGTCCTATACCTCTTCCCACATTTAAATGGGTTAATTGGAGCCCGTGACCCAGAATCACACGAACAATTATTTTCTGGTGTCCATTAATTTGATCAGCTTCTTTGTAAATCCCTTTGGTCTGATTACTTAATTTTTCTATTTGTTTCATTCTTATCATGATTATTCCCCTCCTACTCCCTCATACGCTTATATATATCATGTAGAAAAACCTGATGTCATAATCTCTTCCCGGTGGTCTGTTACCAATAAACTCAATATCAGCTTCATACTCAGATGTTCTTCAGATGCCAATCCCCCGGCCTTAAACTTCGTCTGGTTCTGTGATGATACTGTATTACATAACCACACCAGGAATATAACACTGCATAAGACTATACAAGATACGCTGACTTCCAGTGAGATGATATTAAGAAACCTCAGGTCGGAATTGTATTGTAAATACATGTGCGTAGTCAGTACAACCTATGGCGCCGGCAATGCTGTCTTCAACTTCAAATGTCCATGGTAGTGGAAATTATTTGCTGTATCTTAACCAATTGCCTATATACGTGAACCGTGTGGGCCTTGTATTAAGCATGTTGGATTGAGTGAATTCAGTAGTCAATGAGTTAAGCTTAACTGCTATTTTCCTCCCATGATTCCGATAAGTACTCATTATATTTTAACTGTTTAGATTAATATTGCCTTTAGCAAAAAAAAAAAAAAAAAAAAAATAATAATAATAATATATATACATATATATATAAATATATATATATATATATATATATATATATATATATATATATATACAGTCAAACCTGTCTATAGCGACCAACGGCAAAAGTGGCCGCTATAGACAGTTCGGCGGCCATTTTGAATTTTTACACACCCGCATTTATACATGTAACAACATCACTTGGAGTGTACATGCATCGATATCACTTTGGAAATAAGCTATAGATCTACAGATTTATTCATATACGATATAAAATGCCAAAATAATGTGCTTAATTGTCAGTAAATGAGAAAAACGATAGATCTACGAGCAATCTGAGTAAAATGATTTTCCCCTCATGTTACTACGTACGTACCGGTAGATGCTTACCTTCTTTTTTTAAGTCTAAAAAAGATGTCTTATGATTTTTGCTTCCTGTCAATAAATGACAATTACAAGTTAATCTTTTGAATAGAAGCCTGCAATCAATTTTGATTTAATAAATATTTGTCTTTAATGGCTTAAAAGAAGTTTTAACTGTTTTTAAGAACAGACAACAGTTGGTGCTCACTTGATTCGCCGAAAGTGCGAACGTCGACAATGGATCGCCGGTAGACGAGTTTTCCCGCCGTTTTTGAGCCGGACAGGCTCGTACATGATATTGTTATATTTGATCCCTAAAAAAAATAAAATTTGGGTAGTATTTTACTGTTTTCAATTTCTAAAAAAATTAATTGTTTGAAAAAGATTTTTTTTCGTAGGTTTTAACTCTTTCTTACTTTTTTTATAATTCTTTTAAAAATTAAAAACCAACATGTAAGTGTACGAGCCTGTAGTATTGCGCCCATGCGATATCAATTTCTGATACCTATTGTTTCAGTTACGTTTGTAGGAAGGTACCTAGTAAGAGAACAATACGAGTGCGGGGGATGGCCGGAGGTGTGAAGATTATCGTAAACGAACAATACTAGTGCTCAGTTCTTATTCAAAAGACTTTTAACTTCTAATTAGTCGGCAATCTGGTCAAACTTTTAGATCTTTCATGAAATCAGTATGTACGTCTTGGCCGTTGTAGAATCTATTCACGGCGTTTGTGTGAGAGTGTGACTGAGCTAGGACTCGGACACTCGTTAAACACACCACGGTGAAAAGCTAACTTTGTGTGCATGAAGCTACGGCTCGACTAGATATTATTGACCGCTATACGCGGTCAGATATTGACCACGGGATACATAAAGGGTGGCCGCTGGCCGCGTTAGGCAGGTGACCGCTATATGCAGGGTCTAAAACACAGTAATTTTCTGCGGGGGATTTTTTAATGGCCGCTATAAGCAGGTGGCCGCTATAGACAGGTGGCCGCTAAGACAGGTTTGACTGTATATATATGAAGTAATGTTTAACAACAACAACGAAACATGATATACGGTATATAACTTTTGGCGTGTATTGAAATTTCTTTTCCTCTTTATCGTCTATGATAATATAAACGTTGATATTAAGGGGCCACACTATCCGATAGGCCATGAAATCATTCCACTGTAGTAAAAAAAAAAAAGAAATAAAAGAAATAAAAATACCATTCAATCTCAGTAAAAGCCATGCGAAAACTTTTGGCAAAAAACTGAAGAAGCATGCTATCACATATCTTTCTATGAAAGTCCGCTTCCTCTCATATAGATATCCATGTCATTTTTTTTTTTTCAAGAAAAACACGTACACACACACGCAAACACACAAGATCTCGTCCTTGCTGAATCTTCATCAAACATGCATTTGACGTTCATGGGCAGGGGGAAAAAGAGAGATATCTATAACAAAAGACTGATACTATGCATCTTCACTCATCTAACCATTATTTAATTAAAGCCTGTGTACATCAAAATACAGTTATCCAAGTTCCACCTTTTGAGTTCGTCGTCGACCAAAACCAGACAACATATTCAATTATCTTCGTTGATTGGAAACATGCATTAACCCTTGGATACTGTTTAAACCAACGGCATGAAGGACATCAAGGTTGATGTCTTGCCATGACCTTATAAATATGCGGGTGTAGTTGAAACATTCGGGTGATTCGAGCTGAAAATTCTTGAGTTCATTTTTCGGCACAGCACGTTTGTCCTTACACTCCATTGTGACATCGGTAAATAATCTGAAAAAAGGGCTTTGATCTATAATTTATTTTGATAGTATTATTGTCTTCTTTTCCTTTCTTTACTTTTTTTGTTGGCCTTATTATTATTATTTTTTTGTTGCTTTATTCTTTTTATTTTATTTTATTTCTTTATTTCTTTATTTTTTATATATTTATTTATGTATTTATTTATCTTTTTTTATTTTTTTTTGAGGGGGTGTTGGTCGAAAAGTGGAAATGGTAAAATTGGACATACTACGAGAGGGGCGTCTAGGGAAGGGTCGAATAGTAAAATCATTTTGTGTTTTATTTCATGTTCTTCAAATAATCTAGGTTTTAAGAATGCTTAAATTTCCGTTTGCTATATTAGGAGTGCATTATATATTCCGGCACCAGGCAGTGAAGTATTACATCTTAAATTTCAAGTTTGTTACCATTGCAAGTAATCATACAGCGTTAATATCTTTGAAAGACAATAACATGCAAAATTAGTTTCAACATGATTTGGCTACCATGTCAAATAAACACCTCTACGTCATGAAGTGCTTATTCTTTCTTGGAAGACTTCCATGACTTCGTCACTTTCACTTTCCGAGTGCAATGCCGATTATAGTATATTTTTCCTACCCTGCATTCTTATTTAATACCTAGAACACATCGTATATCCAGCAAATTGGTAAAATAATTATAGTGAGGAAAACAGGCAGACATACAGCTGCAGCTGTTATGCTAAATATCAGTTAGAAGGATGGGAAAAACATGAAACGGATAATACTTAAATGAGAATGGCGTCTTGCCTTATTGCATTTTGGGGGCTTGGATTCATCATTTCAACTTTTGGTAAGTTTTTTGTTTGTTTGTTTGTTTTTGTTTTTGTTTGCTTGTTTGTTGTTTATTTGTTTGTTTGTGTGTTTTTTTTTTTTTTTTTTTTTTTTGGGGGGGGGGGGGGTTGTTTGTCTGTTTTCATACATAGCAATTTATTTCAAAAAAGATAAATGGCAAAGTGGTTAAGTATGTGATCAAGCGAGAGAGAAAATTGTAAAGAATCAACTGGTCAAAACTATTTTTACATGTTCCAGGCAAATTGTCATGTGTTTTAAATGAACAAGACTTATGTAAATATGGTTCCGTGAAATATAATTCCGTGAATTATTGGCGGCATCAATTATTGGAGACCTGTCTAGGTGAGAATATGTGAGAATACGGTCCGAGTTGATAAGACCAACAGCCAGAAAATGAAATGCATTTGTCCGCAGGATAGATTCTTTCCGTCAACATCAATGTTCGTATATTTGTATCAATATCGATATAAACGCGGCCTAGAATAAAACAATTGAACATGGTAATTTGTTTATTTTGTTCATATTTGAATATAAATAGTCTAGGCTGCAGGATTTTGAAAGCTATATGTTTTTTTCTTGTCCCAACACTACTGATTCTTTTTTAAGGTTCTCATGGCGACGTTGGAGTTTCTATCCAGGCAACTACTTTTCCAGTCGCTGGAGAATATTACGCTAGTTTGCACCTACAAACCTACGTCCGACTGTCGACTCGTAATATGGATGAAGGATTATAAAACTGAGCTGGCTTCTGAGAATTGTTATAACGCCTCCTGTCTGGTGAACATTTCAAATACTACGAAGTTCGACTTCAGTGCAGACTCTACAAGCGCATATCTAACATTCTTCGATTTGAACAAAGATGACAGCTGGAATTACCAATGTAAAGTAACGACAACACTGCGATCAGAGTATGATAACTACGGAGGATCAAACAGCGTTAACCTAACAGTAAAATTACCAGGTTTTTATTGTTTTTTTGTGTGTGTTGTTTTTGTTGTTTTTGTTTTGTTTTGTTTTGTTTTATTTGGTAAATGAAATGAAATGAAATCTAATTCTTCAATTCATGGCATTATATTACATTATTTAAAAGTATTTTAAAGCATATGTATTGATGAACAATGTCATCAATCGAGGCACCTTCAGAACCCAGAGTACCTGATTAATTAGCAAAAACTGGAATAAAATATAACGGAATATTATTTGTCAACACCACGAGTTACACAGACTGTCTATTACTTATCATTAAGATACACACATATTGCTGAAAAAAGGGTATATATTTGGAAGAGATGTCACTACTAAATGTTCTCTCCATGCTGTCTTTATTTTTAGTCCCGCCCATGAGACTTTTCATACGTGACGATGTACACCTAGATGGATATCCAAACAATTCGATTGTAACAATGACAGCTGATGAGCCGTATAATACCACATGTGTATCAGAGGGTGCAAGGCCTCCTGGAGTACTCGCATGGGAAATGCCAGACGATGTAGTTGTCGTTTACAGAAACCAGTCTGATGTCCTACAAAGAGACAACTATGTCTCCCGGAAAATGGCTTCCGTGCTACCAAGCAGATATGGCCATGGAAATATCATCCGTTGTGTGGCATCACATCAGTAACTTAAAAATAGTATTCTGTATTCAGTTTACTTCAGTGTTCAGAGTAAGATTTTTTTTAAACAAATGATTCTATCAGATAATGTCCATTTTTGTTCAAGGTTGTAGGAACTTCCTTTCGGAGCATTTAACGGAGGTCCCTTGTTTTTTATTCCGGACTTCGTCTCAGAAAGGGGCCTTATATCGTCGGTGGTGAAACATAAACTGTGATCTGTAAGATGTGAAAGGAAATAACTACGTGACTGCGCCAAAATCATCGAATAGTTTCTAAAGTAGGCCACCTCACAGTTTAATTATGAGCATGGGCAATTCATTCTGACCATCCTGGAGACTACCTTTAAATTAATAGCTACAAATACCCTATCTAATAAGATGATACGATTATTGCATGGCACACAAAAACGCATATATTAATTTTTAATGAAGAAGTTAAAACGAATTTTCTGCTCTTGGTAGAATATTAAACGCCCTATGAATTTCCAATTCACAAAACTCTTAATTTTGTTTAGCATTATTTTGAAACGGGACCACTAGTAGGATGTAACGCCTTTGGGTAATTTTACAAAAACGCACATTTGCTTTACAAGTTGAATTAAATAATTGAAATCGATATATTCTACAGACAGCCCAGAACCACCTTATAACCTTTCAGTCAAGCCCTATCAGACGACATCTTTAACTCTCTTCGTTGCCTGGTAACCTGCCTTCTTCGGTTGATTCAATATGCCTAATGACAAGGAAGAATGAGAACAAGGCAATATCACGTTTCTTTCCTAAAACACTTTGCAAACTATAAAGAAATCTCATTACTATGAGATTATAGTGATCACATGGAAGTCGCTCAATCGAAAAATTTAAGACTTATGGTACTTTACCAACAGGACATTTTGTTATATGATGGCATGTTGTGGGCCCTCTTCATATTAATAGAGGAAATATAAGTCTTGAACTCTTACTTGAAACGAATTAAAATTTAATTCCCCCTCCAGCTACAGTCACATGCTGTTTTCTTATGATCATTAGCTTTCATCAATATCACAATATCACACTGTATAACCAAAATTCATGATAAAGAATTACATGTCTAACTAGGTACACATTTAACATTAACTTTCCAGCCAAAATTATAATGGAAATATATTTTATTGTCACGAAATAAAGTTTAATGTTATAAATTATAATGTTATGATGAAGTAGAAAATCGGGAGAAGAAGAAAATCACTGACATGAATATATCAAACAATAATTGTTGTATGTCAAGATGACTTAGCTAAATAACATAACTGAGTAATGTTTTTATGACAATAAAAATGATGCGAAGTAAGAGGAAATAATGAAAGATACATCATAGTTATTGAACATTTATATACACGTACATATATATTTGTGATAACAAAACAAAGAATTGATTCGTGCAAATGGATTTTTTGTGACTGTTTAGCTGTCTTGCTATTTTAAACAAGATGGCGTGCGTTTGTTATTTATCTTTATAAATGTACATGTCATAATGATGTAATTCTACATGTACATGTGACACAAACAAATTTAATGCATGTCAAGGATAGCTATACCAAACAATAAGTGTTGTATGTAAACATAACCTCAAAATGACAAAGTGGTGATTTTTTTTATAACAATAAACAATGTTGTGAAGTAAGAGGAAATAATGAAAGAGAAATCATAGTTATTGAATATTTATATACACGTGCATGTAAATTTATGATAACAAAACAAGGAATAAATTCCTGCAAATGATTTTGTGAATGTTTGGCTGTCTTGCTATTTTAGCAAGTTGGTGTGCGTTTGTTGTTTCTGTTTATAAATATATATATACCATAATCATGTAATTCTATATGTACAGGTGACACAAACAAATTTAATGCCCCGGTTTAATGCATGTCAAGGATAGCTGTTCCAAACAATGAGTGTGCTTTGGTGTGTGTGTGTGTGTGTGTGTGGGAATGTGTTATTTATCCTGTGTTTTCCGAATACAACAATAAAAAAAAAAGCAAAAAACAAAAAGATACGCTACGCTATTGATTAATCTATGATGACACAAACAAACGGAATCCATGCAAATGATGTTCTGGCTGTTTGGCTATTTTGTTTTTTTGTGTTTGAAGTATGTGCGTGTGGTATACCTCCTTTTATTATCTCCTAAGCACAATAAATGGATATATATCATGATTTAGTACACATAACTCTGTTTGAGAATGGCATAAAAATGAATTCCTGTCAAGAGCTTCCTGGCTATTTAGCTTTTCTTTTCCTTTTTTTTTTTTATTTACATGTGGGTGGGCAGGTATATTCTCTGTATATTCTCGATCAGCACAGTAAAAATATACATGCCGTAATAATCAAATTGTGTGTGTGCGTGCTCGTGTATGTGTGTGTTTGCGTGTATATATATATATATATATATATATATATATATACACATACATATATACGTATACATATATATTAAACATTAAATATATACGTCTAGCACAAATAATGAGTTCAGGCAAGGGATATCTTCATGTTAGCTGTTTAGAAGTTTTGATATGTGGATGAACGTGGGAGTTTGTTGTATAACTTTATAATTTATTTCTAAAGAGATAGGTTAGATACGCTAAACGTCACCCTACTTAATTCCAACACCCAGGAAAACTTTTTTAGGGAAAAGACGGATGTTTTGTTAAATATGTGTATATCCTCCCCCCCCCCCCCCCCCCCCTCTTAAAAAAAGAAAATAATAATTATCAAGTAGTTGTTGATCTGTATTCCAGATCTGTATATATATATATATATATATATATATATATATATATATATATATGCCTTTGAATTTATCGGGTTACAAATGAAAAAAAAAATAATCTTATCTTAGAACATGTGTTTTCATCTTCAATTTCATCTTCTTTTTCAAGTGATTGGAATTACCAAATTAGTGTGTATATTACGACCGTAAGAAAGCACTATCCAGTTACACGTCAATCATTTTGGGACTTTGTCACTTTGTCTGAAAAGAAAAGCGCCCCTACTGTTCGCACTATTTTAACATGAGTGTTATAATTCAGAAGCGATGGCTCGGTAAAGTTTGTGAAACTGATTTTGTATCAGAAGGATATATCATAGAAGAGCCTACATCCATTATTATATTGCTTTCACTTCGCAGTATATCAACCATGATCTTCCCATGTTTGTTTAGTCAACAGAATCCTGTTTCTCTTTACGCTTTGTTTGCCTTGCTTTGCGATAATTTTACACGTGATGTATTAATCCGTACAAAAATACTTATTTTAATGACATTAGTAAGGTTTCATTACTGAACTATGATGGTGATCTTTGTCGAAGTTCTTCTTTATCTCGCCTTCATAATTTACATTTCCGGTAAGTTTGATTTTTTTCACGCTTAATTTGTGAACATATTCGAGGTATAGCTGGAGGATGCGGAAAGTGTGTGAGTTTAGCTGTATGTGAGTAGAACATACGTGTAGCGAATGAACAATACTGACAACAAGTAGTTTGATTCAGATGTTGTATATTCCGTAACCCTGTAGCATTCTACTTCTTTACTCACAATTTTGATTGAAGTGGATTTATAGAAAATTAAAATTTTACCTCGCAAAATAAATGTATCAACTGGATTTTAAAACTGTAAATTGTATCAATATCTAGGCCTTCCTCTACCATGAAAATACTGAAGACTATTTGGATGGAACACATCCATTTATCGCGATTTAATATGTGCTTAATTAGCAGAATGTGCATTTGATGCATGCTATTAGCAATATTATGTAGGCCTCTCTATATTTGTAATTCACCCTGTGCAGGATACCATGCATTTGAAGTGTCTCTTCAGACTTACAACTCTCTACCAGTCATTGGCGAAAATTACACCTTGGTTTGCACCTTCACGCCGTTAACTAGGAATCGGAAAGTAATTTGGGAGAATGGTAACAGTCAAACTCTGGCCATTCACTCTTGTGGTCATTATTCTTGTTGGCATATCGTTCATGACCAATCGAAGTTCAGATTGTTGGGAGACTCTTACAGTGTGAATCTCACAATTAAAGAAATCACCGTGGATGATAGCGACAATTACAAATGCACAGTTAGCAGTGCATTAGGGACAGAACATCCAGGATCAACTGGGTTACAAGTGACACCAGTGTTACCAGGTATAGTATTTATTAGATTTCAATAATCGAACAAGGATTGGGTAAATTTTACCCGATTCTTTCTTTAGTGTATTTATACATCAAAAAATTAGAACAGAGCATTCTGAAACGCTTACCATGAAACTCGTCCGTGATAGATGATCATTCGTTTACTGCCTAAGTTGAATTAAATAAACCTCCAATTCCGTCATCAAAGAAATCACGTCAACAAACTTAAACTAATATACAAACTTTACTTCTAATCATTGGATTTTTCTTTCGATATAGGGCTTAGATTAATTTTACGAGATAGTCTTGTGACTAATATGAAGAAGAAATCTTTGCAAGATCGCGGTTATGAAAAGTAACCATTAGTTTCATGACAAGGATTGTATATGATCATATTTGGACAAGTATGATTCGAATGGTGTGTTATTCTCTCATGAATAATTTCTTCATACCAGCTCCACCCCGTTGGATATTTATTAGTGATGTTGGGTCACGAGCTTACCGAAATAACACGCCTGTAACGATGATAGCTGGTGAGTCCTATGACATTACATGTGAGTCAAAGGGTGCTAGACCTCCTGCAGTACTGAAGTGGCGAATTTCAGATGATGTATCTGTTGGTTTCAGAAGTCAGTATAACATTGTGCAAGAAGGGAGCTATTTCTCTCGAATGGTTGCTACAATCATGCCCTCGAGGAATGATCAAGGAAAGAGGCTCCGCTGTGTGGCAACACATCCCGAACTAGACAATGATCTTCAATTTTTGGTTCACATGGATGTTCAAGGTAGGGATTTTCGTTGGGTAGAGTTCTTTTTTCTCGGCCCGATGGTGTAAACCTTACTCATATAATATAGATGTGTTATTGAACATAGCAATTCGTTACTCTTTTCACGAAGTGACGGTAATGATGAAAATCGCATTAAAAAAAAAAAAAAATATATATATATATATATATATATTATCAAGTCCCATATGTTTTACACGCGAGCGGCTGAAATCCGTCACCTCTTGAAAACAGAATCACCGCGCGTCCTTGAATTTTATGTTTACAGCTCATTATCCCCCAAAATATTATTTTTAAAAATGCAAATAATTGAACATAAAACTAAACATTGAAATATGGTCTATGCCAGGATATAAAATGTACCCACCCTTCATACATTAAAGAGGTTGAGATTATGGTTTAAAACTTTGAAAATGTATTTATTCAAAACTAGCTTTCTTTTAGTTGCGCGCTCATTCGTCACTTCGTAAAAATTGGGACAAATTGTCTTCCTTTTCTAACTTTTTACCGATTGCTCCGCTAAGATCCCTAAAATGAAATATCTATTCAATACCTATATACAAATGTTTATTGAAGTAACTTACATTGTTTTTACGTGTTACTCTGTCATAAGGCCTACCTACAAAAACAGATATAGCTCTGCGAAAGCAGTATCAAGCTTTTGTTGTTGTTGTTGTTAAGGTAATTTTGTTTATTCTTCTCTTATAATAAAGTTCGACCAACCAGCATGCTCCTTTTACCATCTGGATATAACCAAGAATACGAAACTGGACCAACAGTCATTGCCGTACAAGAAAATTCATCGATTTCAATCACTTGTAAAAGTATTGGATCACTACCAGCAGTTGAATTATCATGGAGACTTGGCGATATTTATAGTCCTCCCAGTAACAACAACAGTTCAAGTTATCCCAGTGCTTTGAATGAAGGCTTGTTCGACACCAAAATGACTATCACGATACGTCCCGAGAGAAAGCACCATAGTATGTTACTTCACTGCTTTGCCTTTTTGGGAAAATTTGTTGAAAGACAGGTAGCCGCCAAACTGATCGTTAACAGTGAGTTTCCTTTTCTTTTTCTATGTTCTTTTAAGTATTGGGACTACTATTACTATAACTATAACAAAATAAAATATTACAGTCCATTTGAATTTCATTAAACTGACATGATTTATTCAATGTAAAAATTATTGCAGCTGAAAGCTGGATTAAAGGGTCTCTGTGGTCATAAAAAATGTTTGTATGCAGCTAGAATGTATAAAATTGACCCCAAAAAACTTTACCCGACATTCCAAAGGTGAACGGTTAAGGAGCTTGAAAAAAATAAAGGATATTATGAACAATCGACGAGCATTATCGCTTTGTCGACTGCTATGTGCTGCAAAACACTCAGGTACGAAAGGACCCGATTTTCTAAATTGCTGATATGCCGCCATCCTCTAAATAATCATCCTCTAGCTAAATGAAACAACAAATGAATAATTAGGACGCAAAATAAATTTGTCGAAACGAAGATTGATTTGGAGGCGTAATTTACAGAGGATATACCACCCATGTAAAACAAGAAATGAATGGAATATGTACTACGCAAATTGTTCTTATCGCATTGAGGATTTATTTGGCGCGTAACTTACAGAGAATATACAAAACCAAAATAAAACAACAAATAAATTTAATATACGAAACAAGGTACATTTGTCGAATCGAAAATTAAATTTGGGCTTATATTACGGAAATTCTACAACCCAAACGGAAAAAGAAAAACTTTTTTTTTTCTACAACGCAATACTAAGCGAGATTTATATTTAGGGTGGCAGTGAAGACGTTCAGGGATCAGCAGTTGGTCTAGCGGTAACGTCTACGGGCAGCTCTTTGTATTCACCTAAAAACTGACTCTGATATGACCCAGGTTCGAATCTCAGTCACGTCTTTCGGATGCTGACGTTGAAGGTCGGTCCCCATTGTAAATAATCTTATTTCATTGATACACGCCTGTCAAAACTGAGAGCACACACATATTCCTTATATCATTATGTACGCTATCGTGCTCGATCGCCTAGTCTTTGTTCAAGTCTTATTAATATCATTTCAGTTTGGTATCTTATTTTTAAACATCAATATCTCCTGTACGCTGTCACCGATGAATATTGTGTTAAGTTTTCTGGGGTTGATTTTATGTAAGCGAACTATACACAGATTTATTTGTTCACGCCTCAGGTAATCTTTAAGATTCTTTTGCATTAGACATAATTACATAGTAAATGTGAGTAAAAAATAAACATAATTGATCAACATGAATAAGTATTTTATATACCACAGTATTGACAAAGAAGGTATTTTTATTCCTGTTCATCACTAGGAAACTGAAAATAAGATTATAAATTACGTGTCATTATGCACCCACCTGATTACCAAGAGTATACCCATAATGACATATCCAAGAGCTTCTATTTGTATCACTTGCTCATGTGATCCTATACGGATTTAGCAATAACCGCCTACGCTGTTTGTATTTAAAGGCCCACCAGATGATGTTACAATGATTACCCAAAATGATCTTCATGACGGTATACAAACAAATGTAAGTTGCAGAGCTATCAATGGATACCCTGCACCGCACATACATTGATACGTTGGATCAAGAAATTTGACCTATGATTCGTCTCTTGAAGCTTCATAAGTTGATGTAAATGGTCGATATGATGATGAAAGCACCCTCATCATCATACCGAAGATATTTGAACATGGAAAACGTCTATTCTGTCTAGCATTTCAACCTATAACACCTTCATTGTGTCAGTCAATGCTATCATTGTTCTAAACATTTCATGTAAGTATCCAATTATCTTTTTTTTTTGGAAGGGACAGTATGACGACCCCTCTGAAATTTCGTATCATTTTCATCTGTTTACTCCACTTTATTTGTTTTCCCAAATGTTATCTTATTTTTAATTGAACATGTTATATGTACCATTTTGTAACTGTTAAACCCCTTCCCTCTATGTTTCTTCATCTGTCATTCTCCATCTACGACACAAGCACAATTTCGAATTCCATCCCATAATTATACCCATTTTAAGGATGGGTTTACTATCACTTTTTCATAAATTTCTTATAGCCCATTTTTTAAATACTTAACTTCACCTTCCTAATCCGATACCTCTCCATCTTTTGTCACTACCTCTTTTTCTCTCAAACATGCATTTCAAAATTTCTCTTAATCACAGACGCACCAGTTGTCTTCATATCTTCTCGACGTCTTATATCAAATAAACTACTAATTGGGTTTGTACTTACATGCACATCAGACGCCAACCCTCAGCCGTTTATGTCCCAGTGGTTCTGCAACGAAAAAGAATAGAAATAAATAAAAAAAGAATAGAAAGAAAACTAAAAGAAATTAATTTTGTGACCCTGCATGAGACTGTTCAAGAAGGTGAAACCCTGACTTTCAGTGAGATGATTATATGGAAACTTCTTTCAAAGATCGCTGCGAGTACAAATGCGTAGCTCTTTCGAGATATGGTTCTGGTAGTGCGGTCTTCAACTCCACATTTTCTCGTAAGTATAATTTTGTCGTGTATCTTTAGGCTCATCTTAAATTTTACCAAACGGATTCTTTATCTGCATAACTTACTAAAATTGTGAGGTGAAAAGATATGACATATCAGGAATGAAAGGTTTATTAAAATTGTTGTTTCAAAAGATTGCAATTTCAGTTTCGACGTTTTTACAAACTACATCGAAATTAAAATGTTTTGCCAAGAAGATATTACAGACAGGCACATAAAGGAAATAAATAATTTTCAGTTGTTGATTAATTAGCATGTCTCAACATGACGAACATAGCCTAGAAAGGGTCAAAACATTTTCTTTTTCAAGGGCAAATTGAATCTCTGGTTAATTTCAGTTATTTTATATATATATTGTTATCGTAACATATTATTTTCTCAAATGAAACAGTCACCATTAAAGTCCGCACGCTGCCAGCCAGGTTATTTTATTCATTTTTTTTCCTTTCTACATATTCCGGAGGGCGACAACTATCATTTTAATAGAATGTCTAAAAAAATGTCGTTTATTGTTAGTATCTCTTCGTTATGAAATAGAGAGCTATTCAATGATTTGAGTACTTGCAATAATGTTTCGGAAAGCTCATTATTTGTCGTGCTTGTTGCGGCGGCTTCGTCCTACTTCAAAGACAGTCGCGTAGCTGTAAAACTCCTGCTGTGTATAATACCCCCTTGATTTATTCGAATAGGAGGTCCACATCCATGAGGCCGTGTTGTCCTTAATTACCAGTCCGTTATATAACCTTCGAATGGGCAGTCCCCCCTTGCATGCTTTCTTTATAAGGGGAACAATATTTCACTTATTTCTACCGAACCTTTACCTTATTAGCAAAATGAGGAAACATTGCAGCGAGAGGCTGTACCCTACCATATTTTTCTAAACGCCATTTCTCATTGATAAACCTTGAAATGTTGTTATCCCTGATAAACCGTCTGATTTTCTCGTGGACCAAAAAGAAACATCTTCAACTGTGCTATATGCATGGCAAAATGGATCCCACAAAGCGTAACCACAAATGTTCAACTGCTTAAAGCTTGTTTGTACCATTTCTACCATAACAACAGAAAATTGATTGTGCTAATATTAATTTTAAAATAGAATATTTCATTTATCAATCAACCGCTCAACAATATCGTGTATTTTTTTTTTATTATTGACACAACCGAGAGTTTAAGATAAAATACAAAGCCAGTTTATGGCCTGATTAATATCATCAATATATCGGCTTCGTCCTACTTCAAAGACAGTCGCGTAGCTGTAACTCCTATTGTGTATAATATCCCCTTGATTTATTCGAATAGGAGGTCCACATCCATGAGGCCGTGTTATCCTTAATTACCAGTCCGTTATATAACCTTAGAATAGGCAGTCCCCCCTTGCATGCTTTCTTTATAAGGGGAACAATATTTTACTTATTTCTACCGAACCTTTACCTAATTAGCAAAATGAGGAAACATTGCAGCGAGAGGCTGTACCCTACCATATTTTTCTAAACGCCTTTTCTCATTGATAAACCTTGAAATGTTGTTATCCCTGATAAACCGTCTGATTTTCTCGTATACCGAAACAAAACATCTTTAACTGTGCTATATGCATGGCAACCTGGATCCCACGAAGCGTAACCACAAATGTTCAACTGCTTAAAGCTTGTTTGTACCATTTCTACCATAACAACAGAAAATTGATTGTGCTAATATTAATTTCAAAATAGAATATTTCATTTATCAATCAACCGCTCAACAATATCGTGTATTTTTTTTTTTTTTTTTTTTTTTTTATTGACACAATCGAGAGTTTAAGATAAAATACAAAGCCAGTTCATGGCCTGATTAATATCATCAAATAACCTCATAATGCCGATTAAGGTAAGTTTCCGAAACTCCTTGAATTTACGACTTACTTACCACTTTTGCTCTTGGAAAGACAAATGAGCTTCCATTTTCGCAGCACAAGAGAAAAGTGAATGATAGTATTCGCCAGTGCTTTTGAGTTTCACGTATCTTGCTATCACGGTATATAAACGCATTTCTTCTTGTTTCCACCCTTTTCTTCAGATATTCTGTTAAGTTGTTAGATGGTTCATGCTACAAAACTCTTAGATTGAAACATACAGGGAAAGGATTGACAATCCCTTGATGGCGAAATGGATGTTCTTTTTCGGATATTACTCTTCTTTGCCTTCATCGTGTTTCCAACGTACGAGATCAGCGTGTCTACTAGTATTCAAGAACCCTGAAGTCCTACCCATCGTTGTCGAAGATATTACACTTACCTGTACTTACACGCCATCGTATGAGTTTCGAATACTGTCTTTTGGAAGTACAGTAATAACAACATTCTGGCTACTGTTAAATGCAGCAGGTCGACATATTGGGCGAAATGTCCCTAATAAGATGAAATTTAGTTTGGTGGCAGACTCTTCCAGTGGAAATCTGACAATCAGGGATCTTAAAATGTATGATAACGACACTTATCTTTGCCAAGTTAGTACAGCTTCTGTAAATGAAGACTTAAATGAAGTGGAACTAACATTGATGTCATCAGGTAAGATATTTCCCTGATATTCCATTTTGCGTTTTGCGTCCATACACTGTATGAATAAATGTTTCGCGGATTAGTAGATATGTTCTTGCGATATCGACGGTAATGGCATTTTAATTTCTGACTAGAAAAATGCGAATGATGTCATTCTCGAATTAAATTTTTGCTTTACAGTGAGTCTGCAATTCCTGTATGTGAAAAAATTATGGAAGACAAATTCATCACAATACAAAACGTGACATGCAGTAAATTTTATCTTTTTTTTCAAAAAAATCAAGCTTTGCCCAGTGGAGTATCAATCACCGATATCAGGTCCAAGAATGAATACAAGGGTGCAGTTACAGTAAGCATGACACCAGGGCAGATCCCCAACCTTACATGTGCAGTAGAAGGCGCCAGACCACCTGCAGTAATACAATGGCATATTCCCGTCAACGTACATACTGTACCGGCTAATCAGTATAGCGCTGTTCAAGATGACTCTTATGTCTCTTGAAGAGTTGTGTATGTAACCCCGTCAAGAGACGATGATGGAAAGACTATAAAATGTGTAGTGTCGCATCGGGAGCTGCAAAACAATCTTCAATCTTCAATCTGTCTTGAATAAGTATTTTCATGTAAGAGTGGGGTAGAATTAATTTTTGGAAATGGTTGCATATCTGCCAAATATTTCCCAGCATTCTTTATTCCGTATTATTCCTGATAGGGAATCTTAACTCCAAAGAAAGTCGCCATATCTCATTGTGCTTACACCTCTTATATATATTTATCATTCTGTTTAATCATTTGAATAAGATCTGTTCATTCAGTATCAGATTTAGGTGGCGGTTTTTTTTTTTTCTTCTTCTTCTTCTTCTTCTTCTTCTTCTTCTCACTCAGTCTCACCAAGTGACCTCAAGCTCACTGCGTCTGGATTAAAGATTTCCATTCCAATAGGGACAAGAAGTGTCATTGTCTTTGGGGACTCAACTATGTCATTCACCTGCAGGAGTATAGGATCAAGCCCCACAGCTCAAATCTCTTGGTTCATAGGTTCAGAAGAGGGCCTTGGAACCATCACTTCTACCAATACCGCAAACAAAGCTGATGAACGGTTACGAGATACAGAGTCGACCCTGCAGTTAATCCTAATGAAGAGGCATCACAACAAACCACTTCAATGTATCGCAGATGCCGGTATAAACCGACGTCAAGAGGAAATGAACATTATCGTGTATGGTGAGTATATCTATAAGACATCAATTTGAAGTATTTCATCGTGATAAAATAAAAGGTATAGTCATTTTCTTATTTCAGGGATACTGGCAGTACCAAAACAACCATATACAATGTAATTGTTTTCGTCGGTGCTATTTATAGCCTTAAATTTTCTTTTATTTTGAAGGACCCCCGGATCCTCCACAAACGAATCGCACAAATGATTTACAGAATGGTTTACCCAAAAGTATAACATGCACATCGGACAACGGCTACCCTGCACCGGCTTTTCAATGGTACCTCGGGTAAAACAACGTCACCATGGATTCTTATGCAAGTTCTTTAACAAATGAAAATTATCGTATGAACGCCATGAGTGTTTTCACCATGACCGACACTAAAAGATCACGGGAAATGCCTAATCTGTCAGGTTTTCCGACCAGTCTCACCATCTATTAAGACTGTGAATGTCAGCGAGGTTCTAAATGTTCTTTGTAAGCTTACTTTAATTAAGCAAATGGATAATCATTTTCATTTTTTTAATCGATATTATTACATTGAAGGGGCAACCGTACTAGCAACATTTCTTTTAGACACGTGAACTTGTATGTTTCTTTTCTCATTTTCTCATAGCACATTGGGTAATAAGTAACTTTATGTATATATATATATATATATATATATATATATATATATATCATGTGTTTAAAAATCTAGCAATTAATTTCAATTTTTTTAAAAATGTTCATAATTTTAATTTCCACGGATTTAGCTCCTTTTGGAATGAAACCTTATTCAAATATCAATTTCTGCACATTTAAAGATGTTTAACAATTAAAATTCAACAGGAAACACATTAATATTGATAGCAGAGTACATTTTACATCTTTTCTGATGTTTATTTGTTGAGAATTAAAAAAAAATATATTAAAAGCAAATCTTATCTTTTCTTAACACGGGGATTGTTCGATGTTTTATTCCAGAAGGAGCTAAATCCAAAAATATTCATAAAAATATTAACATTAGGTCAATTATATCAAAATTTTGCACTGATGATGTAGACTAGTAGGAGCAACATGTGCTTTAAAATCCTATCACACAGCTTGAGGGAATGTGGTTAAATGAACACATCCTAAATGACCATAGTGGATTTAGCTCCTTTTGGAATGAAACCGTTTTGGATTTAGCTCCTTTTAGAATGAAACCTAAATTTGTAATAAGATTTTCTCAACTTTCCCAAAAAATATTTTTGAATGCGATATGGTGCATTTCATTCCCATGTCTGAGATGCACATATTTATCTTTAAAAATCAATTTCGGTCAAAAATGGATTTAGCTCCTTTTGGAATCAAGCTCTTCAAATACATGAATAAATGAAATTTTCAGGAATAGTAAACAAGTATTTGAATACTTTCCTTAAACAAAGCAAGTGTGGGGGAATTTTGAATAATTATTTGAAGGTATAGTATGTTGGTTTTGCAGTTTTGAACAGGTTATCAGAGCAATTGCCCAAGACTACTGTACAGTAAGAAATACAGGGCATTGTCTACGTACATTATCCAATTTGATGAAAATATTAAACCGTGTGAAATATCCTAATTTGGATAAAACACCCAATGCATGTGAAATTTTTGAACAGATATCCTCAATAATTTTTTGACCAACTTATATATATATATATATATATATATATATATATATATACATATATATATGTGCGTGTGTGTGTGTGTGTGTGTGTGTGTGTGTGTGAAACCAATTAAATAAAAATTCCGTTTTCACATTTTCGGCCATAGGCCTTCATCAGGAAATGATGAAAATTTGTTACGTGTCAACAAAAGAGCGCGAAGCGTAAATGCGCACCAGGCTCCATAGATACTAGGGCAACCATTGTGGGGAAAGCTAAAAGAGATAGAGGGAAAGGGTGACTATCAAAACGTCATAAAGAAAACGAGGGAAGGTAAAGAAGAAGAAGAAAAAAGCAAGAGAGAAGGGACGTGAAAAAAGTCAAAGGAATAGAAAATAGAATGAATTGTTTTGTATTACGTCGTTGAAAGTTTTCCAATCGCTCTAATAATAGAGTGATCAGAAGTAAACCTACATTCATAATGATCCTTTTAAGCTTTACATAATTATGACAGTGGCATGATTGGCAGGATTTATGTCTCATTTACATCCCCTTTTCACAATACCGGTTTTTTATACGAATAAACCTTCTATACACCTTTTTCCTCCTACATATTTCAACTCTCCATTATGTAATCAAGGATTCTTTCTACAATTGTTTATTTATACGTGTAATATCCTGTAGGTATATGCTGCCATTTACAGCAGGAGTACAAACATCTGCACAGTATGAAAGTGCATGAAACTGATTATCGAGATGTCGAATAAGTAAAGTGTTTTACTGAATATCCTGAATCAAGATACATCTCTGTCAATGAGTGAACGATAGAGATATTACAGTGGCGACGAGATGGGAGCCTAGTTCGAACTCTAATGTTGGACAAAAGGGGAACTTCACAGCAAAAACGCTGTTTAAAATTTCGCTGTTTAAAATTGTGTTGTTTAAATTTTAAGCAATATTGTTTAAAAGACGTGTGGGGCTGAACACCACCTTTTAAAGTACTTGGCCGACGACAGAAAAAATACTGCAGACACTATTAGTTGGATGCTGTTGTTTAAAAGTTCACAAAGATGAAATATAATGGAAAACTGAAACCCCTGCATTGTACAGAAGATAAAACAGAAAGCATCATAAGTACATGATCATATTAATGTGAAATCATGCAAGTGATCATCTTATAAAGGTTGCTTAGAATTCTGTAAACAAAATGCAGTTGACATCAGTTCAGGGACTACAATTACATAGATTTTAAAACATTATCTGTGAATTTCAGGAAATAAGAAATACATGTACCAATATCAAATATTCCGACTTCGATGATGGTTATACATTGTAATAACTTGACCGAACTTACCCTAGTCAGAATACGTCATAAAAGTAATGATAGAGAAAGCTACATCATCTCAGCTGTGCCAATCACCAAAATTAGGCCGCAACTGCATGGTTAAAACTCCACATCAGTCATGTCAGTGGCTACTGGTACATAAAAATGAATATAAGTATCAGTATTGATTTATCATTTATAACACTATTTCTGTAAAATATATAATTTAACTGAGTCTGATGCTTACGACTAGTCATCAATCCAAAAGATGTGAACAAACGAATATGCACGCCTATTTTCCACTGTGCAGTGGTAGTGCATCTCATTAGCATGATACAAAACAACGAACTATTGAACTCTTCTATGTTCTGACAGTAAAATACATCTTAATCAAGGTGATAAAATATCGTTAACTTATTGAATAAAACCCTGAACAATTTGCAATTTCATTATATAACAGTTATCCAATCTAAATCTCTATTCCTTCTTCGAAAGTTGCCAATACAGTTTATGATCAATGACTTTGTATTGAACATACACACACACACACATACACAGAGGCGCGGATCCAGGGGGGGGGGGGAGCGGGCCCCCTCCCCCTCCCCGGCCAAAAAGAGGGAAGGAAGAAGGGAAAGAGGAGAGAATGGGAAAATAAAAAAAATGAAATGAAAGAGGAAGAAATAGAGGGTGGGGGGGAGAGTCCAGGGACCGAAAGTGCCTTGCCTCCCTGGCCCCCTTGCAAAGGGGGGCCTGTTGCTTCCCCTCCCCCCCCCCCCCCTCGCAAAGAGAGAGAGAGGAAGAGAGGGAGCAGGAAGGAAATTAGAAAGGACAAAGAGGGAAAGAGAGAAGGGAAAGAGAGAAGGAAAAGAAGGGAAAGGAGGAGAGGAGAGAAAAGGAAAAAATAGGAAGAAGAAATGAAAATGGGAAGAAGGATGACGGGCGGCAAAAGAGCATTCCACCCCCCCCCCCCTCCATTAAAAAAAAAGGAAAAGGAAGGAAAAAGGATAGATGAGAGAAAGGGGAAAAAGAGGGAGAAGAAAAGGGAAAAGGGGGAAGGTGGAACGAGGCCGAAGGCCGAAAGGGCCTTGCTCCTACGTTGTCTCATCTCCCAATCTCCAAGAAAAAAAAAAAAAAAAAAAAAAAAAAACAGAGCAGGGTGAAAGGGGGGGGGGGGGGGAGGATATAAAGAGAAGGAAAACGCGGAGGAATACGAAAAGAACAAAACAAAAAGGATGTAAGTTTCCTGGAAATGAAAAAAAAAGCTTACTATCAATAAAGTAATTTAAATGCTTATCAAAGGCATTACCATTCTGAATATATATATGTTAAAATTTAAGAATAACAATTTCATCTCATTTGATAACAGATGGGTGAACATAATTTTGCTGTAAACTAGTTTTGCTATATGTGCTGTATAATTAAAATGGTTTGTTAATTCTATTATGTGCAGTATTCTGTTGTTATCAATGTGTGTAAAAAGTATTGCAAAGTCAAAAGCAATATTTAATAAAGAGAGACGGGAAAGGGATCGAAAGAAAAGAGAGAGAAGAAAATAAAATAAAGAGAAGGAAAGAAAAGGGAAGAAGAATGGAAGATCGGGTTTTCCCTCGAACAAGGTACGCTGGTGCAGATGGGTGAGAGAGAGAGAGAGAGAGAGAGAGAGAGAGAGAAAGAGAGAGAAAGGAAAGGGAAATGAAAAAAAAGAGAGAAAGAAAAGGAGTCTGATAGAAAAATGATAAAACAGAGGAAGAACAAAAAAAAAGGGGGGACAGGGGTGCAATCGAATGTTTATCGTATCGAACATTGGTTTTGATTTGCAACTTTTTTTACATCTTTATTTTCTGTAGGATGTTGTCTATTCATTGGGTGAGTTTGATAAATATTTTGTCTATATTTTGTTTGATTTTTTTTTTGATATGACTGAATTACTGAAAAGTGTCCGGTAGTAGGATACACTTCCATACTTTTCACTTCATTATCGGGCTGGGGTGACTCTACTGTTCCTTTTGAAATTTGATTTACAGTATATGCCATTTCAGTCTTTTCAGATACATAACTGTTTGATATCTTCGCCGACTGTCGCCGAGGAGTAATGATTTGCCACAGTAATGAGCCCTTAGTACGGCTCCTGGCTTCCTGCAAGAGCCGACGCATGCTAATAAGGATTCACGAAACTCAGTGTTTAGGGCGGATTTCGAGGAAGTTAGCGTACATGACCATAATGACACCATCAGAAACAGACGTTAGTTATTACCGAACAAAAGATGAATAAGTAGCTCCTCGAAATCATAGGTGTCAAATTGCAAATATTTTCTTTCGGAATTTAGAAACCTTAGTCATTATAATATGATCTGTATGGACTTTAAAAATTTCAGAATGTCCTTCCGGCGGGAGTGAAAGCCCTTTATATGCTTTTGCACCCCCCCCCCCTCCCGAGATCGAGCGTCAGATACGCCATTTGTCACCATTATTGTAGCAATATGTAGCTCACATGATTTGAAATTTGCCCCCCCCCAAGAAATCCTGGATCCGCGCCTACACACACACACACACACGTGTAAAATTGTCTGTATAGACACTACACAAATCAAGTAAAGCTATAAAACAAACTCTCATACTAAGATAACTTTCAATATAACATTATTTTCTCATGATTTCACTGGTTATAATAAGCTGATATTTACGTCATGTTCAGTTATCTCTACATACCTTTTATCATAACTGGTAAATAATACCGGCTACTGGTGACAGCTTCATTAAACTTTCTCTCGTGTAGTGTACACAAACATCATATGTGCATGTGTCTACCCAGCAGGGCCTTGCCTGACATGTAACCACATCTATAAGGACTACTTTTATGCATGTTTAATTATCTTTCCTCCTTAAACTTATTCATTATTATATAAAAACATATGTATAATCTGCACAAGAATATAACTTCATATGTGACCCGGCACCACAAAACCACCAAAAAGTCGCAAAAAATATTTTTTTCTGATTTTATCATATTTGCATAGATCAAAGGCTCAGCTTTAAAATGATATATGACTCATTATAATTGGAACTTTCTAACCCTTTTAATTCAGCGAATGAAAGGAGCTTGTAAGAGAGGTTTGCTGGTATCAAATAGGGAGGAAATGAGCTCTAAAGTTGAGGCCTATTCAAGCGTGCGGAGTAAGAAAACAAGAGAGAAAATCAATGGAGAGTTAATCAAAAGGCCATAGCAGTCACTATGAATGAACTGTCGGATTAGGTTGATATTTGGTAGGAGTGTTAAACATAGTTTATTCATTCTATTGCCAAAACTTCAAATTGTGAACTTTAGTTGTTCGAAAGTTATTATGATGCAAATGAGAGTGTTCTAATGGGAGATTAAGCGCACCTCGGTGGCCTGATACCTGCACTAGACAATCCCTATTCACTCTTTTGGGATGTCTTTCTTTGTTCCCTGTTACATAATACTGGTTTGTTACCTGTGTAGTCCTTCTGTTATCATACATTGAAATTGTAATTTAGCCTATAATTAACTTGAACAGGACCTACTTTTTCTTGTTCACATTGATTAACCTATGCAATTTGTTTTACGTAGAACTTACATACTCTTTCCTCGATCGTTCGTCCTTTTTCAGACTCTGTTTCGTCATCGAAATGGAACTTCAAACTGCTCTGTAATTTGCTTTCGCGACTATTGGTGAACTGTAATATCAGTATGATGAGATTGCTGAGAGTTTATTCTTTCTATCAGTATAAAAATTATTAGGGAAAAGGTAATTTAAGGCTGTGATTTTACGAGGGTTAGCGGTACCGATTACAAAAATATCATACGGGAAGGCGAAGAATAAGGAAGAAACCGAAGCTGTGCAATAACAAAACAAAAAAAAAAAAAAAAAAAAAACTGGTCTAGAAAAACTGTTAAAAATTCATCTTCTACTGTGTTCTAAGCTTCCAGATTTTGATATACAGTAAGGTACAGAAAAGAACGATCTTTCAGAAAAACCAAAAATCAAAAAATAAAATTTTCCAACCCAGATTTCCATTTAAGCTGTTTACACAAAATCACGGGTTGCGACTTTTTGGTGGTTTTGTGGTGCCGGGTCACATATATACATTTAATATCACCTCATAAACAATTCAGGAAAAGTAAATGGAGGGACTACTTTGCCCTCGGAGTAAGTATACACAAGACCAAGTGATCTTTACAGTGATTAGGTTTCGGGGCCTAAAACGTAGAGAAATAATAAAAAGGGGGGAAAAAATCAGTATTGTAAAGTCAAATAGAGTTTGGACCACTACAGACGGACCCTGTATTTTAAACAGCCGCTGTTTAAGACATCAATGATAATCTTTTAAACAACGTTGTTTAAAAAGATTGAATATTCGCGCTAGACGGGTTTCCTTCTCCGCCAAACACGGCCGGCTTCATCTGGCGGATGACTTCGTGGTTGCAATGTTGCAGAAGTATTGTAATCTGATCGGGGTTATACTCGAGATACAATTGTGCTGCCATGACATCTATATATGTCTAGATCTAAGCCACAGTCAGAGAATTAATTATGATTTAGACCTGTGAGGTGCAAGTCGCCCTTCCAGCGCATCGCAGCGCAGTTTAAGTTGCACACACATTGAACGCGCGCGTGGGTCATGTCCTATACTGTATGTGTGCAACTAACTTAGCTGCGCTGCGCTGCAAAGTTCCAGGTCTGCATCATAATTTATTTTGTGGATGAGGTCTAGATCTAGCGCAAATATGTCTTGAGTATAAACTCGATCAGATTACAATATATTTAGTCTAAGTGCTTACCTCTGAACATATCAATCAGCTCTGGCATTTGGAACTTACTTCAGTACAACAACCGTGTATGTTTAAACACATCGTATCTGTTTAGTGTTTAGTGTTTTAAACAATTATTTCGAACAACAGCTTTGAATGTATTTTTTAAACAATAGTTGTGCAAAAGTTTTAAACAACTTAATTTAAACAACCTAGATGTTTTAAACATTTTTTTAAAACAACAAACTCTTTAAAAAATAGTTGTTAAAAAAAGTTTTAAACAACTGTGTGTTTTTAGACAACTTAATTTAAACAACCTAGTTGTTTAAAAGCTGTTGTTTAAAAAAAAAATGTTTAACATTTTAAACAATAGTTGTTAGAGTGACCGGCTTAAACAGCGTTGTTTACAAATTTTGAAGAGTTGTTTGAAATATTTTTTTACTGTGTATAGTCTTGATCATGTTTAAGACGTCGCCTGGACGGTACGCACGTGTGATGGTGATCGAATGTGTAGTCTACCGAGTTTTGTGCCCGTGTATTGACATTCACGTGATACAGTAATACGGTCAGCATGTCTGTGCCTGTCTTACCACCGTTTGATCCTTACGGGGACAGCGCATCTCTGAGTCAGAGGTGGGAACAAAACATAAAGAGATTTGAAGGAGCCATGGTTGGTTTCAACATAACTGCACCGAAACGAAAACGATCCCTTCTATTGCACTATGAAGATGAACAGCTCCAGAATGTGTTTGATACCCTACCTGATAGAGGGACTGATAGTGATTATGAAAGGGTATGTGATGCTCTTAAAGCACATTTCGTACCAAAGAAGAGCATTATCTATGAGACAATCCTATTTCGTAGACTCATCCAAGAAGCTCATGAATACGTTGCGCAATTCTATACCAGACAACGGAAGGAAGCAGAAAAGTGTCAGTTCACGAATGTGGAACATAAATTGGTTACTCAGATCATCACTGGCTGTCTGTCCAGCCAGCTGCGTAGACGTGCCCTTGAGAAACAGACAATTCTTGACACACTTATAGAACTAGAACAATCCACTGAGTTATCACAGGAACGGGCAGATGGAGTCGATGCATACAAGGCTTCACAAATCCATCGTGTTTCTTCACAACAGAAAGGCGTGCACGCCCCAACCAGAAGCCATCACAACTTAAGCCTAGTCCAAATAAGGTGAACTACACTGGAAAAGCCCCTAGACGGCAGAAATCATCACAATGCAGGAATTGTGGGTATGCCTATCCCCACACTGGAGACTGCCCTGCAAAGGGCAAACGCTGCAGCACCTCTAATAAACTACACCACTTCGCATCAGTTTGCTGCAGTGGCAAACTAGTCAAGTCTGTCACCGATGATAATGCCATATCACTCCCTGGTGCAAAGACCTTGCAGAATCCTGTTAACATGATCCATGAGTATATGTTTGCAGTGTCAAACGCCAAGCCACCAACAGATGCAGTCATAAGCATCGATGGCATCCGCTGTTCTATGATTATCGACTCGGGATGTTCGCGAAACATCATCGATGAGCCTACCTACAAGAAACTGAACGTGAGCCTTAAGAAAACTTCGATCCGCCTGTTCCCATACGGTTCGAAAACACCCTTGAGTGTCCTAGGTGTGTTTACCGGTAGCCTTGAGTCACAGAGGAAAATCACTGCTGCTGTGATATATGTGGTTAAAGGCTCATATGGATGTCTTCTTGGACATAACACTGCTGAAGATCTCAATTTGATTATCATCAATGACACTGCCAATGCTGTCAATACAGATCACGACTATACATCTGCATACCCAAACCTATGGTCTGGAGTGGGGAAGCTGAAATTCAAGAAGGTTAAACTCCATATTGGCATCTCAGTTCTTCCAGTCGCACAACGGTTTCGCAGTACACCATTTCATCTGCGAAAACAGATTGAGAAACGACTTACAGAGCTGCAGGAAGCCGATATAATCGAGGATGCTTCTGGCCCGACTCCATTGGTTTCACCTATCGTAGCCGTTCCCAAGCTGAATGATCCAGAGAATGTTCGGATTTGTGTTGACATGATGGCGGCTAATAAGGCTGTCATCAGAGAGCGTCATCCTACACCTACAATGGATGAAATTATCACTGAGTTGAATGGGTCCAATGTATTTTCCAAGTTGGATCTTAAATCTAGATATAACCAGCTCCAGCTTCAACCTGAGAGCAGATACATTACCACCTTCGCTACACATGTTGGACCGAAGCGCTACAAGAGGCATCACACAATGAGAAGCTGAATACACTCTTTCAGCGTCTACAAGAGCAAGGACTGACCCTGAACAAGCAGAAATGCCAATTTAACAAGACAAATGTTTCTTTATTTGGCCTTGTATTCGTAGCAGAAGGAGTATCGCCTGACCCTGACAAAGTTGACGCCATCCACCAGGCTGTACGTCCACAAAATGCCCACAAAGTGAAAAAGTCTTCTTGGCATGGCCAGTTATAGCTCGCGCTTCATTCCTAATCTCTCGACAATCACTGCACCTCTCCGTAGCCTCATGACAAAGGGGGTGAAATTCATATGGAATCAAGAACATGAAGCAGCATTGAAAGCGTTGAAAGATTCCATATCAAAAAGTGCAATATCATCATACTTCGACACAGCCAAGCATACAACCCTGTACGTCGATGCCAGTCCAGTGGTACTGGGAGCCATGTTGACACAAGAGGGGAGTACAACAATCTATGCTAGTCTTCACTCCCACCAACAGAACAAAGATACAGTCAGATAGAGGGAGAAGCCCTTGGTATCGCTTGGGGTGTTCATCGATTTCACACGTATCTTTTTGGTCGGAACTTCATGGTCACTGACCACAAGTCTCTGATTCCTAACTTTGGCAAGCCGAAGATTGTACCATCAGCGCGCATCGCAAACTGGATGTTGAAACTCCAGCACTACGACATGGATGGAAACCTACATCAATTTTGTGGCTCATCATGCAGCTCCAAAAACAGCCCGTGATTCCACACTACAAGCTACGATCGAAGCCTATCGCAGTGGAAAAGGGAGAATCTCAAAAGCTCTCATCGCGCTATGTGGAATGTTTGCAATGAAATCACAGTCACTGAAGACGATTGTGTTGAGGGATAAGCGTATTGTGATACCAGAAGCCCTTCGTTCGCGTATTATCGATATCCACACGAGAGCCATCCAGGTTTAAAGTGATTGATTAACTTTGTCAAAAATTGTAAAATCAGCTCAAATGCCAGTGAATTGTGTGCAGTCCTCTAACTACATATATAATTAAGGATATGTGAAAGTATGAGAGAAAATGGAACCCGTTTACTATCCTAAAAAAGAGAAAATCGCGATCAATCGCTAGCGCAAGTCGCTCGGCTTCTTCGCTGCGCTGCAGTCACAAAAACCAAGCACCAGCGCTTGGCGATTTCAGAGCGGGTTTCCAGCCCGTACGGTATTCTGTGATAGAGCGAGGTATGCCAACCGTAAGAGTTCTTTAGGGTTCGGCGGTACTCTATCCCGACATCAATGTTCAATCGTAAATATCTTGATATATAAACGACGACCGATCAGCTTATAAAACTCAGGCGATTCCTGTCTGAGCTAAAGGTTTGCAATTATGATTACAGCATTAGCTGGAACAGTGATTTTTTTTTTTTTCAATCCTGGGCAAAGTTAATCAATGCCTTTAACGCTTACAAAAGCATTGCTCCGCTCAAGGTTTGGTTTGAATCGCTTGATCGTAAAGTGGAATCACTTGTGAAAAATTACCCTGTATGCCACTCGGTCCTTGACCGAATTTGAGCATTGATCTCTGTGGCCCCTTACCCACAGGATAGTATTTAGTGGTACTCATTGATGAGTATTCGAGATACCCAGTTGCAGAGGTTGTAGGTTCAGTGTCTACAAGAGCTGTGATACCATTTTTTGGCAAAGTGTCTGTGTTTGGATTTCCGAAAGTCATCAAGAACGATAATGGAAGCCCATTCAACTCGAGTCCATTCGCAGATTACGCGTCTCACTGCTGATTTCAGCATCGCCGAATCACTCCTCACTGGCCTCGAGCTAATGCTCAAGTAGAAGCATATAACAAACCGCTCATCGGACCTGCTGCACAGCTCGAAGACAAGAATTGGAAACCGGAGCTCTACAAATACCTCCGCCAATATCGAACCACACCACACTCTTCAACAGGAGGAAGCCCATTTTGATTGATGTTCAATCGAGAACAGGTTACGCGCCTCCCAGACGTAGATGTGGCCGCGACAACACATCATCAGTGGCCAACGATGAAATCGCTGCCAGTCACTCGAAAGCGAAAGCGAATGATCAGGTACCAGGCAATATGACATCATTAAAGTTATTAACATAAAATAATATTGGCTATAATATATTATGACAGGTGTGTGATTCTAGTAGTTTATCATGATTCTAGGAAAATGAGTAAGAATGTATCATCAGTATCATTTGTTAACAAATCAGTATCAAAATAATTCCACATCAAAAACTCTTTTCTTTTCAGTAGATATCTAAAATGAAATAGGTTTCAGGTTGTAAAGAAATTATCCAACTGGACGTCCTGGGAATAAGTAAACATTTCCTAATATCCATTTTTTTTCTTCATTTTAATAAAAATGGTTTCAACATTTTCATTTAAAAATTTTATGCATGGTATTATACTGCATTTTAAATCCTGTTTAATATAGACACAACACCACCCGAGAAAGCACATTTCTCCCATTTCCTGTAAATATAACCAGGAATATTGTGTACACCTAGGACTGAATAACTTTCGACATCAAAGTCTCTGTAAGTGCGATGAGTATTCAGTATCAGTTAAATGTAAAAATCAACATTTGCTTTGATACTTCTGATGGTAAAAAGGATAAAGGAAAGACAAGACTCTGCTGTACTATTATATGAATTTACATATTTGGCTTCATAGTACGAACAATAAGTAGTCGAGGGTGGGGGATCACTGCAAAATTATATCCCGGAATAACAATCAACGCCCACCCCTCCCCCCCCCCCCCCAACCAACTAACCCATAAAACAATCCTTATGGCAATAACGCGTAAGAATTCCCTTCTATAGTAGATGAGAGAGAATTAGGCTGTTCTAATCTCCAAAACCGCTTTCTCTAAGAGTATGATCATTCCCTTACAAGGACATGGGTATCTTTTATGGTCACAATGATAAAGGGGAGAAGAATATAGCCCTGCGGAAATCACTTGCTAGCCTTGATTGCCGCAGTTTGTATTCTAAACTAGTTCATAATCAACAATGAACATAGTTCACTCACTTCGCTCTCTCGCATTTAATAAGCAAGGCTACGTGGCTTGTATTTGCGACCATAGGCACGTGACCCGTTAAGAGGCAAGGGAACTCAGGGCTACACGACCACAAGGATTTTTAGAACAATGTTCAGGAAACTGTTACCTCATATCTGGTCAGCCAGGTCTTTTTGCAATTGTATCTAGTACATTCTCGTTTCCACTACACGGGAAAGTTGAAATTCGGGCAGTTAACATCAGGGGAGGAGAGGTGGAGGCAAGAGGAATTTCACAATATTTACGGCAAAGATGGGGGCAAAGGCAAATAACCGAAGTGCGTTATTATCATCACCTTGCATTGGTGGATGTGTGTGTGTAATCATATGCGTTGCATGAATGGCATGAGTTGGATGTTTCTCCTTAAAATTAGGTGGGCTGCCCCCCCCCCCCCCCTCGTACTCCCAAGCCCTCCCACAAAATAGTAAACAAATTTAAAAAAAAATAAAAATTAGAAGAAAAAAAGTACATATATAAATATATATTGAAAAGCTTGACACGATTGTGATATTGCCTAGAGCAGATGCTCCGAAGTGTGGCCGGTAGCCGGTGTGCGGCCGGTCTATCGTTTGCATTGCAAAATCACTTTAAAATACATAATATACATGAAATAATCATATATTACATATCACACACAAAGGGTACATTACCAAAGTCAAAGAAAAACAGCAGTGGCCATGAAAAAGGTATCCATAAATACCACATTTTTAGCGATACAACTGGCATTCCCACTACGAAAAATTGAAAATTTTGAAAAAAATGCCTTTCTTAAGCTTGTTAATAAAATAGGGTTTTGAAAAATAAGCTGCATTTCAAGAAATTTTCAATTTTAAATCGGGATTTTTCACGTGTCGCAAGCTCAAAAGTGTCCGATCGCTAGTTGCAGTCGTCGATATTCAGTGTGTATTCGCGGGGAGCTCTGGCGTTGGACTCTGGCTCGGGCCGATGGAATTTTGCTCAGCTCGCGCATACATGATGCGTGCGCGAACTCTCCACTGAGTTTTTACATGGGGCCGCAAACCGGCTCCTAAACAGGGAAAATGAAAAATTAATGTTACCATGGCAACTCTTTATTTTTTCTGGATTGTATTTCTGCTCAAAAACTAACATTATGAACTTCCATTATTTGGGTAAAAAGTGAAAATAATTCTGGAATAAGGAGTTTTAAAATTGGATTTTGTCTTAAGTGTCGTACACCAGAGCATCTACTCTATACATTGTCCAATCAATCTCCAAAATGGCTAAAATCTGCATAGTGGAATATATATATATATATATATATATATATATATATATATATATATATTCCTGTGTGAAAAGGCCGTTCAGATGACTGCAGTATAGGGTACATAAATAATAATTATGTTTGTTTGCATGCATGTATAATGGAAACAAGTCTGAGGAGGTTGATGAAATAGCGCCCTTGTTGATTGAAAATTATAATTTCAAATCGATTGCTGGTGAGGATTATGAAACAGTCAGAATGACTGGTCATTAACCCTACGTCCATCATTATAATATTTTGCTTTCACTATGATTAGGTGAGCACAATTAAAAAACAAAAACAAAAACAAAAAACAAAGAAACAAAAATCAACCCTTGTGAATTTGAAATTGCAAAATCCATTCAGCTTATTGAAAAAAAGAAGAAATAATAATAACTCCAGATATTTTTACCCAAATGTATCATCGTATGTTGTGTGAACATAAGAGGTCGTCATCGCGTCATGGTGAGTAAGCACACTTTAAATATCGCGCGAGATATGATAAAATGTACTGTTAATACAGCATACAAAATGACCTTTGTGACTTTTTAAAAGTGACATTTTTGCCTTTAATGTTTGCCCACTCATGCATGACTCTACAGATCAATCTCATTTTTACAGGTAAGTTAGTCAATAAGGTTAAGAATACTCTTGCCAACTTATTTTGCTCACAACCCTTCAGTTAAGAATGTACGTTAATTTGATTAAGGGGGAGGGTACTTTTTGTTGAGTTTATATGTTCCAAAATCAATTGCAAAATTAATATGTAAAATATTGTATGTATTCTTGTCATACTTCGAATTTGAATATTTTCTCAGGAGTGTTACTGTCACATCCAGCTTTGTCTCATTGTTTATTCATCAGTAATTCTGCAATGAGGATATTTAGGCACTTTGCTACCCTAATATAATGTGGAGGCTGTCTGAATATTTGAAATTTTAAAATCTTCGAGGGGGGGGGGGGGGTTGGGCTGCAGCCCAGTCTCGTTCACCTATGGGGTTTCCATGCACAACATTCTTACTTTAAATTTTGATATGATTATTTAGTATTGAAACAAATTGGAACCAATCCTACAGCAGGTTTCAATCATATTCTTGAATAGGCCTATTATTACATTTTTGATACAACAGATTTTCTACGGTATTTTGAGACTTTATAATATCTTTATTACTAGGTGAGAAAGCGTAGCCACTGAGAGAAAAAAAAATCGCTCTCATAATGAAATTTGTAATTCAAGAAAAAACTTTAAACACACAGACAAGTCGCAGTCTGCTTCAAAATTATAATAAGACTGAACATAGGCCAATCTTCACAGATAATAGAGGGTTTTCGAATGTTTCAACGTGAACGCCGCGTCTTAGATCCTCCCAGCTACAATGGACTGCTTCGTGTTAACTGCATACCGCGCTTTGTGCAAGAAAGGCTCACCCGTCCACTGGCTTCTCCACTGGCTTCAGATCGAGAACGCGTCCAACATGGTATTGCCGTCTTCTCTAAAACGTGAACCTCCTTTCACCTACTCTGTATGCAGTTAACACAAAGGCACTCCATTGCAGCTAGGAGGATCTAGGACGGCGTTCACGTTGACACGTTCGAAAACCCTCTACTAATCACGCGACGGGGCGGAAACAAAACGATTTTAAACATGCAGAGGAAAGCACCTGCCCACACGTTTGTAGTCTGCATGTAAACTGGGTACTAGAAAACTGATCTAAATACTGCAGAATGTATAGTCGTGGGTGAGGGGGCAAAGAAGTTCTCCACTGTCAAACAGAAGTTCCCACATGTGTAGATTAAAGACTATGAAATGTGCATATTCAGTAAATTGTAGTCATCAGTAAAAGGGCCGTGCCTATAACTGAAATAAAAGTCGTTAGTCAGTTGATATATCAGTTTTGGGTCCGTGTATCTATAATAGATAAATATCTGCTGCAAATTTTAAAATAGCGCCCCTATTGTTTAAATAATTGTAACGTTCAAAGTGATGACAATATGAAGTTTGTGAAACGGACTTGGTGCTAGAAGGACATGTCAAAAATAATCTTGAAGACTACACCTATCATTATACTGCTTTCATTTCCAGCATAGACGCAGTATATCAACGACGAATTCTCTAATACATCGTGTTGCTCTTCTCGTACTGTTTACTCGCCTTTATGATCGTAATGCATTTTAATATATACATTCGTTACGAGCGCTTCTTCGAAAGACATTACCAATGATTACAGAATGAAGATGGTTTGTGTTGAAGCTCTTCTTTTTCTTGCCATTATTATTTCCACATCAGGTAAGATTGTTTTATAATGATTGATTTATAGAAATGACTTTATAACCAAAGATTGTGGAAGATGTGTAACTTAGCATGTACCGTGGTTGAAAATGAATTTCATGATATGTGTGACAATTAGTAAACAAATATTTTACTTGGATTCCCACTCCTTAAATTATTTCGATGGGACTAGATTTTTAAAAATTATCATATCACTTTATACGTAACTGAATTCCAATTAAAAAATCAAGATACATGCTTACAACTATCCAGCAAAAGGAAATGTCTCAACTTAGGTTAACTCCATATAAACCAGAGAGAATGCTACATTCTAGTGCCAAGTCTCTGCTCTGTGTACCACAAACCATGACAAAGTCATGGAAAGGTCTTTCTCATACGCAGACACCTTTTTAGTGGAACAGAACAACTTAAAACTATAGGAACCTGTGACACCTTCATTAGTACCATGAAAACGTATTTTATCACCACTTATGAATACTCCGAACCCGGAGTCCGAAACATGAACCCAGTGCATTTTTTCTTTTTCTTGTATAAACTTTCCATTTTCTTTTCTTAAAGGGAATCGCTAACTTTGTGGAGGCTTTATTTAATAAATTGTTGAATTTTGTTATCTGTCTTGTATAATTATGTTAATAAATAAATAAATAAATAAATAAATAAATAAATAAATAGACAGACATAGAAAGGTTATCAAATATATAATGCTATTATTAAGATATCTATGACTGAATACTCCCATTAACGAAAGCGTATGGCAATACGCTTTAGTCTAACATTGAGTCTGTGGGGGAAAATGAGTCTGGCATTTCCGGTCACTTGCATATGTTTACTTTTGTAAAGCACGTGGTGATTGTGAAGTGCTTTTTTTTTTTTCCCCCAGCCTTCAATTTTACACCATATTACATACACTGATAGCATGTAAGGCCAGACAGCTCAGATTTTATGAAGGCTCTACAAAGTTACCAAATCGCTTTAAGGTGCATAGAGACATGCAAATTTGCCTATGCTCTATGTGTTATGGGCTTTACACAACTTTTAAATTATTGTTATTATTATTAATTTTCAGGTAAATATCATGCATATCTAGTCATTGTTTTCCAATGCAAACACGAACTAAAACTAGTTGGGTTTTGATAAGTTATAGCACTGTGAATATTGGACAACTAGCATTCAACTTTGGCATCTGTATATACCAGGATATGTATTTCATGTATATTATCAGCACAGTTGGATTCAAGAGTTTGTAGAAAGTGTGTGTGTGGGGGGGGGGCACAATTCTCTAAAGATCCGACAAGCTCCCCCCCCCCTCCCCCCAAAAATAAAATAATAAAAAATAATAAAAATAAACAAATAAATAAAAGTATCACAACAATGTTGTCTTTTTAAGGGACACTGGCTGGTTATTGAGCCCCCCCCCCCCTCCTAAATCCAACAGGGCTATTAGCTCTGTGGAATAGCATATATATCCCTCCAAATAAAACAATGGTTTCGTTTTGCTTTGTGCAGGATACCATGCAGTCGAAGTATCTATCCACACCTATAACTCTCTACCAGTCATTGGCGAAGATTTTACATTGGTTTGTACCTTCACGCCGCAAACAATCAATCGGCTGTTAATTTGGGAAATGGGGAACAGCTTCACGTTGGCCACTCAATATTGTTGGCCATATCCTTCCTGTTTGATGAGCATTCCTGACGGATCAAAGTTCAGTTTGTTGACAGACTCTTCCACTGGAAATCTAACAATTAAATCTCTTACCAGGGATGATGAGAACAATTACCAATGCACAGTGAGAAATTCATATGGATCAGCGAACCAAGGATCAAGCAGTATACATGTGACGCCAATGCATCCAGGTAAACTATTTATTTCAACAAAATTTAGTCATTTTGATTTAAGGATATTCAGAAATACATTAGTTAACACTAATTATTAAACGGTGGTGATAGGTTACTATTAAGCTCGGCTAAATCTCCTTTCCCGTCTATAGTAAAACTGAAATCCTTCTGAGAAATTCTAAATAACAAGTTTCCAGGTATGGTTACTTATTAAAATCAGAATGCGTGACATTTTCAACCAGGTCTTTAAGTAAAAGTTACATGATCTTCAGGGTCGATTTAAAGTAGCAAACCCTAAAAGATTAATGTTGAAGTAAGATAATCACAAGAGGTAAGAAGGATGAAAAAAGACATTTAAATATCACTTGAAATGTGGTTTTGTATGTTATGAGTATTTCCTTTACTCCAGCTGCACCCCAATGGCTCGTAATTAGTGATGATGGCTCAAGTGGATACACCAACAATGCAAATGTGACAGTCACAGCTGATGAGCAGTATAATATCGCATGTGTTTCGAATGGTGCAAGACCACCTGTGGTCCTCGATTGGGAATTACCAGATGATGTGTCTTTCATTTTAAAAAGTCAGACTAATGTCGTACAAGGCGATAGTTATGACTCTCGAAAGGTTGCGACAATCATTCCGTCAAAGAATGATCAAGGAAAGAGTATCCGCTGTGTGGCATCACATCGGAAACTAACCAATTATCACCAGCGTTCAGTTTACATGAATGTCCAAGGTAGGAATACTTCTTGATTACACTACTTGTTCACTTATCAACAGCCTAGCAATGTACACTTTGTAACCATAATTTATTTCAATCAGAAATGCCAATTTATTACTGTTCTTATTTTTCTAATCAGTTACTCCACTCAGATCTCAAAGTTTAAGCATGATGAATGCTATACCCAATACATATGTTCAAAGGCCTACTTAAAAAAAAAAAAAAAATGGTCTCCTCAAAGCATAAGCTATCGTTTCCTACATGCTTTTGCATATTTCCCCCCTCTCTGTAATATAGTCCATCCGACCAGCATGCTGCTTTTACCATCTGGAGATAAAAAAGGGTATGAAAAGGGGTCAACAATCATTTCTGTACAAGAAAATGCATCGACTGCAATCACTTGTAAAACTATTGGGTCCTTGCCAGCAGTGAAATTATCATGGACGAATGGTGACATCAATAGTATTCGCCTTAACACAAGCCTTTCAAGTTATCGCAATACTTTGGATGAAGGTTTGTTTGACACCGCAAGCACTATTACGATACGTCCTGAGAGAAAGCACCATGGAAAGCTCCTTCATTGCTTTGCATCTTTGTGAAACTTTTTTGATCGACGGGTAGCCAAACTGATTGTTTACAGTGAGTTATATGTTACAATGAGAAGACTGGGTGATCTCCACGATGGTATACAACTCAATGTCAGCTGCAGAGCTAGTAATGGATACCCTGCTTCGTCCATCCATTGGTATACTGGATCAAGAAACTTGACAGAGGACTCATTTCTTACGATTGAAGCTAATGCAGACGGTCGGTTTGATGCTGCTAGCACCCTAATCCTCAAACCGAAGAGGTCTGAACACGGGAATCGTCTTCTCTGTCAAACAGTTCAACCTACAGCACCGTCACTGCGACCAGCGAATGCTAGCTTGATTCTTAACATTTCATGTGAGTATCCATTTTCTCTTGTCAATAAAGCTTTATGGAAAGGACAGTATGATGACCCTTCAAAATTTCTGTCACCTCCGCGTGTTATCTATTGTTTTTTTTGTTTTTGTTTGTTTGTTGTTGTTGTTTTTTTTTTGGGGGGGGGTGTTTCGTTTTGTTTTGTTTTGTTTTGTTTTATTCTATGAATTTATTATTTGTATTCGTACATGTATGCGCAATATTGTAAATGCTATACACTATAAACCGAAGAGGTCTGAACACGGGAATCGTCTTCTCTGTCAAACAGTTCAACCTACAGCACCGTCACTGCGACCAGCGAATGCTAGCTTAATTCTTAACATTTCATGTGAGTATCCATTTTCTCTTGTCAATAAAGCTTTATGGAAAGGACAGTATGATGACCCTTCAAAATTTCTGTCACCTCCGCGTGTTATCTATTGTTTTTTTGTTTTTGTTTGTTTGTTGTTGTTGTTGTGTTTTTTTTTTTGGGGGGGGGTGTTTCGTTTTGTTTTGTTTTGTTTTGTTTTATTCTATGAATTTATTATTTGTATTCGTACATGTATGCGCAATATTGTAAATGCTATACACTCCACCTTTCTTTTGGCATCTACTGCAAGGCAAAAAATTATTTTACTAGCGAACAAAAGAAGTACTTGGTTATATTTGTATTTCCCCCTTTACTTAAATATCATATATCCCCCCTCCAACCCAAAACCAAACGCCCCCACCCGTCCCCATTTCATGTTATATTCATAACACCCTTTTACCACCTTTTCTCTTTTTATGCATTTCATTATTTCTCTCAACCACAGACAAGCCCCTTGTTTCTAAATCTTCTCGTCGGTTAATGTTAAATGAACTACGAACTGGATTAGTGTTGACGTGTATTTCAGACGCCAATCCTCCAGCCTATATCTTCTACTGGCTCTGTAACGACACACTGCCTTGGATTTCGTACAAACGACTGACATAGATGATATTAGGGAATCAGGTATGTGCTCTTTCCTTGAATTTGAGAGGTTCATTATCTCCTATGCTACTTTTGCTGACCAAATACAATTTTGCGGGTATTAGTATAACCATAAAAAGGTCCTTCTGTGAAGGAGTTGGGGGGGGGGGAGTATTAAAGGTCACATGTTGTTTGAACTAATTGCAGGTGACCCACGTAAGAATTACATTCAGATCCAAATCGAGTGATGCATAGAATACATTTATTTGGGTACATATTTCTTCAATAATTAAACGTTTATAAACCATAATGATTAATCAAAGTAATAATCATTAGAACAAAATGACTTTTAGGGGATACCAAAATGTTTTGTTTCGAGATTCGTACATCTTTAAGAGGCCCCAACCCCTCATAACTACAATCTCTAAATGCTTACACCTCGGGGAAACCATGGAAATTTAACTTTTTGTTCATTCATAAAAGACATTTCCTGAACTAATTGACACTATTGGGAGTTTAAGGTAAATTACAGAAAAATTGCATTGTTTGATTGCATTATCAATCAATCTTATACTTCCAATCAAGGAAAGTTTCCGAAACTCCTATTTGAAACAACGAGCTGTAGGAAGTAGATACTACCGATTGTGTGTACAGTACACATACAGATCCTGTGTTCATAATGTGTGCGAAAGGTATGACCCGGAAATTTAACATGAACAGCAAGGTCATCCTAAACCACAAGCCTCCGAAACTTAAAGTTTATTCCGTTCACATGGTGCGAAACTCCGACGGAGGACCACCCACTGCTCGTGGTTTCGACCTTAACCACAAGCTAGCTTGTAGTTCTAGAACTACAAGTAAACTTAAAGTTTCGAAACCACGAGTCCGTTCATATGGGCTGAAACTACAAGATAACTACAAGTTAACTTAAAGTTTTGAAACTACAAGCGAAACTTTAAGTTTAGCTCCCATCGTGTGAACGTAACTGAAGAAACCTGTATCCCCTAACGAATTCAGATCTAAATGTGTGCGTAATTATCATTAAAAATAGGCAAGCATAATGGTTTTGACATGAATTTTGTTTAAATTAATGTTTTATTGAATGTACTGTTATCGTACACTGAAAAGGAATATGTTCATATGAATACAACTGAAACATCCAACTTCGTCTCATTGTCTATTCAGAAATAATCCTGCAACCGTCGATGGTCGATTATTTGAAGGTTTTGCATTGTTATACGTTCAACACGATAAAAACTACTTTCGAAAAAATAACTCAAGGCAATTTCAAAGGCCTATTGTACTGCCCATAGAAATCAGGTTCGGATTACGTAATACGTCATTGCAATTTTCGCACATTTCTAAAGGTAATAGACGGGGCTATTGAAATTGCCTTCAGTTGATTTTTTCGAAACCAGTTTTTATCGTGCTGTTTGAAACGATTTTTAAAAGGTAAACGGGAATTATCGCTTGAAAGAGTGAGAGGAATATCAAAAGCCATCAAGAGAAGCCTCCGTGAAACATCACTGAGAATAAGAAATTGCTCAAAGTAATAAAACGTATGAGTAAGTATGATTTTGTTTCCCTTTACGCAAAGAAAAGGTATATGAAGAATTGCAGCTGCAAAATATTGCATGTCTGAAGCTAATATGGAATGATAAGAACATAACAATGAATATTAGGTTGAGCCTGTTGTCAGCACTGGTAACATCAGTCTTTTCAGACGGATGCGAAATGTGGGCACTGAAATGCAGAGATGGAAAACGAATCAATGCTTTTGAGATTGATTGTATGAGAGGCAGTTGTGAAAAAAGAGACAATTGCGGTTTGGTCATCTAATTAGATGGAAGAATCGCTTAGCAAACACCATATAACAAGGAAGAACCAAAGGTAGAAGAAAAGGGAAAAGAAAAAGACCTGGGGCCTGTAACATTAAGAGAGACAATCAGTCTTACGATTGATATCAATCGTAAGTCTATGGTAAACCATGTACTGAAGAGTTACAATTGATCGTAAGATTGATTGTATCTCTTTATGTTTGTCCTGGATATATAACAAAAGGCAGTGAACAGGGTTTTCTTCTGAGCTGCTAACTAGAACAGCTGAAGACAAAAAGTTATTGGGAACCTGTGTCTCAAGATCCATCAAATTGTCGTCCCAACGGCCACAAGATATGGCACATAGATAAATGAATAGATAATCCTGGTGAAATAGACAGGGTGAAAGCAAACTTTAATTCTTGAATAGTGTACAAATGAAATACAGGAAAGAGGAGAGGGGACGTTTGTTTTATTAATAATTTGACCATAGACGTTCGGCACAATATCGCCAAGGCTTAAAGTCCCTTCCCCGGAGCAAATCATGATGATATTTTGTTACGAAGTGACATCCACTGTTGGTGCATTTTGTAGCCTTCCATAATCCTTGTAAATTAAAGTAACGAAATTTAACAGAAAATATAGAAATTGCAGAGACATCATAACACTGCTGTCCGAATATGAGGTAACGATTACCCGAATATGGTAAATTATGAATTTTCAAACGTGGGGAGGGGGTGCAGCCATGAGTGTAACTTACCCCCACTTTGTCCTTAACGTAGCCAAGGTATTATATTGCTAATACATTTTTATCCACTAACGTTTATGTCTCATTTTAATATGATTTGATGATTAAACCAAAAAAAAAAAAAAAAAAAAAAAAAAACCCTCTGTATTTAGTAAACGTAACCATGTATTGGCATAGCAACGCAGTTTATGACAATAAATAATGATGTGGGAGTAATACAATTTCAGAAAATATTGTGTCATGATTATGTTATATAATAGCCGTATATTTCAATTATTAGTATTAAGAAATTAAATGTATGAAGGGTATTTTCTAGCTGTTTAACTTTTGTCTTTTTGAGTCCCCCCCCCCCCCTCCCGCGCGAGGCGCGAAATATCTAACGTTTGAGCAAATTTGAGAGAAAGATAACGGCTCGTAGCACTTTTTTTCTTAGGAGGAAAGTTATTTCAACGCCCTGACTGCTTTTCAGTTATTTTGACGCAATGCTGCACTGTATGTAACAGGAGTGAATGCAGGGAGGGGGGGGGGGGGGGGTTACCCCCTTCCCGTGCGAAGTGCGAAAACTTTGACGCTTTAGCAAATTTTGATAGAAATCAAACATTTTTTTTAGGCGGAGAGTGTTGGACGCTCTGACTGCTTTTTCAGTTATTTGGACGCAATACTGCACTGTATGTAACAGGGGCAGGAGCAGGGAGGGGGAGGGTCCCCTTCCTGCGCGAAGCGCGAAAACTTTAACGTTTTAGCAAATTTTGAAAGATAACGGCTTGTACAGCGAACATTTTTTTTTTAGGCGGAAAGTTAGTTCGAGGCCCTGACTGCTTTTCAGTTATTTGGACGCAATACTGCACTGTTTGTAACAGGGGTAGGTGCAGGGAAGCAAATTTTGAGAGAAAGATAACGGCTTGTAGCGCCTCTTCAGTTTTTCTTTTTTTCTCTCTCTCTCTCTCTCATTTCCCCCGCTTTTTCGCTCTCTTTATTTATTTATTTTTTTCAGTTGACCCCCTGGCTCCGCCTGTCATGTGACCATGCCTTTTGTCCTTTGCTAATTTCTATTGGGGCACTTCTAATAATAAATCAAAAAAAAAGTAAATAAATAAATAAAACAAATGTTTACGCATTGTATTTTAGTTTTTTTCAGTATTTCGTTACCTAGTAAATGTAAAAAAAAAATATATATATATATTATATATATATATAATATATATATATATATTTTATACATATTTTTTTATTATTTTTTTGTTAATGTATATAATCTATAACACATTCCAAATCTTGGTTGATACAATCATGTATAGCCTATGAAAAAGCTACATTATTGAATCATGTATAATTATTCTGTCGTTAGAATTTGTTACTCAGAATGACTTTTAAAAAATCAAGTAGCTGCATTACAAAACCACTGTATATAAGGCCTATGCCTACAATTTACATCGGCCGATAATCAATAATTCAAAGATGTTCATAACAGAGCTGTCAAAACGAAAGAGGATGGAATGTGATATATTCCCTAGCACTTTCCTGTAGGGAAGAAGAGTGTGATTGGTTTTTTAACCCTTCATTATAAGGTTATTTGTGATACAATTAATACTGTTGTTCAAGAAATCTCCAAATAGCTAAAATGTACACGTTGAAATTTGCATATGCAGTAAATTGTGGTCATCGATTAAAGGACCTATGAATGAAACCGACTGCTAACACTTTAGTAAGTTTAGACAATTACAAATGACTGATTACGACAACAATAATCAATGTCATGACAATATTACTCGCAGAACTCAATATGCATGAAGTGTGTTGTTTCTAAATAAAATTAAACAAGAGTGTACCTGACTCTTCGTAGTAAAGTATAAACAGTAACAAGGTATAATAGTCTCGTGCGACAAAGAGTGTTCCTGACTCTAAACAGTGGTAGAAATGTAACTTCATTTATTCATTTATTTCCATCAATAGTTTAAAAATACATACAAATACAAATCAGTGCAAAATATAAAATTATAAGATGGAGGAGACGGCAAGAAAAGCAAGGAGCTTTATAAAAAGCTGCCACCTTTGTTGTATACATAAATAAGTACATAAAATGGAGATAGATTGGATGGATAGAATGTATAATACATATATAATATGGCTAGTAATAGAGGATTTGAAAAAAAGTTAATCAACCAGGACAAACCCTACAGAGACAATGTATGACGCCAGACAAAGGGCCTAATATTGTTCGAGTAAATGTGACTTATAATTGCGTTTGAGTGAGTTTGGCTGGCAGTCGTCATCGAGGCGGTGGCGTTGGCACTCGATATCCTCCTCATCTCTGGAGTCGTCTAGTGACTCTCTCTCGTGCTTCGCGAGGGGTGGAAGCAGACTCTGCGTGGCGTCGAGCTCTTGCTGGCAGTCCTCCTCGAGGCCGTGGTGATGGCGCTCGGTGTCGTCGTACTCTGATGTTTCATATTGGTTTTCAGTCTCCAGCGCAGCTTCTGGCTCTAGCTGGCATTGAGAGTTCTGGTCAAGCTGGGCGAGGCTGTCGTACAGGCGATCGTGCTCTTCGATCTGCAAGTCGTCATCGCCGTCGTGGCTGCTGACCTCGGGGATATTGTAGGTTTCGATATATAAGGTAGACAGGGGGTAATCAATGTAATATACCTCGCAGTCGTAGTCGCCGTCGTAGTTTGTACCTAGAGGTTCTTCCTCGACAGCTGGTGTCGGATTGAAATAGTTCGAGAAAGCCTCCACTGCGACCTCGTATTTGTCGTGGCCGTCCTGGCTGCTGACAGAGGGAGCGAGTTCCTCGAACAAATCTTGGAGGGCCTCTCCTCCAAGATACATCAGTAGTCCAAACCTCTGTGTGGCTGATGTTACCCCTGATGCTTGCATACAATTCTGGAATCCTCTCAGCCACTCTAGCCATTGGGGCGTTGTCTCGTACAACCGAAACGTTAATGGTGGGGGTAGATCAATCTCTCTCTATACTCGAAGCTCAGCCTCTCTTTCGAAATTCCCTTCTCTTGTTCATGTGCCGTACGTTCTCTGGCATAACTCTTTTTCTCTTCTTTCTTTGGCTACCTACATAGTAGGTACTCTCCCCTTTCTTCTTAGTGGAAGCCGAGCGTTAGGCTTCATCCTCGTCGCCAATTTTGTGTTCTATTGCTACTGGTAGACAAAGAACAAACTCGTGACTGCCTTGATGAGGTATCAAACTGCAAGTGTTTTTATTCATAGAACAACTCTCATATATACACAGTATATGCACAGGGCAGTTACATAATATACAGCTGGTGCTTGCTGGAATGGATTAGTTGATGTTGTTGGGGCAGGAATTAATGAGATAGGAAACAGCAAGGAGATTAGAGTATAAGATTGAAAACAAACACGAAAGAGTGTGGGAACAGGATGATGAAGATGTGGACTGTAATGAAATGAGATGCTCAGTTCCCAATACTATTCAGGTTACCATGCATTTAAAGTGTCTATTCAGACAAACAACTCTCTACCAGTCATTGGTGAAGATGTCACGCTGGTATTGATATTTACACTTCAAACATGGAATAGGCGGGTAACTTGGAAAAAAAGAGTAACAGCCTTACTGTAGCCACTCACGCTTGTTTACCAAGTTCTGCCTGTCCAATAATTAGCGTTCTTAATCCATTAAAATGTTTAGTTTGTTGGCAGACTCTTCCAATGGAAATCTTACAATCAAACATCTTACAATGGATGATGAGAACAATTACCGATGCACAGTAAATAATACATAATGGGAGAGGGAACTCAGGATCACGCAGTATACAAGTGACGCCATTGCTACCAGGTATAGTATTTTTAAAATAAAATATTCAATTAAGAATTTAAAAAAAAATCATCGTTAAAACTGAATCCTGAAAGTTGATAATAAGTTTACTAATAAGCTAAACTAAACCTCTTTTCCATTCTCCCCCTCCCCCCCCCCCCCTTTCCACCCCTCAAATTCAAATTTCTTATGTATTTTACCCTTAAGGCAACAAAAAAAATTCCTAGTTTGGGGCGCAAAAATTAATGAAAACACTAAAGAGGAATTTAGCAATGCAATTGCAAGGCAACTTTATGATGTCTTTCGAATGTTCTATACCTTGAAAGTACTTTTTATGCACTTATATCCCATCTGGGGTTGCAAAATTTAACAAGCTCATGCCTTATGCAGGGGTCGGGGGCAAAGCAACTGGAGTCAGTTAATAGTTAACACGTTAAAAACTCCATGGGGGGGGGGGGGGCGAAATAGCTAGATCCTGAACATGATTATGCGAGAGAGCAAAGCGACCAAGCTTTAGAAAATATTCGCATTTCAAACCCTATAAAACACAATTTCTTCCGCATTTTGTCCATGACCGGGCCCATATATCCCTCAAAGACCATACATTTTCTTGCATTTATCCCCTTTGCTTTTTCTCTTTTGCGTCTTTTTGCCCCCCCCCCCCCCCCCCCGGTAGATACCCCACTGAAACAGTGTTTCTGTAACAGTGACAATTGGTCAACAGGGATTGCAACGTTCACTCACGTAATCACGTCACGGCGCAATACATTCGAAGTAACACGTCCTCTAATCTACGAAGTGTTGGGTTACGTGACCCAACATTTCGTTGAAATACAATAAACCACGAATGGTCACGTTACTTGATGCACACGTTATCAAATTAATGTAAATGGTCATTGAAAAGAGACTAACACCAAAATAAAAATATTTAGGCACAGAATGGTAAACGGAAGTTTTGTATCTGTGATCACACGCAAAATGCAGAAGCCAGGTGAGGATTTTTTTTAAATTTTTTTATTGGGGGAGGGGCGAGTCTCCAACGATTTATAGATAATTCAAGGAAACTGTATATAATCACAAGGAGATTATGATAGCGTTAACGATAAAAATCAACTTATCCATCATTTCATAAACAGTTAAAAAGCACTATTAGCAACAATAAAACAAAAACAGTGATTGTACTAATAATAAACAGGAAGGTCATAAAAAATGATAATTCATTAAAAAAAAGAACAAGAAATCAAAATATGAGTCGGCCTACATACGAGTTACATCTTTCTAAGGGTTTTCGGAGCGTCATTTTATAGAAAATTCGGGGCCTGTTTCACTAAAATTAGCGGCTGATGTGATCAACCCAGACAGCAACACTGCGTTGGACTGACGTCATTCTGGCCGTCGGGCCAACGAAGGCGCAACACCCGCAAAAAAGACGTGGGGCCACAGAACTGTACGTCGGCCCAACATTTGACAAACTATATGATTTTACTTTACACCAAATTCTATCCCACCAAACACCAACACTTGGTTAAAATTACAGCAACATTCAACTAACCCTTCACCAACATTTAGCCAACTCTTCGCCAACATTCAGACAATGCATCGCCAACATTCAGCCAACCCTTCGCCAACATTTAGCCAATACTTCATCAACATTCAGTTAACCTTTTACCAACCATTAATTAACATTCAGCAAACCCTTCCCTAACCTTCAGCCAACCATTCACCACCATTCAGTGATCTCTACACCAATATTCATCCAACCTCATACCAACATTTAGCCAAAGTTACACCAACATTTAACCACCCTAACCTCAACTTTCAGCCAAGTTTACACCAACATTAATTCATCCCAACACCAACCAACCATGACCAATATACTGTCAGTGAGTCATACATTTATGCCTTAAATCACTTTATGACATTCCAATTGTATAACATTTTTTTTTTTTTTATTATTTAAAATTATTTTTCTAAAAAAATATCTTTAGTGTTAGCTAGGAAAATGCATACTTCTTCGGCACTTATATATAATAAGTATCATGAAAATGAAATTGCAGTGAAGTATCATGAAAATGAAATTGCAGTGCCATCTTACCCAATTACTGAGACACTACATAAAATTACTACACTCACAGATCGGGTGGTGCAAACGTACATGGTATATTACACTATGATAACTACTCTAAAAATCTTAGAAAATACTTTTAAAAATCCATACAGAGAAACCTATCATGATTCTTGCAACACTTGTTATATTGAGTATCATTATTAGATCTTAACACCCAAGAATTAAAAGTAATCTAAAAGTTACCTTTTACAGGTATCATATATCAGAGATCATTATTACGATGTTTCACTTTACTTTTGGTTTAGCACAGACAGAACCAGTACAAGGACTATACTTACAATGCTAATTAATACACTCTCAAATTATCTACAGGATAGATTGACGTACATTTTGTATTAATTTTCGCGAATTGACAGAGTTTGTTGCAATATAATACAAATATTTTAAAATCATGTCCAATCACTTCTTAAATATTTTGGCATGAGATTAAAAATCATGTTCCAAGCCATAATGAACATACAAATACAAGATTATTTAGTACTGGAACATCAGAAATGTCCGATCATTTGCCAAATATTTTGGCATGAGATTCAAAATTATGCTCCAAGCCAGAATTAACATACAAATACATACAGCTACAAGACTCATTACTGTAACATCTGAAATGTGAAAATAAGGAAGCTCATGGTAAAAGACAGAAGCTACAATAAAACTTGCAAGAAGGAATAAATTTCAACGAGCTGATCTTCATGTTTCTAACAACATCATTACATTTCATGGTTGATTCTCTATTATGTAATGCCTCAACTAATTATTTTTTTTTTATGAAAGAGTTATGAAAGAGTTAGTAAAAGCAAACTCACCTCATATCAAGCTGAAAACTGATAGAACAAGGGGAACGCATAGCGTTGTCTCGCCTCCATCTTGCAATTTCCAACATACACTGATCATTACCCGCATAAACGGTTATTTTTTTACTATATTTATTGATCTTCAAGGGTTTTAGGTAAGATTAAAAAAAGTAAAAAAGAAAAAAAAATGAAAAAATCTTGAAAGTAAGGATTAATACAAGAAAGTCAAAATGTCAATTGAACACATTTTACAGTGCCATGAAGACTATTTTATAAGTAAAATTACGGATCACACCTCAAATATACAAAATAGGTATTACCTGTAAAGTGCTTTTAACTCAAAGTTCATTAAACCTTTTGACCTTTTTCATTGACCCATTTACAAATATGGCATGCGCCTTCAAGATATATACTTGTGATTTGAATTCGGTGATTCTAACTCAAAGGTACAAAAAAGTTATTGCATGTGAAGTGATTTTCACTGAAAATTCATTGACCTTTTACCAGATTCAACTCATTTTCGACCTTGACCTGCGCCTTTAAGATATGTACCTGTGGTATGAATCTGGTGATTCTACCACACATCCATAAAAGTCAGGTTCACACGATGGGAGCTAAACTTAAAAGTTTCGCTTGTAGTTTCAAAACTATAAGTTAATTTGTAGTTATATTGTAGTTTCAGACCGTATGAAATAACTCGTAATTTCGAAACTTTAAGTTTACTTAAGCGAGCTCGTGGTTAGCGCCGAAACCACGAGCAGCGGGGGTCCTCCGTCGAAGTTTCTGACCATTTGAACGGAATAAACTTTAAGTTTCGCAAGCTTGTAGTTAACGATGACCTCTTCGATGACCTCTTCCGGGTCATAACCTTCGCAAGAATTATGAACATAGGAACTATATGTGTACTGTATACATATTTGGTATTTACTTCCGGTGTTAACAACGGTGATCGCTCGGCTTGCAGTTTCAATACAACGATCAACGTTGGTTCGGGCCCATGTGAACCCTCGTCGTGGTTAGTGGTTAGTGGGTCGTTTCGTTAACTTAAAGTTTCGCTAACTTAAAGTTTCTGTTGTGATTAAAGTACTTTTTGCAGAAAGTTCATTGACCTTTTACCTTTGACCAGATTCAACTCATTTTTGAACTTGACTGGCTCCTTTAAGAGATGTACCTGTGGTATGAATTTGGTGATTCTGCCTCAAATACATAAAGTAACTGTGATTACAGTGCTTTTTGCAGAAAGTTCATTGAACTTCTGACCTTTGACCTTGGTCAGATTCGACCAATTTTCGAACTTGACCGGCGCCTTTATGTGGTATGAACTTGGTGATTTTATCTCAATTCCATAGAAAGTTATTGTGATTGCAGCATGATTGTTGATGACGCCGACGCCGACGGAAATAGTGACGCCTATAGTATCACACTGTCCAAAAATGGACATAGTACGCTTAGCCTCCGTAGAGTGCCAACAGTCACAGTGTTCTTTCAGAAACCTGTTCATCAGTCATTATGGTTCTGAAATAGAAAAAGGGAAAATAAGAAAAAAACGGTTACACTGACATATTGCAATGTATTCCTCCGAAATTATGGATATAAAAGTCTCATGTGATTTACAAGCCCAAATTCTTAAGTCATATTTTGTTACAGTAAAATTACATCTTCTCCTAAGAATTTGCTGAATAGATCTGAAAGGAAAACTTTTATTCAGCTGTTTATCGTTGACACAGTATACATTCAAATCTTTGAAACACATATAAGGCGTTGAATTCAGGGATGTATTAAGCTTAGGAGGGGCTCCATACTAACCCTTTTTTCCCTGGGGATCTGAGGTTGAGATTGTGTGTGCGAAGGCCCCCTTTTTTGAGCAAAAATGACCATTAGTTGTGTCTAGTCACGGCTCTGGCCAGAGGAAATCATGTTTTGACCAAAATGAAGTAAGGGGAGGGGGCAGGCATATCTCAACCTTTTTAGGGGTTAAACAGCTTGACTGCTGAAAATGTAAGAAGTGGCTGTGTAATTCTTAACCGTAAAAATTATACACAGCAAAAACGCTGTTTAAAATTTCGCTGTTTAAAACTGTGTTGTTTAAATTTTAAACAACGTTGTTTCAAAAACGGACCCTGTATTTTAAACGACGGCTGTTTAAGACATCAATGATATTGCAGCATAATCTTTTAAACAACATTGTTTAAAAAGATTGAAAATTTGCGCTAGACGGGTTTCCTTCTCAGCAAAACACGGCCGGGCTTCATAATGGCGGATGACTTTGTGGTTGACACGTTGCAGAAGTTCCAAATTCCGGAGTTGATTGATACATTCAGAGGTAAGCATTTAGACTAAATATATTGTAATCTGATCGAGTTTATACTCAAGACATATTTGTGCTGCCATGAGATCTATATGATATCTAGATCTAAGCCACAGTCTCATAATTAATTATGATTAAGACCTGCAACTGTGCAAGTCGCCCTTCCAGCGTAGCGCAGCGCAGTTTAAGCTGCACGCAGTGAACGCGCGTGGGTCCGGTATATTGTGTGCAAATAACTTAAACTGCGCTGCGCTGCAAAGTTCCAGGTCTACATAATTTATTTTTGTGGTCTAGATCTAGACATCATGTACATGTCACCGCAACACAAATATGTCTTGCGTATAAGCTCGATCAGATTACAATATATTTAGTCTAAATGCTTAGGCTACCTCTGAACGTATCAATCAGCTCTGGCATTTGGAACTTATTTGTGTACAACAACCGTGTATGTTTAAACACATCTGTAGGCCCTATAATGTTTGAAACGATTATTTTGAACAATTAACTTTGAATGTATTTTTTAAACAACAGTTGTGCAGATAGTTTTAAACAACTTAATTTAAACAACCTAGATGTTTTTAAAAAAAATTTTTAACAACAAATATTTTAAACAATAGTTTTCAACAACTGTGTGTGTTTAAGGAACTTAATTTAAACAACCTAGTTGTTTAAAAGCCGTTGTTTAAAAAAATTGTTTAAAATTTTAAACAACAGGCTGTTTAAAGTTTAAACAACCGTAGTTGTTTAACATTTTAAACAACAGTTGTTAGAGTGACCGGCTAAAACAGCGTTGTTTAAAAATTTTGAAGAGTTGTTTAAAATATTTTGTACTGTGTACCGCAATTGGTGGCTATTTAATGTGAACTATTTATAATAATAATAATTTTTTTAAAAAGCCCTAGATTCGCCGCAGTGCAGTAATGCCCTAGGCCAATTTCCTCGCAGTCAAGCGCTCATACGAGATGACCGTTTTTGTTCGACATCGTTTGTAAATGCCGCTTTCTTACTACCTACTGTCATCCAATGCCCGAAAAGAAACTATTCTAATAATCAAAACAATATTTTATTCGATATTTTCTAATATATTATTCATAGAAATAAAGAAATGTGTTAAATAATGGAATTTACCTTGAAAATGATTCTCCATCGCGTAGACTGCTGCAACATTTGTTGCACTACGATATGGCGTTATGACCAGTCTCATTGAAAGCCTTTGCAATTTAAAAAAAAATCGTGATAAACTGTTGGGTAAAATTGATAAAACTTTGACTGTTGTGATTTATCGGCAGGTAAAATAGCGAAAAGAGACCCAACGCTTTGTAGATTAGAGGACGTGTTCCACTACAGTACTCAAAACGCAATATTGCACCGTGACGTGATTACGTGAGTGAACGTTGCAAGCCTTTGAACAGTATGATATCACATGCGTGTCGTATGGTGCCAGACCTCCTGTGGTCCTTTATTGGGAAATACTGGATGATGTATCTGCAATTTTAAGAAGTCAGTCGAATGTCGTACAAGGCGATAGATATGTCTCGAGAAAAAGTGCTACAATTATTCCGTCAAGGAATGATCAAGGAAAGATTCTCCGCTGTGTGGCATTGCATCCGGAGCTAACCAATAATCATCAACGTTCAGTTCACCTGAACGTCCGAGGTAGGAATTTTGATTTAAAAATTAGTACATGTTCACTCATCCACAACCTGACAGTGTAGATTTTACAATCATATCGTGCTGATGTACCAAACAAAATTTCCATGTCTTATTGTTCTTACTTTTTTATCACTTTTCCACTCAGATCCCAAAATTTAAACACATTAAAGGGCAAGGTGATTTTCATTATATTTGTATTTTTTTCCCATTCCTAAGCCCTACTTACAAAAACAGACATAGCTCTCCTGAAGCATTACCTGTCGTTTCTTACCAGATTTGTATATTTTCTTTCTTTATGATATAGTTCGACCGACCAGCATGCTGCTTTTACCATCTGGAGATAACAAAGAATACGAAACGGGGCCAACAGCCATTTCCGTACAAGAAAATTCATCGACTTCAATCACTTGTAAAAGTATTGGATCACTACCTGCAGTTGAATTATTATGGACGCTTGGTGACACCAAAAATATTCCTGGTAACACAAGCATGTCAAAACATCGCAATGCTGTGGATGAAAGTTTGTTTGACACCGAAAGTATTATCACAATACGTCCTGAGAGAAAGCACCATGGACAGTTCCTTCAGTGCTTTGCATATTTGGGAACCTTTTTTGATCTACGGGTAGCCAAACTGATTGTTTACAGTGAGTTATATCTTTGGTAATATGCCGTTATTTCATTTTTTTTATTAATTATACTATTTGATGAGAAGTTTACCGGAAGCATTGATTATGCTGTTCGTAAGAAAAAAAAAATCTTAAAACAAAGGTTTTCATGTCACTATCTATCAAAAATTTATGGAATGTGTCTGCTTTTCAAATTAAAGAGTAGAGCTTTCATTTTGTTCAAATGATCATTATACTCCGTTAGGCTTATAATCATTTCATTTTTTTTTTTTTTTTTTTTTTTTTGTACTGGAAGGCCCACCAGATCTTATTATAATGAATAGCTCAGATGATTTACAGGACGGTATGCCAACCAATGTGAGCTGCAGAGCTATTAGTGGATACCCTGCTCCGCTTGTCCATTGGTACATCGGATCAACAAATTTGACAGAGGGCTCGTTTCGTAAGGCTTCGGTCAAAGAAGATGATCGGTACGATGTTGAGAGCACCCTTACCCTCATACCGAAGAGATTTGACCACGGAAAACGTCTTTTATGTCGGGCAGTTCAAACCACAACACTTTTATTGCGGCCAGTAATTGCTAGTATGGTTCTGAACATTTCATGTGAGTATCCAATTTTCAATCTTTATTTTTTATTTCTTAATTATTATTTTTTGTTTGTTTGTTTGTTGTTTATTTTAACCAAAACAGTGTGACGATCATTCTGATATTATGTAAGCTATTGGTCATTTGTCTCCGCGTTCACAAACTATCCTCCAGTGTATCGGTTTGTTATTTTTCTATATATGTGACCCTCCACCACAAAACGACCAATTGGGAGTTTTAGAGTAAACAGCTGAAAAAGGTGGTTCGGGGTGGAAATTTTGATTTTATTTTTTTGTATTTTTTGAAAGTTCATTTATTAATCTACAATCCGACAAAATTTCAGGGTAAAATACAATGTTGAAATATGTTTTTACTCTCATTCAAAATGACCATGTTTTCCTGGACATTCACGCTTTGTGTATCAACTTGCTGGAATTGTACTTCACATCGCTTTTCTGGTATAGCTTAAAAACTATGCATTGTCTGATATACAAAATCTAAAGAAAGAAAGTTATATATCTATTCTGAATGTATGGAAAGTTTCAATCCAATTCAATTAGTACTTCACAGTTTATGCTATTGAATTTTGACTCAACCTTTTGTGCGACAAACAATAGGACACAGATTAGGCGCTCTTAAATAATTGTTGTTTTGGTCATTAGCCTGTCTGACACGTTGACATTTGCATTGTAATTGACAAGGCTTCGCTTAGTCCATACAAGACAAGTTATATATCATTTTAAAGCTTAGAATCTAAGCTTTCAAACTGTGTTGAAATTTTAAAACCCTAAATTTCCGACTTGTTTGTTGTTTTGTGGTGGAGGGTCACATATGCTCAAAGCCACACACATTCAGCTCACCGACCCTATTCTGCGCCGACAGCAATAGTTCGTGAGGACGGTCGTATTATTTTAGCTCCCGTTATTACAAAAACGACTGGCAATAAGCCTAATTTGCTGTATTTTCTTAAGTTTACTCATGAAACTACATACTAACCAGTGTTTGTCAAACACGATTTTATTCGATTAGGCTTGATCATGAAAACAAACAAATTTATGAAATATTTTGTTTAAAAAAAAACAACCAAATGTACTTTATAATGTTTCAGAAGATAAACGAACAGTCAGCATGTTTCGCTGTTCTTCAAGCAGTTTCCATTTCTTCCTGCTAATCTCAGCCTCTTCATTTTCAAGAAATCTGCGAACCCATGCGGCCTTTAATGCCTGGCAGAAGCTTTGCATGTGTGTAGCCTTATACCACCATTTTTATATTCATCATACATTATATTACGTTTAATACAATCGGTTTTACCACTCCAGATAAAGTTAAATATTCGTTTGGGTGATTGTAATACACGTTATCACACTATAAAACTCTTACCCCACATATGTAGAAAATCAGTGGCGTAATGAGTCATATATATATATATATATATATATATATTGGGGGATGGGGGCTGCACTATGCAGAAATATAAAAAAAAAGAAGGAAATCCCTTCGTTCGTATAAAATTTAGGGGGCAGCAACCCCCACCACCACCACCCCACCAGTACGCCAGTCCAGAAAATTAATCATAAATGTATGGGTGAAAAAAAAAAAGAAGGCCAAATCCAATCCCTGGCGTAGTCGAGTAATGAACGGAATTTATTCCTTACCAGTGTAAAAGGATTTTGCCTGAAAACTTCCTGAATATGCAGGAATGAGTGGAAAAGGGCTCCAATTCCGGGGGGGGGGGGCGCACGAGAGCTTTTGTAATTGACGACATTGTGACTCAGCTAACCTCCAACTCGGCGTTGTTGGAACTGCTTGGAAGGGTAAAAATAGTAAGGAGCTACGAAACTAACTCAGTGACAAGGGCGGCAGAACGATTTGGAGAGTGGGTGAGCCAGTAATCATGGTAATGATCCAAATAAATAATAACAGTTCCGACATTGGCGCCGAAGTGCATGGTATGGGTAAAGGGATTCTTGTAGGTCGTGCCCCGTCTAGAGTAGGCTATTTCTAATAAGCAAAACAATACAGGGGTGTTCACAGTTCATATTCTCGTTATATTCATTGCTCACTTGTATGGATTTTATTACAACCTGGTTTTCAAAACTTTGTTGAACTGCATTCACTGAATATGCTATTTTGAAAAAAAAAAATCATGCCATTGATCATCTCTGTTTAAATATTGTATCTCTCTCCCTCTCTCTCTTTCTTTCTAACGCAGACTCTCCTGTTATTGTCAACATTTCTGCTCGACGTCTTAAAGACGATAAGGATGTCATCGGTATAAAGTTCACATGCATATCGGATTCCAATCCTCCAGCCCTCACCTTCTACTGGTTCCGTAATGATACAATTCTAATTAACAATAGTAAACTTCTGATTCACCAAAGCGAGGTCCACAGTGGAACCATCTCTACAGGTACCCTAGTCATCCATGATGTTCGGCCGAGCAATTCGGGAAAATATGAATGTCTGGCAAGTACAGATCTCGGTAACGCCACCTCGTCTTTACACTTTTCCCGTGAGTATGTAGAAAAAGAAAAAAAATGCATCTGTCAGTATCGCATATGTCTATAAAAATCTCATCACATCGATATTCCTTCAAGGGTGGTGAATGTTTTGAATGGAAGACAACATTAAAAGACATATCTTTTGATGTTTAACCATTTCAAAATCTGTTTCAACATCTACAATAATCCCAGATCCACCTTCTTGGTTCCTCGTCGACCAAAACCAGACGACATCTTCAAATCTCTACGTTGCTTGGCAACCTGGATTCGATGGCCGGTTGCCCCAAACTTTCACTCTGAAATACTGTGCAAACGACACTGAGATCCAAGGGGAGGGGTGTAATCGTGTCACCAACTTGACTGGGGCATCCTTCAGGTTGACCGGACTGAAACCATTTACCTGGTACAGGTTGACCCTATGGGCGGTGAACAGCGCGGGGAACAGTAGCCCAGAGGAGGTAGTGACTTCAACAGCTCGTAAGTTTTTTTGCCTATATTCATGTTTAGCTATTCCATCTACAGTTCCTGGTGAACTTACAAAAAAAAACTCACTAAACAAAAACACAAAAAACTTTCTCCTTGAGCTTTCTGTCTTTCTGTACTTTTGCTATTATCAACAATTACTTGTAAATTTATCTGAAGAGATATGTAATTTTATTTTCTGTTGAACAAGAGGAATTCTGGAAAATATGAATGTCTGGCAAGTACATATCTCGGTAACGCCACCTCGTCTTTACACTATTTCCTTGAGCATTTAGAAAAAGAAAATATTTTATTATCTCTTTAAGATTTCATTTCTCTATTTATTTCAAGCAAGGTGATTATAATCGATAGACACATTAATCCATTTACTTTTGGCTTCTGGTAATATTTCTTAAGAAAAAAAAAATATCTCGAGATCAAGTTACCTCATCTCACTTTATAAATCGAATTCAGTCTTTATTTTGACCTCAACATCGTTTCCTGAAGAAGAATCCCAATTTTCCCAAACTACATTCAGGCCTATATTTCAAATAAATCCATCTTGCTCGAATCTCTACAAAACAGACTGGTTTGGCAAATAAAGTATTCCACCGACACAACTGCAGGGGATATGACTGAAAATGTGACCAAAAAACACAAAAACCAGATCATAGTCCAATTTACTAATAACTATTTTGTTTTTTTTTCAAATGTGGGCACATATTTCGTACATTACATGATATTAATTACTTCCTATGGATCAATCCTTTTTTAAAAAGATAAATCAAATTCTCTTATCAATCGTAACTTAAAGTATAAAGTGTAACATTTAAAAGCAGAACAATATTGCAATGTCATGATGCCAGTTTCCCCTTCCAATTCACACTTAATAATGTTCTGTTGATGTAGGAGTTGAGTGAGCCGTAACAGGCAATAGATAAATTGACAAAAGAAAGTTGTCGAAGTTATTTATAACTGTAACTTTCAGTTCAAATCGAAACATTATAAACCACAAGCTTGTAAGGACACCATCAGTTTTGAAATGTCATTAAATTTGCATTTTTTGTCTTTTCTTCTTTATGCTTCCTTGTTTGGGTGATATACAGCTTTACCACCAGAGAGCTATGGTAAGGATCGAGTTTTATATGAAGATTTTTTTCCCCTGTAGAATGGGAATGGTTGTGAGAGGAAATAAACAATATCCGAACATACCGCCTTTATTCAAGTCATGGAATTATATACATTTTACCACACTTTAATTTCGTATCAGTAAAGTGCCATAAACACTTAACATCCGTTTCAGCGGAAGAGTGATTGTTGTCTCCTGTATCTATTCTTATTGTCAGTTGTGGAATTACGTCAACAACAAAGCATTTTCAATCGGCTGAATTCGAATAATAAGTATTCAAATAAGATAGCTCCCTCCTTTGAAAGTTGATAAAGTATAAACATTCTACGCCGTTGTTTAAATATAAAACGAAGCTCTTCAAAGGGATGAAGTCAACATAGGATTCTTCAGGTTTGCTTGAGTTATTCAAGTCGAAGTTCACAGATATGCTAGGCCTGTTTCATATCGATTACTAAAACAAACAGAAAACATGTCAGTTGTGATATATGGTCCGCATTTCTCTTCAAAATAACACAAATTATTTCCTAGCTACTATTACTACCTTGTTGTTTGATCAAGTACAAAAGTAAGGCATCCTGCACAATCTAAAATAATGTTTGTCTAGAAAAGGCTTTAAAAATATCTCATTACTCCACTTCTATGATCTGTTGACATTAAAATATTATCACAATGTATTCACTCTTTTACAATAATGAAAATAGATGTTTTACAATGATTTTGGTTCGTAAACAATGGAGCAAACAGAACGAAATTTCCTTTGTTCTACTTAAACCTCAAGCCTTAACCATCATGCCTAATAAATATGTTTAAAGTCTAAAGTCAATGTATCCAATCAAAAGTATTTTAGCCAATAACAGACTAAAGAATGGTGTGAACTTAATAACCCCCCCCCCCCCGAAACTTCTTACCGTAGCAATTCTTATCTTTTTTTTTCTTTCTTTTTTTCATTATACAGGTGTCACCATCACACGACACAAAAACAGTCAGACCTTGATATTTTCAAAAGCAAACCAATCCTTAGAAGAAATCTGCTTCTTCATGCAAAGCACATCCCAAGAGCTAGACTGCAGCTCTGTGGATGGAACAGATCGATGCATTAAACCTGACACAAATGTCAGCTTCAAAACAAATGGTGCTCTTATTGTTGTGACCTCTGGAAGGGGGCTATGCAGTGACCCAGCCGACCTATCAGGTGAGGCTGATTGAATATCTAATTTCTCTAACAACTATTTATATGAAGGCGGGAAAGGGTTGAATATTGTTTCGGGCATTTGCGATTCTCTATCGATTTCTATTGTGAACTCTTGTCCTAAATTTGATGATGAAAAGGGTATTTTACAAACTTAAAATTAATCTATAAACCAACAAAACTTTTTTTGGGGGAAAGGTTAAGAAATGAAAACAAAGCCGCTGGTTCGTTGGCATGCATTTCAAACATTCTGTATCATTATTTACTTAACTTTTATATTGTGTAAAATGAACAATGACACAAACATTGAATATTACATGTACAACCGTGTGATTGATACCCTTATATGTAGAGGAGCACGTGACGAATATAGTGAAATCATGCTTAGCCATGTGTGTGTGGGTGGATTCAAATGTGTATGCTTGGATTCATTTGTGTGTGTTGCGGGTACATAAATGTCATTTGAAAGCAAAAGAAGTTTCACTATGGAAAGCAAATAAAAATTGATGGAGGAGAGCTTTATAAAAAATAATAATAAAACAAATAAATAAATAAGCTCGAATAATTTAAGGATTGAAACCGAAATATGAAGGTAGAGTTAAAACAAAAAAATGTCCTTAAACCAATCCTAAAATATTCTTTAAAAATACGATATCTAAAAATTAGTGTCAAGGTATGTTTTTGCTTCTAGACTCACCACAGGGGAACCAGCCATCACTTTCCACAAGCTCACAGTTCATGACAATCGTTCTTGGTGTGGTTGCATCTGCTGGCGTTATCCTGCTAATTTCAGTGGGTTTAACGTACTTTCATGGAGTGCTATGCTGTGCGAAACTGAAGAAGGGTATGTTCTAAAACAACTGCCCCCCCCCCCCTGCCCTGCCCTCTAACTTATCTCACTATTAAAATACAGCCACATATTACAAAGAAAACATATTATCTCTCTTGCATGTTGCATGTACCATTAACTTATATGTTCGTCATTATTTAGGTAGCACCCCACCCCCATTAGAGAAGCCTTTTCCGTCTTACAATACTTCCAGCATTGCCACTTTTCCTCTTTCTTAGTCTACCTTTTCCCCCCTCTCTCCTCCTTTTCTCTTTCATTCCCTGACTATGACTTTACTCTTTTCCTTGACTTCATTTTTTGCCCTCTCTCCCTCTCTCTGTACCATCTTCCTCGTTGTCTTTGCCATTTTCTAGTTCCTGCTGTTCACAAAATATTCTCTTAGCTTATCATATATATTAACTTTCACTTCCTTTTTTCAATAAATCTTCCTCTCCCTCTCTTTTCCCACTCTTTATCTCTCTCACACAATGCGTTTGCAGTCATCTTAGCATGAGCAATAAGAAATAACAATGCATTATCGAGAATGGTATTGATGTGTAAGCAAATGATGTTAGAGATACGTGCAGGATGCAAATGTATAGATCCATAAATGGAAGAGGAAAATAAGATGATCACGTTGAACTTGTCAAACATTATTATCATTATTATTATTATTATTATTATTATTATTATTATTATTATTATTATTATTATTTAGAATGGCTATAAGATGGAGGCAACATTGACTGTCACTCATACATATACATTTTATATATTTATTTATTTATTTTTTTTTTTTTTGGTGGGGGGGGGGGTATTTACATGAAAATAGAAATACGTAAATAGATAGTCTTTTGTTTTCAGACTTCAACTTGTGTTTTTTTCATTTTCTTCTCTTTTTTATGTTATTGTATTACAGTATTAATTATCAACTAGTAGGTTTAAACTTTCCGAATATCAATCATCTTATGTTGCTGATCTGTGATAACAAATAAGTACATGGATCTTCCTTGAAAATAGAATCTTATCATAAAATGCTATAAAAAATAGTCAACATGTTTTTTGGAGACAGAATACAAAAAAAGAATGACTTTTCCATTATCTGTCTTCCTATTTGAAACTTATTGAAATTATTTTTCTTTCTTCTTTGTATTTCATATTGTTCTTTGCTGTCAAAGAGCGGCATGGAAAAACCGCTCGGCCCGAAGGCCAAACAGTAAGTCCTTTGTCCATTCATTGTTTAATTTATAATTACTTTCATATTCTCAACAATAAACATTCTTAATTCCATCACTTTTTCAAGGTAATAAATATATCACATAAAGTAATTTATAGTCGCATCAAGTAGCATTCATGTATCTGCTAATCACTTTTGATGTGTCATACATGAATTGTAATCAGAAAAATTTTGAGTGTCACTGGCTACATGCACTATGTCAATGGCATTGCAAGGCACTACCAGAGGCTCATGTTGACAGCCTAATTATTAAGCGGTGCTGTCCCTTTTGATGATCTCTGTATAAGTTTTGTACATGTACATGTACATGTATATTTTGAAGTGTATTCCTATTTTTTTATTTGCATGTAAATTGCAATATTCATGCATTTTTCACAGGATGTCCACCTTTTTTAAATGGCAAAGTTGGTTAATGAACTTTTTTTCCGCCCAACTTCAAGCTTTTCCCTTGAAGCACATTCTGAATCAAAAATAGTCTTTAACTTTTTTTGCCCACAAATGTATTTATGATATCCACGTTTTAATTGGTTTACGGAACTCGATGTTAAAGTTGTACAACCTATTTGAAGCTATAGTTAAACATGTTTTCACATAAAATATGTACATGTATTAAACAGAGCTGGCATTCCGCTCTCTATTGGACTTGATGCATGTTTTATTTCTTTTGCTACATACATAGGTGGATGATGATGGTTTGGTCTACACCTCTGTCGCACACGACCGCGATCACCCTCCTAATGCCCCACCCATACAGACAGAAGAAGCAACCGTCTATGCCTCCCTCAACTCCGAGGCCATGAAACACCGCAAGGGAGAGCTGAAATACTCCGACACAAAGGCAACAACACCAGACGGACAACCTATGTACGGGAACTACTTGGTAAAGAAGAGAAAACAAGAACAGGCCAGAATGCCGCCGCCCGTACAGACAGATGACGCTACCCACAATGCTACCGCTATGGCATGGCACAAGGGAGACGTGAAATTCGGTGATAAAGGTCCTGTTACCCCGGACGGACAGCCCATGTATGGAAACTACTTGGTCAAGATGCGAAAAGAAGAGAAGGCGAAGCAGATTGCAGAAACACCGGATGTTTTTCAAATGTATGGCATTTAAGCACTTACAAGTACATATACTCCCCCCTCCCTCCTTTTCAAAAAAAAAACAGCAACATAAAAAATGATAGCAAAAACTAGTTACAATAGTTGATGTAAGCTAGTGAAATCGTTGCATATGGTTGGCTGCAAGAAAATTTGTTATAGAATTGTGGCAGCTGATATTGACTTGGATTTTGTCTTCATCTAGAAGATACTTTCTAATAGGAGTTGAGAAATAACAAGAGGCAAGCACATACAGTCTAAATTTGAGCCAAAACTTGGATTTTCCAATATAAATGTATTTGTATCACATGTCAAACTGTACATATTCATCACTTTTAAAGCTTACAAGAATATGAAAGGTAATACAATTTAGAAAACGTGTATCCTGTTTGTTCATATACTGAATCTAATAATGTAATACTGGCTACCTTCTAAAAGCAGCATTCATGAGGATGTTTCGATAGTACTGAGATATATAAAATAAAGCTTTATGTGTGCATGTATTGTGAATGGAATATACAGAATACATGTAGCTGCAAAATATCTTTTGAATCACAAGTGACTATCCAGTAAATTACCCCCAAATAAGGACTCAGTGCATCCTAAATTGCCTCTCAAAACAGCGTCCATTTACATACGTTAATGGTCAACAACTGGTAAACCAATTAAGCATGTTTGAGGATATACTTACAATCTCTTAAAAAGCTTCTGTTTATAATCATAATAGCCAACAATTGCTGAACCCATGTTTGAGGATGTATTTCTCCTGTTTAATGAGATTTGACTGATTACACATACAGTTATATCACTGTACATAACAATGCTATTACACTTTCTCCCCCCCCCCCCCCCAATTTGACCTCATTTCTTATCCTGCTATATCGTAGTGGTCAATTTGACATAGACTGAAACATAACAAAAGAAAAGTGAAACACTCACATCAAAACGTTATGCAGATTTTCTATTATATTCATTAGATTGTATAGGGTTTAGTGTCATATTGCCAAAAAAGTATATAAAATGTGTAGCCGATACATGTAAATGATGTCATTGTATCATGTAAGACATGGATTCTAATATTTCATCAGATTTTGCAGGATTACAAGGTCCTCATCATGAATACAAATATTGTTCTAAGATATCACAAACTATTAGTTTTTGCATTTGTTATGATATTCTTGCTGTATACTAAACTTTTAAGTATGAAGCCACTGTACAAAGATGATTGAAACTTTTTACATCATCACTTTATTGACATCATAAAGTCTGTTGGGAATGAAGTTGAATAACGTAATTTTCTTCTTTTTTTTTAAATTTTGAACAAGTGTTTTTACTTTATATCTAATATCATTCAAATATAAACATCGGTAAAATTTGTACTGATTACTTTTACAATCAAAGGATGGAGAAATATTTGAAGATAAAAAATATCTTCTTTATGTTATCACAGACCTTACAGTAGTTATGAGAATTAAAACAACAACAACAAAACAAAATGTAGCACAGTGAATTTTTGAACTCTAAAGGGCTTTTATATTTGAAATACATGTACCTATCAATGCACTAGAGAATATCAGATTCTTATTTTGTCTTGATTTATGAAAAAAAAAATGTTGGGTAAGGTAGTGTGGTGCCTATTTCTAAACCTCTATTGTTCCTTTTTTTGCATAATATTTTCTCACTATCTTAAAACAAATCAGATCGAGCAAGCAAGTCTTCCTAATGGATATAAAGCTTTGCTTTCCATGTATATAAGCACCATTCACATTATTTTAGACATCATGTGTTAAACTGAAGTTTAATTGCAGGATTAAAATGTATCTTTAACTTTACTTCTTTGCTCATTAGGTCAACGCTTAGTAGGCACTAATATTCTATCAGATATCATTACTCATTAAGTAACAGTTCATCTATTTTTCTGTCTGTTTAAAATATGTTCCTGAAAATGAAAGTCATCGAATTGTCTGGTTCATTGTCAATCCAGAAACAAGGAACTCTTTCACATTGCAATATGACAAGTAACAAAATATGTACTCCTTCTAATGCATTTCAATAAAAGCTGCACAAATGAAGTATTGACGCTTTAGGGTTAATCCTTACTTGTGTGTGAGAGTAGGTTATCCAGATGGTTAAGCTTTTGTATGCATTCTTCTCTCTGCTTGCGGAGGACTTGCAGCATTTCATCGTCCCTGAATTCCTCGATGTCAGAGCTAGTTCTGGACTCTGAGTCGAGGGCTCCTGTTTCAATAGGCTCTGAGATGTCTGGAATTAAAAACATAAAAATAAACAAAGTGATTGCAGAGTACACACAAATATTGAAGAAGAATGCAACAAAAACAATTTAAAAATAAGTACCATATCTTAGACAAAAAATCAGAAATATCAGAATTTAGTGAAAGTAGAGCTAAATGAATTAAAATATGTAAGAAAACAATATGAGTGGAAAATGCAAGAGAGCAGATGAATTACCGGGACAAGAATGGATACAAAAATGTAGAAGTGGTTGATGAATGATGAGACTAAGGAAAGATGGGATGAGTATGAAAATTCCCTCAAGAGACCAGGAAAACTAGAGAACATGTGAAAAGTATCTTAATGAATGATGTTGAGGAAAATGAAAATATGGAGGGGGGGGGAGAAAAAACAAATACGCAAAAAATATGTACACAAACAGATACACAATCTAATTTGTTCAGTTACAACATTAATTTTATAACAATCCCAATGAATTTGATGCAGTTATAAATTTTCTCGGGGAATTGAAATGTATTTGGTGCATTGGTCAATACCAAAGAAAGAAGCATCTTATAACAAGACAAACACAACTTGTTAAGATACCAAACCTGTTGGAAACAGTCTGCGTTTATTCAAGCACCGTTTCAAATTGGTTTTAAAATCTCTAAAGTCCTTGAGCCCAGTAATAAATGGGTTAACATATCACGCAAGCACTATTATCAATCACTGACATCCTTCACACATTCTACTTAAACACTCTTTAACACACATTAGTTCAATCAGCTATGAGAAAGGTTGGAAGATAATGCAAGATTTTCCTCATTACAGTAAACTTCATAGTGACACTGATATGAAATGATATAAAACTAACGTACATGGCATGCATGTTGTTCACTTTTTTCTTACAAGAAAGAAGGGGGAATTTTATACTTCAAACAAGGATGTTTCAAAACAAATTGTTTCAATTGATTTCTATGAACATTCCAGGATTACACATCTATTTATGTTTTTTCTAAGTGTCTGGCACTCCGTGCTTCTTATACTGGGAATGATAGTCCACAAACTTTCCACTGTAATCAAGATTAGCAGTAACTTATACCCTTACACTGAGTTAGCGCCCTTCTGGGTCTAAACAGAGAATATGTACACAATTATTATCATCTACCTCTTGACATCCTCTGTCTTGAAGTAACACAGTCATCGATTGGTGGAGTAAACATTAAAGTATCTTGACTCTAAACCGATGACCTAATGCTAGAGGGAGTTGACCTTCGACCTACTGGGGAGCTGAATATCCTGTTAAAGATGACCTGTGTAGTGAAGGGAGAAAAAATGGCGAAGAGGGACATTTACAGTAGAGGAATTGTTTAAAAACGAATGAAAGTGGAATTAATATTTTCTTCTCCCTATGACAATATAACAAAACCCTAAATGATGTTTTGAAGCATAAGGTTACATGGCATTGTATGAAGGAGAAAGACACAGAGTATAACAGATAGGCAGATAGACCAAAGTATAATAATCATCAAAACTGACAAATGATTGATTTCTCTGAGAACCCATTCATATTGTAGTATGCATATGTGATGTGGTTGGAACTGCCATTATTTAAAGAATGTGCATGTACTTACGCCTAAGGTTTTTTCAAACAATCAAGCAAAAAAAACAAATTATAATTTGCTATCACTATTAGAATCTGTTCTGACCACACGCTGACTTGAAATTTTTGATTCAGTTATGTATACGAAGGAAATGTGGGTAATATCAAAGTGAAAGTCATGCCATGGCAATGTAACAAAGAGTTAAACTGAGAGTCCAAGGAAATCAACGGGTTCTTCTACACCATTCAAATTACAACATCATCTTGCCTGAAGAGGAACAAATAATTATTATTCTAAAGTGAAATCCAATAAATAAAAATGAATTCTTTCTCATCAAACTATATCTACATGTAATCTCACCACTGAACTTACGAATTACCAATACTAGTGGAAACTTTTTAAGAGTGATCCACGAAACTCAATCTATGAAATTATAGTCACATACTTTTAGTCATGAAGAGGTCAGTGTACTTCAAAGGCCATGCAGGAAATGATAAAAGATATTCTTGTCGTTGTATTAATGGTTGCCATGAAAAAAATTACTTTGATGAAATTGTTCATTCTACTAATAAGAACTTTATTTCCCTGATTACTCGAGCATAATTTTTATCTATGCTAAAATAGTATTTGCCCTATCATCTCTATTGTAATCCCATTTATATATATATATATTTTTTTTTCCTACATGTATATTAAAAAATAAAAGTTTGTTTGTTTTGAGTTTTTTGGGGGGGTGTGCTTTTTTTAAAGGTCTGCATTTACTATGTAGAAAATGTATCACAACTGGCTATTACCTTACTATAGCAAGCTTACACTTCTTCCTTTTTTTCTTCTTATCACTGGAAAAAGCACCAATTTGAAGTCAGTATTTATGTGCTTTCTACTTCATTGCCAGGTAAGAAGATTAAACTGAACAGAACCAACTTAAAAAAAATGATCTAACAAAATATCAATGGTTTTGATTTTTCTTTAATGCAACTTCATGGACACAGCAGGTTACAGACAGCAACATAACAAGGAAGTAGAAATAAAATATAATACATGTACATGAGAAACAAGAAACCAAAAGTAATGTATAATGCATTGATGTTATCACTGTACGATATCTGAATACATTACTTCATGTAATTGTTAATCTCATTATCACTAAGCCCACTGAAATCCTTGGCCATTTGAAGAGCATCTGAGAAGTAAACATACTTGAAAGCGCCCTCATATGCAAATCATAAAAATGCACAGGGGATATTTTCAAGTACTCTATGATATATTTTGTTATTAAAAGTACAGAGAGAAAATAATTGATATCTTGATTTAAGGGGGAAGGAGATTTTTTTCCCCCACATCTTAATATCTATTTCTAAGAAATAGAGCAAAACAAATCACATAATCATCAAAAGATAAACTTCTGTACAATCTTCATATGCTCATCATTATGTCACATTGCAAATTTAAAAAAAAAAGAAACAGAGGGTTTAAAACTTTAAAAGAGATTTCCATTATATTTCTAACAAACTAAAGCCTAACATTATAGCCAAGAATCAAACATACACTGCTTACAATATGACAGTTATTCATTACGTGTACATGTACATATTTCATTATGCATGAAACTGACAAGGTCCAGGGGATAATTGTTTTAAGGATATTTCGCAGACAGACCCACATTATTGTCCTATTGGCCTCTAAAAAAACATTGTGGCAAATATTTCAAAAGAGCTCTAAAATTTATTAGCCACAATGTGGAATTCAAAATATTAGATGATGATCATTACACAATTTGTGTTTTTAGTTTTATTAGAGTCTTATTTACTCAGTTAGACATGGAATCACATCTGTTACGCTTAAGCTTTTACACACACCAACTGTTTCATGACATCTTACACTTACTTGTCCAATGGCAGTGTCGATAGGTGAGGATGAGCCAAAATCCAACTGACATTTTACTCCTTCCACATCAGCTACATTATCTGTTCTTGGTTGTTGCCTAGGAACAAGGCTTGCATGCATTGATAGTGGTGGCAGCTGTTAAGTCCTTCTCATGCGAATCCCTCAGGGTTCTTCTTCTGATTGTTGATGCTTGTGGCTGATGAGATCCCATTGTGTCTTCTACAGCTGTCTGTTGTCCAGCGTCAAGTATTTGACCTCCTTCTTTTTACCAGAACTAATACTTACCCAGAAAACACTTTTATTTTGTCGTTCTTAAAAAAATATTAAAAAAAAAAAAAAAAAATTCTTGTCGCGTCACATTACAATTCTTAGTCCTCTCCTTCAGTATCGGCATTTACCAGATGACACTCATAAAGCTCTATTTCATATGTCCTTGATTCAGGTCCATATGTTTGTTTTCTCTCTTGATGTTGAGAAGCCTTTGGTACACTGAGCCCTCTTTGGTCTTCCCTAGACGCGCTTTGGTCCTCACTAGGTAAAATTGTTTGTCCTTGTGGTAAATTTATTGATATCTTATTTCTAAAAATCGATTCTCTTACAAAATGGTCATCATGATCATCATACACGTTGTCCGTTCCTGTCTGGTGATGTCCCACGTTCTGCAGATTCTTCTTTGTCCTTCACATCCCTTACTGTATTCACGTGGGGAACGCTTTTACCGCATGGCAAAATATCACATGACATATGCAAATGAGGGGTAACATCATGTACTCTGTTCGCTTCGTGTGCCCTCTGGGTTCTAATATCCTGAATGTTTGGGCTCGCTACATGTAACAGTTCCTCATGTCCATCCTGCATGGTTTCACTTCTTTCCTGTTGAAGACATGTAGTTTGATCAGCAGAAAGGGATCTGCTACCACTCTGGACACAAGACGACACCCCTCCTCCTGTCTTGGTGGCAATGTATTGTGGGATATCATTTTTCACGGTGTGGGTTGTGGTGGTGTCTTTCACGGGCACCTGTTTGATATTGCTTGGCACTCGAGCTTCTGTCAGGAGTCTCTGCTATTGGAGCCTGCGACGGAAGTCTGCAAGCTTGGAGTCCCTATCTACCTAAACAGTTTAGGAGAGGTAAACGAAACAATAAGTGCGCAGCGCGACATGGTACACTGACAAAGAAGCATGAGTCAATATCACCAGTCTTAAGAGATCTGCATTGGTTACCCATTAAGTATTGTATCCAGTTCAAAACACTTTTATTAACCTATCAATGTACACAACAGCTAGCTTCTTCTTATTTCACTGAATTGTTAACTCCATACAAACCACAGAGAATGCTACGTTCCAGTGCCAAGTCTCTGCTTTGTGATCCACAAACCATGACAAAGTCATACGGGGAAAGGTCTTTTTCATACGCAGCCACTTTTTTGTGGAACAAATTGTCAGAACAACTCAAAAGCATAGGAACCTATGACACCTTCATCAGTATCTTCAAATCGTATTTTTTCACCACTTATGAATAGTCAGAAACATGAACCCAGTGCATTTTTTTTTTCTTTTCATGTATAAACTTCTCGTTTTCTATTCTTAATATGCATAGAGACATGCAAATTTACCTATGTGTTATGCGCTATATAAAAATGTGTAAGTATTATTATTATTATAAGTTGTTTATATATCTATTTGTCTTCTTTACCAAGGGTAGCACAGTCAGTGATTGAAACACTGTTTATTACAAAAATAAAAGAAAAAGTCATATTACACATCGGTACGAAACTGACACAAAGAAAATGGTGAAACATGACTATTAAAGTAACAATACAAGAGTGAAAAAATAATGACTGAAAAAAAAGAAAGAAAAAGAAACATGAACGTCTAGTTTTGTAAGTTTTGAATGATGAAGCTTTTTGCTGAAAAAAGTGACAATGTAATTTTGATGATTACAATTTTCTTATTGATGCCACTTGGTTTTAATTAGTCAACTTTAAATGAGACCCTTATGCTCTGTACAATTTAAAGCCAGAAATAGAAGAGGTAAAAAACAAACTGAAAGCTGGTATTCCCGATTTCTCAAATTTGTCCAAAAAAGTTTTAATTTTAATGATGTGCGAATGGCCTAAAACTGCAATAAGGAACCTATCAGTATCATTGACTTATCATTATAAGAATTGAAACAAATCAGTTGTCTCTCATGATTGCCATCCATATCTGCTTTCTCATTTTTTTTGTTTAAAAAAAAATCAATTATCTCTCGTGAAAAGAAGAAAGTGATATTTTTACACTCTGGCTTTACCATGTAATGGAAATATTTAATTAATCCGTAAGAAGATAATATCATTTCTTGAGTCCAATTGGCAGCCCTTTTGGTTAAAAGGGCCTCCATCTCCTCTTCCTTCCTTCTTCTTTTCAAACAGGCAAGATACTTTTTTTAATCATCTTGCCTTACAAAGAAAAGTACAAAGTTTTTGTATCTCACAAACAGGTAAGTTCAATAAACAAAAAAAATAAAAATGACGTTCTTAGCAGGTCTATCAGTCCTTGTATCAATATTCTCTGCGTGGATCTGTCTGAGTGGACCATATTTCATTCGACCGGAGACTCTAGAAGGCGTGCCGTCTGTAGCCTACTGAATCCTGCGCCTCATGCGCCGCTGCTGAAAAATGTCCTCTTCGGGACCCTGAGGTCGCTGTGTGTAACTGAGCTTGGCTGGGAATAGAGGGGGTCTTGGCAGATTCTCTTTGTCGATGTAAGAAAAGGATGTGATTAACAAAAAGTAATAAAGCTGACATAGCCCAGCAAAATGAATGCTAGAAAATGCTATTCTTTCTTCCTTGAGGTCACTGTGTTTACATGTAACTAAGGGGATCTGATCTAATTCTCTTTGTGTCCGAAAGAAAGATTGTAGTCCATAATTTTGTATGCTATAACACTTTGCATGAAATCATATCATTCAAGCTATAGTTTGATATGAGTTACAAACACTAAAAATCACCTTCCTTCAGCCTCCTAAAAACACAGAATACTGGTTAAAAAGTGAATATGATTATTAGACATCTCCGATTCATCAATTTTACTTTAAAAATAAATCTTCTTTTGAGTCAAGGGTATATTTGATATAAAAATTATACCCCTAATAACTATGAAACAGAGCAATGCCTTCATATTTCCATACCATGGTTATTAGGCATGCAAGGTTTTACTACTATGATTAGTAATAAGTTGGGAATGGAAAAAGTGAAGATGGAAATCTGTTTCATGAGTAAACAGTTTGACCTCTAATCACTAATGTTATTGAGCAGGTAAAATTGGATGATAGTGCAAAGTTTTGACAACATAGATGGCATCTCACCATAAAGTCTTGATGAAAAAAGCCTTGCCTCGAGAGGGCATTTTACAGATGGAAACCAAACAAAAAATAATGCTGGAAAGCACTTTCCTAAATAAACAATATTATGCAAAAAAATTAATGTGGGCATTGAAGGTAAAAGTGGATGATAATGCACAATCTGAAAGGCTTAGCTAGAATCTTACAATGAAGTCTTGATGTATAAGCCACATCACCTCTTGGAGGCGTGATGGGAGATCTATAGGGAAGAATGATCCCAGACCATTCGAGCTCACTGCTGGCTCACTGAGAATAGTCCCTACTTTGAGATCAAATAGAAATGAAATAAAACCATGTCATGTCATTAAAAATAAAATGAATAAAAAAGGACCGTGTCCCTGAGATTAAAAAGGAAGTTGACTGATGATCTAGCCCTGTAAACATCAGACCAGGCCCGAACCTTACTGTGTTAGAGCTGGTGGAAAATGATCCCATACCATCAGAGCTCACTGCTGCTCATTGAGAATAGTTCCTTCACTGATGTATCAAACAGAAAATATGAACAACAGATGATGAAGACAATTACTGAAAAAGAATGATATTCAATAGTTTGATGAGAGCTGAAAATTACTACCATGCAATCAGTGTTGACTGTTCACTTCTCTTTGTGTTTTGCTATTAAAAGTACATTCCTTTAGTAAACGCATGGTACCACATGTGACCCGGCACCACAAAACCACCAAAAAGTAGCAACCCGTGATTTTGTGTAAACAGCTGAAATGGAAATTTGGGTTGGAACATTTGATTTTGGGATTTTTGTTTTTTCTGAAAGATCGTTCTTTTCGGTACCTTATATCAAAATCTGGAAGCTTAAAACGCAGTAGAAGATGAGTTTTTAACAGTTTTTCTAGACTATTTTTTTTTCGCACAGTTTCGGTTTCTTCCTAATTCGTCGCCTTCCCGTATGATTTTTTTTTACTCGGTACCGCTCACCCTCGTAAAATCGCTGCAATCTCACGGGCGTTAAATTACCCTTTTCCTAATGATTTTATACTGTTAGAAAGAATAAACTCTCAGCAATCCCATCATACTGATATTACAGTTCATCAATAGTCGCGAAAGCAAATTACAGAGCAGTTTTAAGTTCCATTTCGATGACGAAACAGAGTCTGAAAAAGGATTTCGTTGCTAACGAACGATCAAGTTTATTCATGTGAGCAAGGAAAGAGTATGTAAGTTCTATGTAAAACAAATTACATAGGTTAATCACTGTGAAAAAGTAAAAGAGTAGGTCCTATTTAAGTTAATTATAGGCTAAATTAAAAGTTCAGTGTATGATATCAGAAGGACTACAAGCTAACAAACCAGTATTATGTAACAGGGAACATAGAAAGACACCCAAATGGAGTGAATAGGCATTGTCTTAGTGCAGGTGTCGGGCCACCGAGGTCCCCTTAATCTCCCATTAGAACACTCTTATTTGCATCATAATAACTTTCGAATGACTAAAGTTCACAATTTGAAGCCTTGGCAATATAATAAATAAAACTGTGTTTAACATTCCTACCAAAAATCAACCTAATCCGACAATTCATTCATAGTGGGTGCGATGGGCTTTTGACTCGTTTTCTATTGATTTTGTCTCATGTTTTCTTACTCCGCACGCTTGAATAGGCCTCAACTTTAGAGCTCATTTCCTCCCTATTTGATACCAGCAAACCTCTCTTACAGCTCCTTTTATTCGCTGAATTAAAAGGGTTAGAAAGTTTCAATTATAATGAGTCATGTATCATTTTGAAGCTGAGACTTGGTTCTATCCAAATATGATAAAATCAGAAAATTTATTTTTTACGACTTTTTGGTGGTTTTGTGGTGCCGGGTCACACATGGTCTCTAGGCCCGTTAGAACGGCTCTATAATAATGTTACAAAAAACTTAGTTACACATTCAAAAACAATTGTTTTTTTCAGCTCAGATTTAAACTGATCCAACTAAGTGATATTCCTTAAATTCTGTGGGAGTTTATTGCAAAGTTTAGGTGCTATCTTTTGAAATGCCCTATCCTCATATGACTTGATCTGAACTGATATTTGAGAAAGAAGATTTTTTTTAATTTGAACGAAGATTGCGTTTGGGTACATACATACACTTGAAAGAATTCACGAAGATAAACAGAGGTGATGCCATATAAATATTTGAATACCAGTACAAGTAATTTGTTTTTAATCCTAGATCTTACGAGTAACCAGTGAAGTTCAGGACGGGATAGGATGGGAGATATATCCATAGTTCCCTTTGCCTACTATGAGTCTAGCAGCAGAGTTTTAGATATGATGTAATTTGCAAAGTAAAGTCTCTGGGATTCCGAAAAGCAGAGTGTTATTATCATCTAAATGACTTGAAATGAAAGCATGAACTAGTTTCTCTGTTGTTTTTCGGTCCAGAAAATATTTCAATTTGATAATTTTATACAGACCCATTTCGGCCACCTTGCAAATATTACTGACATGACATCCAATACTGAGATCGTTTTCAACTGTTGTAGCAAGATCACCAGCCTTCGGGACTGCCATAATGGAAGAACCTGCAACATGAATGTATGGAAGATAGGTCTGGTGAACTTCTATGGCGAGATTTTATATGTAACCTCAGTCTTAATTGTATTAATTTTTTTCAAGACTATTTTTATTCAACCATTCCTTAAATTTATTCAGACATAATTCTAACTTAAGGATAACTGTAAGACCATTTCACTCACTAAAGAATTAAAGAAGGGGAAAGTAGCAGTGAATGACCCCTCGTTATTAAAGTTGTTACAGATTAAGCATTAAACTCTACATGAACTGTAAAGTCATCAAATCCATTCAACTAATTCCAAGAACACTGTCTTCATGCTTTTCAGAAATATGGACACTGAATCTTTTCTACTTTTCTTAAGAAAATAAAGGAAAAGTTATTACGCAAAAACATTGGACTTCTCTAGACTCATCTACCATTTTTCCACATGTAGGTTGTCAATACATGGTATTTATTGCACCTCAAGCATTCTAAAATCATTGAAATATAGGCGAGTGCATTTATGGAAAAAGGGCCTTACCCCCCAAAAAAAATGCAAACATTTTTTTTTCAATTGTTTTTTGTTGTATTTGATGTGCTTTATAACTTATAAAATGGCTACCAAAATATGACTATGGGAAAAGCATGAATTTCAAGATGGCGTCCAAGATGGCCGCCAATACCTTAAAACATGGGTAATTCCTTAATTTTTCATCGTAGACACGTAATTGTGGTGTTTAACCCCATGTTTTCAGGGGCGAGCAATCCAGTTAGCTACGTCAAATCATAGAATAACTGCAAATTCAAGATGGCCGAACAAAATGGCTGCTAAAGCCGAAAAAATACGCATAATTCCTCTATATTTTCATCATGATCATGCAATTTTGGTGCCGCATATTTCGAACCGCTACTTTTCACGCTACACCACTTTCTGACTTTTTTTTTAAAGTCTGGCGCATTTTTGAACACAAAGTTTTCGAAATTCGGTCATACCGTTACTGAGTCACGTGACCTTTTGTGACCTCATGTCAGCCCCGAAACAAAGATTTTCTGAGTTTTGTGTACAAAACGAATTTATTCCATCTGAATAATGGTTCAGATAACACTCTGAAACAGCAGACTTACATGTAAAAAACAATGAAAAGGTTAAAAGTGAAAAAACAAAGAAATACATGAGAAATACGTAGAACAATATAATACATAAGAACTGAAATCACTTTCATTTTTCCATGTAATAATGTTTTTAAGGTTTAGAAAGAACTTCTTGCATTAAGATTTTATCTCCAAGCCCCTTCTTCACTTGATTATAAGTGGAAATGTATATTTATGCATAGATTTGCATACATTATGATATTAAATGAAAAAAAAAAAATTACATAAAAATAAAGATGGGTCCGTGGTCTTTGCGCGGTTTTTAAGGTCCGTGCAAAATTTTGCATTGATCGGTCATGTCATGGCCGAGATCCAGGGGGAAGGGGGAGCAGCTCCGAGGCCCCCCTCTCCCCCTCCCCCTCCCCCTGCTCCCCCCCCCCCCCCCCAGTCAGAGAGTTGCTTGAAATAGCCCAGTACAGTAAGGGTTAAATTGCTGCAAACGGAATAACCACACTGATATCATTTTGTAATTATCCCTTTTTGTGGGTGTGATTCCTAAATAATATGGCCCCCCAAATGGTAGCCAAGCTGTTTGAGGGTCTTGTCCCCACAATATAATAGCTTCGTTCGCTGTACAGGAATGTACTTCCTCAGGAACTTCTTATTAAGAAGGGTGACATGCCCGGAGCCATCAACCCGTAAATTGCCGGACTTCCACTACAACACCGGTCTTATCTCATTTCAAGGGGTGCAGCCCCGTCTGGTTCTGGATACGGACATGATCACCTAAGACTAGTGGCAGAAATCGTTTAGTGTGCTCAGACCAGCGTTCGGCACCTCTCATGTGGCGGTTTCTGAGTGCCTCCTCCCGAGCTCCGAGGGTCTCACGCCAAATGTCATGAGGTTTGTATCTGCCAGGAGCTATGGGAATGAAGTCTTGAATCATGTGAATTGGGCGACCAAAGACACACATCGCGGGGAGAGCTTGCTATCCCCGTCTGGAGTGTTCATGTATGGCTCGTTGGAAGGAATCAGTGTCAATGACACCTGTGGGGCTTGTGTTATCCATGATGAGACGCTTCACAGTCTTCATGCCAACTTCTGCACGACAGTTGCTATGGGGGGGGGGGGGGGCAAAACACAGAGGAAATGCAATGGTGCACACCCAGTCCTTTAGAAAGTGTCGTGTAGCGATAGCCGTGAATTCAGGACCACCATCGGAAGCCAGTTTGTCAGGGATACCAAAGGTGACAAAGATGCGTCGTAGGCAAGTGACAAGTCCATCAGCACCACGGGAAGACCTCTCAACAATCGGCTAGTTAGAGTAACGGTCGTTCACTACTAAGTAGTTGCAAGCTTTTTAGAAGTTTGCACAAATGCACTGGAATGGGTAAGCTCGAGATGCCAAGGGGGTGGTGCGCTAGAGTTCGAGGGGCGATCCGATTGCAGTGGTTAAACCTAGCACGAAGGGCTGTGATGGCAGGTGTGATGCCAGGCCAGAAAATAGATGCTTCAGCCCTTTCAGTCATGGAGGTGACCCCTTGGTGGTCTGCATGAAGATGGGTTAACACCTCCTCCCTGAGAGATGGGGGTATAATTACGACACGGTCCTTGTAAAGCACCACACCATCAGCTGTATGTAGGCCATCACAGAACTGGAAGTATTCGTGGCAGGCTTCTGGGAGCTCAGACTGGAAGTCAGGTATGCCAGATTCGACAATGTCAACAAGGTTCTGCATGGTGCTGTCGCTGGCCGTAGCAGTACGGACCGTGTCCCACGTAGACTGGGGGGCTTTTCTTTACAGGGGAAGATCTTGTCAGGAACTGTCAGTGATATAGGTCATTTACCTGGTTTCAAGGACCTGGCCCTGATCATCTTTGCCCGAAAAGCGTAGGATGGCAGCTCCCAGGATCTTGATGCCTCCTGTTGGTATCAATGTGCATCCTTGTAGTGACTGGAATGAGGTCTGAATGATGTAACCCAAGGAGGCGGGTGACCTTCATACCAGCAAGGCACCTCTGGCGTCCTGTATCAGCCATGGCGGATGCTGGGCAAGTCATTGTAAGGATTGAGAGGTCAAAACCCAAGGCTTCATAGTCATCAAACACAATCTTAACGGTCACGCCAACAAGAAGGTCTAATTCATGCCAATAATAACTTCTGGTGTAATATTTCCATAAAATATATATTTATTACTTACTACAAGGCATAATTTTCCACCAAATCACGGATACATGTTCCTTCTTCCACGATCTAATGTAGATGTTGACCTTCTGTACTATACTCAGTAATTGAGATGAACAAAATTTTTCATCATTGTCTTGGGAGGGCGCTTGTCTTGCATTGCAATTTGATGTGAAATCTTGCATCTAATTTCATTCAAAAATAATTTTTTAAAAAGGCCAATATATACATTTTAAACACTTGTATAACAATAATTATAATTGTTTATATCAAATTGTACTTTTTAAAGGCAATTTTAACATAAACTTTTCAAAAAATATAGAGAGGAGAGGAGAAATTTTGTTTCATAATTTGCATAAAATATGCAAATTAGAAGGATTGTCCTTGTACTTTTGATCATTTTTGCTGTCCATTTTTATCTGTTCACTTTAAAGAAAGTCTCCGTGAATTAAGATGTATGTTTTGAAGGAAATTTATTGAATAAAATCTTCATTTTTCTTCAAGTCATTTTATAGGAATTTATTTTCATAATTTCTGCAAACTTTATGCCTTTCCCATTGTTAGATTTTGGTAGACTTTTAGTATGTGATTAAGCCCATCGAGTACTACAAAAAAAAAACCAAAAAAAACTTAAAAACCTTTTGTTGCAATTTTTGGGGGTCAAACCACAAATGCACTCCACAAATATGAGTCTTGTATGATTAAAGGCCCAATCACACATACCCGACGCACGGCCCGGGCATTGAAAATCACTTAACGAATTAAAAAAATAGCTCCTTTGCGTCATTGTGCGTCCAACTTTTTGTCTGGATTTGAGAGAAGCTAGCAAGTTAACAACGAATGGACAGCGTGTTGCAAGCGCGCTTTGCGTTTACTTAGCGCGTACAGAGCGCATACACAGCGTATACAGGGCGCACAGATTTAAAAAATCAAAGGAATGCACAACGTGTTGCTAGTGCACGAAACAAATGTTCCATGCATGCACCTCGCACTCAACGCATAGCTAGCGAACGGCATCGGTCATGTGTCATTGTGGCTCGTCTTGCATGCCGTCTCACGGAGTGCAGCGACAAGTGCACATTCTTGAAACGAATATTCAGCATGTGTGTTCTGCGTGTGTCTGGCGTTGCTCCATCGCTCTCCGCGTGTGTCTGGCGTCCTTCTTATGTTGAAATAAAAATACCGCAAGACGTAAAATTTACTGACGTTTCGGTCACAGACCTTTATCAAAGTAAAAGACTGAACACATTCAAAGTAATGATAATCAGATGCATGAATTATGAAGACGCGGGTAGTTGCTTGGATACAAAAAATTAGGCGCGAGAATTAAGATTTTGGTCGCAAGTGACGCCACAAAGAAAAATAAAAAAAATTGTGCGTATTTTGAAAAGAAATTAAAAGCCATGATCAAAACAGTAAGAATGACGCAACAAAGAGGCAAGACAAGAATTGACGCGCAATTTAACAAAAACTATGTCTGCTGCGCAAAAAAAAAAAGGGGGGGTGGGAAGGGGGGAAGCAGACGGTTGCCTGGTAGCAAGTGACGCCACAAAGGAAAACCCCCCAAAAAAGTGCGAATTAGGAAAAAGTACTGAATGAAAAGCCAAGATTAAGGTGGCACCAAAAAAAAAAAGGGGGGGGGGGGATATGCGCAAAGCAGTAAAAGAAAGAGAGAGAGAGGGAGAAAGGGGGGGGGGAGAAGAGAAAAGTCCAATAAAGTCCAATCAATTAGAGTTCATACAATTAGAGTTCATTGGCTGATCTTGAATGAACGAAAAGTGGCATTCATGCCAAGCGGCTGGAAAGTTCCCAGTTTGAAGATTATCCTCTCCTCCATGGTCTTCCTCTGTCTCTCGTCCGCGCAGGTTCGCAGAACAGAAACTTTGACGTCCTTCGATGAATGATTGGCTAAGTTGAAGTGTCGAGCGACTGGCAACCCAGAAGTGTTGAGGCGTATGGATCGCAAGTGTTCTGTCACTCTATCCGCCAGTCTTCTTTTGGTTTCACCAATGTAGACCATACCGCAGACGGTGCAGGTCAGCCCATATATGACGTTATTGGTGACGCAGTTGTACTGTCCTCGTGTACTCCAAGCGCCTTTGGGACCCAAGACGTCATCACAAGAAACAAGGGCGCAGGTCTTGCATCTAGGCCGTGAGCATTTCGTGGTCCCGGGAGAGTGACAGAACACTGGCACTCACGATTGCCTGGCAGTTTAGAGCGGACCAGGAAGTTCTTGAGATTCCTATCTCTTCTGTAGGCAGTGATGAAAGGGTCCGCTCCAAAGATGTTTTCCGTTGCTGGGTCGGACTCCAGAAGGTTGAGATTACCACGGATGACACGGGCGATCCGTTCTGTCGTCCTGCTGTAGGTCAGCACAAGAGGGGTGCGAGAGCTTGCAGCATTGTGCCTCTTACTGAGAGCTTGTTGTTGGGTGATGGTAGAAACCTTTGCCTTAGCCTCTTCAATAATCTTCACGGGGTAACCTCTGTCGGTAAAGAAATCTACCATTTCGTCGACTCTGCTCTCGAATTGGTTGTCATCGCTGCAGATTCTTCTCAGCCTGAGAAACTGGGAGAAAGGGATCGCCCTTTTACATGTAGGTGGATGACAGGAGTCAAATCTGAGGTATGAGTGTGAGTCTGTTGCCTTGTAAGGCACATCGGTGGCTAGACGACGGCCTTGGATGCTCACGGAGTCCGACCCAGCAACGGAAAACATCTTTGGAGCGGACCCTTTCATCACTGCCTACAGAAGAGATGGGAATCTCAAGAACTTCCTGGTCCGCTCTAAACTGCCAGGCAATCGTGAGTGCCATGACGACGCCTCTCCCGGGACCACGAAATGCTCACGGCCTAGATGCCTCAACACTCCTGGGTTGCCAGTCGCTCGACACTTCAACTTAGCCAATCATTCATCGAAGGACGTCAAAGTTTCTGTTCTGCGAACCTGCGCGGACGAGAGACAGAGGAAGACCATGGAGGAGAGGATAATCTTCAAACTGGGAACTTTCCAGCCGCTTGGCATGAATGCCACTTTTCGTTCATTCAAGATCAGCCAATGAACTCTAATTGTATGAACTCTAATTGATTGGACTTTATTGGACTTTACTCTTCTCTTCTCTCCCCTCCCCCCCCCCCTTTTCTCCATCTCTCTCTCTTTCTTTTACTGCTTTGCGCATATCCCCCCCCCCCTCATTTTTTTTTGCGCCACCTTAATCTTGGCTTTTCATTCAGTACTTTTTCCTAATTCGCACCTTTTTTGGGGGGTTTCCTTTGTGGCGTCACTTGCTACCAGGCAACCGTCTGCTTCCCCCCCCCCTTTTTTTTTTTTGCGCAGCAGACATAGTTTTTGTTAAATTGCGCGTCAATTCATGTCTTGCCTCTTTGTTGCGTCATTTTTTTTTTCTTTGTGGCGTCACTTGCGACCAAAATCTCAATTCTCGCGCCTAATTTTTTGTATCCAAGCAACTGCCCGCGTCTTCATAATTCATGCATCTGATTGTTATTACTTTGAATGTGTTCAGTCTTTTACTTTGATAAAGGTCTGTGACCGAAACGTCTGTAATTTTTACGTCTTGCGGTGTTTTTATTTCAACATAATTGTTTGCTATCTATTTCAACACACCGACGCAAAACCTTCTTGATTGGTTTACGACTTATATATATATATATATATATATATATATATATATATATATATATATATGTGTGTGTGTGTGTGTGTGTGTGTGTGCGCGCGGGTGTGTGTGTGTGTGTGTGGGTGTGTATGCGTGTGGGTGTGTGTGAGTGTGTGTGTGTGTAACCCAGCACCACAATACCATCAAAAAGTCACAAAAATATTTTTTTCTTATTTTATCGTATTTGGATAGAACAAAGTATCAGCTTTAATCAGCTTTAAAATGATATATGACTCATTATGATTGAAAATTTCTAACCATATTAATTAATGAAAGGAGCTTGTAAGAGAGGTTTGCTGGTATTAAAGAGGGAGGAAATGAGCTCTAAAGTTGCGGCCTATTGAAGCGTGCGGAGTAAGAAAACAAGAGAGAAAATCAATAGAGAGTTAAGCAAATTGTTCCTATGACGTCAGCATATATTCAGTATGCAAATTTGGACACAAATGAGTTCAGTCAACATGGTGGCTTGCCCCAGTGATTATCGGGACTACTTCATAGAAGATACCCTACTAAATAGTACCGTTTTTGCATCTCAGAAGCTGAATAATACAGGATTCAAGGATTTGCAGTTGAAGGCATTATTTTCAGTGCTTCGACAAGATACATTCGTCAGCCTTCCGACTGGCTACAGTAAAAGTGCCATCTTTCAGGCAATACCTTTGTGCAAAGACCATCTCGAACGCGAACACAGGCGCAGAGTGGGCAAGCATGCTGCAGAGCTGCGAACCGCCGACTTCTCATCGCCTCCCCCGCGGCGGCCGAGGGGAACGTGGGCCCATCCTCCGGTACCGCGAAAAGCCGCAGCATTGTGGTCATCAAATCCCCGCTTGTGTCTCTCAAGAAGAACCAAGTTGAGACTTTGACATGGGTGTTTGATAAATTATCCCTCTATATTTGTTTGTAATTCCTAAGCTGATAAGTCAAGTTATTAAGCGTACTTTACATTCAAAAACGTTTTTCTTCATTTTACGTCCATTATTTAATTATTAACTCCGTTACTAAAACAAACAAAAACACTTCTTTCACTAGTACTCCCCTGTGTCAAGAATGAACGAATCGCCAACGAAGCCGTAGGTTTTGATTGATCTATTGAGCCCCAGCTATGCATGATTCATGAGCTAGCGAGGAAGCCGAGAAGGGGAAAAAAAAACAATATCGAAAAGGACTCGCGGCTTCGCCGCTCGCTCGCACGTTCCTCGGAATCTGGCCAAGTCACCGTATCAACAGCTAGTCTCGTCTAAGTCGTGCGCGGCGTGGAATATAATCTAAGACGTGAGGCCTTGTCAAAAGGCTATGCCTGATGTGGTATCTTCGTCTATTCGGCAGTGTGCCGATGACACCGTACTATACCGTACAATTACTAATTCAAATGATGTTGGTGTCTTTCAAATATTAATCGGTGGTGTTAATATAATTGTATGTCTTTTAACATTTCAAAATGTAAAGTAATGCACATTACTCGCTCTAGAAAATTAATTGATGTTAACTATGATATAAATGAACAGTTTCTTGAAACGGTCAAAACTTATCAGTATTTAGGTTTTGTTATTTCTCATGACCTTAGTTGGACACATCATGTAAGGAGTATTGTTACTAAATGTTCAAGATTGTGTGGATTCATACGACCAGTTGTTATTTCTAGAAATCCAGCGATACTAAAAAAAAAAATATTTTGTTCACTTTGCCGTCCAATTTTGGAATATGGTGTCCCCGTTTGGTTACCTTACCAAAAGAATCATATTCAGTCAATTGAAGCAGTACAAAGACGCTTCTCCCGCTTCTGTCTTTTCTTATGAAAGAGCAAATACTCTCTCATATCATGAACGTTTAGTTATTCTAGATTTGCCGCCTTTGTACAACAGAATGGTTTATCTTTCTGTTTACTTTGTTGCTAAGAGTTTACATTGCTTATAATTATGATATTTTGCCAAAAACAAGTTCTCGAAGGACACATTTTCTCACTTTCAATCATGAATTTGCTAGAACTAACTGCTTAAAATTCACATGCTTAATTATGTTCCCCCGTTTGTGGGACACACTCCCACGTTCCATTGCTGATTTATGTGTCGATGCATTCTGTTTGGCCTCTTTTAAACGCTTTACGCAATATGCTGTTTGACATGCCTTCAATTGTCGATGCATATTGAATTTCTCTTAGACGGTATCCACTTGATAACATTATAAGTGGTATAGTGTTTAGCATTTTTTTCTGATAATTTCACAGTTAATTACCTTAGGACACAGGTTTTTTTTTTCCTCTTCTTCTTTCTTTCTTTCTTTCTTTCTTTCTTTTTCTTTCTTTCTTTGTTTTTTCTTTCTTTCTTTGTTTTTTCTTTCTTTTTTTTCTTTATTTTATTCTACCAGCACAGTAATTATAAATTATTTATGATCATGATATTCAATGGTGAACTGGCGAACGCCACAGGCATGTTATGTATTATTCTTATCTTTTTTTAAAATTGTTGTCACATGCTGCCTATTATTGTTTGTATTAGTTTGTATAACAACAACCAGTGAGGAGAGCCTTTAAACAGAAATTATCATTTCTTATAGGTAATCCCCAGGCATTGGTTGCTGTTTATGTTACACTTATGTTGTTATGTTTGTTTGAAAATTGTAGTCATGTTATTATATGTTCCTGGAAATTAAATAAATAAAAATAAATAAATCGTCAAAATAGAGCAGTTTGTCTTTGAGATGTACAGCAAGAAGAAGTTAGCATCTGTCGACGAAGCTCGTCTACAGATGTTCTTGGAATAACCAAAGAAAGGAGAAGATACAATCTTATCTGTGAAAAAGTTTGATGATAGTGCTTTACCACCATGTTCCAAAGTACTACAGTCAGACCTAACTTCGGAAAACCGAGCACAGGAATATACTCTGAAAACGGATTATGAATATAGTGCCCTCATCGTTCAGTGCCAGGCAGTTTGTACAAAAGGCATGGGGAAAATCTTGCAAAGTCAACCAGTCAACGATATATAAATTTTTAAAAATAATGCTGCGTGTCAATTATCTTTAAAATCCTTGAATGATTCGTCATATGAAATGACTTTCAAAAGACAAACGTTTGAAATAAATATATCCGCAGCATTATTTTTGAAAAATACATTATCAACAGCAGGTCGACATTGCACGATTTTCCCCATGTCTTTTGTACACACTGTCTCTCACTGAACGATGAGGGCTCTATATTCATCTTGCTCCATACGTGGTTTTCGGAGTATATACCTGTGCTCGGTTTTTCGGAGTTGGGTCTGACTGTATTACTGCAAAAGATCAAGCGTGCACACCTCGTAGCATGGCGGTGGCTTTCATCAACAGAAAAGCAGCAATCACCATTGTCACTCACAGAACATGGTTGGACAGAGTCTTGTGATGGTTCCTACAAGGTGCTTTGGTTCACGGGGGATACTTCTCCCAAACTAGGCAATGTATGCTCTGATGACTTTATCCATGGGAGTCAAGAGGAAGGTATGCAAGGAAACAAACATGTAGGCCTTTGATAATATAAACTTGCTAACTCTGTATATCATCATATCACACCTGGTCATTATGTCAATCAAAAAGTAATTGAGACATGACTTGGGAAAGTTAGCTATCTGTGTAAACATTCTATGCAGTGTTTATCTATTTTTGCCACATTGTGTCACGGTTTGATTTAATGCCGATTACAAGTAGTGAGGTGGCGCTAATTAGTGTTACCGGGAATTACAAATTCTTCCAGCATACATTGTTTTTGTCATGCAAAAAGACTACGCCCGCTCGTAGCACAGTGTATAAGGCTACTAGTGAGAGAAGGGACTTTTTACGTTGTTTCTGTTGAAGGGAGCGGACGTCTTTGGAACTCTCTTTTCTTTTCATCTTTACTTGGCCAAGTTCTTTTATTTCACCATATTTTTGTAGTTTGAAGGGAAATGTTATGCCTCACTTTCCCTGTCAAATGGATATTGTAAGAGAACGTTGATGGTTTTGCTTTTTTATGGCATTTTCACACCCACAGTCGTGGTAAGTCTGTACGCCATTTTCTGTATCTGTTGATAAATGTTTACTTATATAATGTACATGTAATTTAGGCACAAATTTTGATAAGAAAAAACTCTATAAATTCATGTGATGTTTGTTTTGTAAAATTTCCATGGAATAGTAAAATTTGATATTAGAATGATATGTTGTTTGTGTAATGCCTTGATTATAGATTTCGTTCAAAGCATTCTTTGCAGGAATTAGGTAAATACGTTCATGGATTCCACACAGGAATGTCAGTGTGTAGTAATTATAAACACACTAAGATTATTATATTATTATTATATGTAGATCTACGGTAATTGTAGGCCTGTAGTAACAAAACTTATTTCTGACAAAATTTGTTGCACATTTTATATGGGGTGAAATTCACCCAACTTGGGGGCCCTTTGGGGGGGGGGGGTCTGACAACCCATCCTGACGGGAAATTTTGTTAGTTTTTTTTTTGTGTTTTTGTAATGTATAATCATATAACTTCCTTCTGTTAAAGTTTGGTGCATGTGTAAGATGGGTTGAAATCGACCTGACTTGGGGGCACTTGGGGGGGGGGGGGGTCCGACAGCCCATCCCGACGGAAATTTTTGTCAGTTTTTGCGTTTTTGTAATGTATAGTCATACAACATCCTTCTGACAAAGTTTGGTGCATATTTTAGATGGGCTAAAATCGTTAAAAGAAAATGATTGAATGTATAGAGGAAACGTCACAATACCAGCTTTTTACTATTTTTCTGCTAAATTCAGGTACATACTTTTTGAGTGAATGTTCCATTTCAAGCGTATACATGTTTGGGTAGTAAGGAAAATTGCTGCTCTAGCGTTAAATTCAAAATTTGATTTTTTTTTTTTTATTTATATAAATTGTCTTCATATTCAGCTCTTTATTAAGTTCTTAATTCAATTTTATATCACCTCTGTGGGCTCGATTCATCGCTTTTCTTATTTGATTGCCTTCACTCTCACTTTCTCTCCGGTCATATTTATCCCGACCAAATGTAATTTTCATCAGTGGCCGAATCTCTCTGGAGTATTACACAAATAGCTGTCAAATCAACTTATATAATAAACACATCAAATAGATTCATTAATTCATTATGAACATCTTAATATCGTAATCATATTAGTTTTTAAACCATTTTTTCTTTATTCTCTTCTTTATACATAAACAAAACTGCTCGAAAAGTATATAGACTAGTCAACATGTAACAGTGTTTTTGGTAGATATATTGATTGAAACATTTTATTTTTCAAGACGATCCTTTCAATATGTCGGCCACACCTACTGATGTAGTCATCAGCGGCGATCGGTCTCCACTGGCATATCTCGACAACTCATACGTTTCTATGACGACATGTGAACCACACGATATCGCCTGTACTGTACGAGGGGCATGCCAACCGGCTATTTTTTGTCTTTTGTTTTTCAGTAATCTTTTATTGATTCCATATGATATCAAAACAATACATAACAATCAATCAATATATATATATATATATATATATATATATATATATATATATATATATATTTAAATTAACATAAATCAGTACTTAATAATTAATACAATCAAGTATATTTATACTTTAAAACTACTATCACTTCTACAAAAAGAAGAAGAAAAAAAAAACCCCGCATAATATATTGTACTTGTATACAAACAACTTTTAAAAAAGTTCGAGTTCGAACCACTCAGTGGTTCTATCCCCTATCTACCCCCCCCCCCCCCCCCCCCCCCCCCCCCCCGGTGGACGATGGGCTCCGGGCTCTTCCTTGTTGGTTATCATTTAGGTATTCCTATTTGGGAAAAAATGGATAGTAAGGGTTCCCCTAATTGATGCCAATTTCCTCTCCTCTAACCTATCTCCTGCAATATTATTTTTGATTTCATTAAATGAAGGGGGTTTCTTATGCTCTCTGTTTTTAAAAATCAAATATTTTACAAGAATTAGAATATGATTTAACAATTGGTGTTTTCCTTTATTTCTTTCCTCCCTCCCAAACATAATTTCTTTCCAGCTATAATTCCGTATATCGATATAATTTAAAAATCTCGTACATGGTTCCCAAATTAATTGTGCATATTCACAAGAATAAAATAAATGTTTATATGTTTCTTCTTCTTTTTCACAAAAAGAACATATGTCACTTGAAACAAAACCAAACCGGAAAAGATGATGATTTGTATATATATAGCCATGTATAAGTTTAAATTGGAACTCTCTTAGCCGACTATTTAGTGTACACTGTCTTAACCTTGGCAATATGTTTTCTATTCCCTTGTAAGAAAAACCATAATTTCTCATTCTTTCAAAAACCAGTGGTTCAAAACCCTCTTTCTTGATTAGTTGTAAATATATTTGTTTTGATCTCAAGTAAGATATATTAGTTACTGTCCCACCGAAAATGAAGTCAGTTTCAGAGTTATTATTTTCTTTCATTCTAAAATTCTTTAATCTATCAATGTCATTTACTTCTAAATCTAATTCTGCAAAATATCTATCATATTTTAATTTGTCATCGTTTCCCAAAATATGTTTAGTTTGTAAACTCCTCAAATATCAGTTTTTCTTCCTGTTTCCATGGAAACAGCCATTTTCAAACATGATGGACACTTTTTATAACTCTTATTGGGTTTTAATCAATTGAGACACTTTTGATGCATTATTTTAAAATGTTACAATGTGTTGTTGCACTTTCTTAATCACAAATACATGACATTTTCTGAAATTCTGCTGTTCTTGATCCGTTGCCATGGTAATAGCCTTTGTGGTCACGCCCACCTCTTAATTTAGGGCAAAGAAGCATATTTTGATAGTTGATGATCCCATCTAACAGAAAAAAAATAATTTTTAGATTCTTTCTAAGGGGGTGGGGACATTTGAGTTTGTGGCCCATGGACTATACTGATAATACATGGGATAATTGCCTTATGTACACTCAAGAATTGTACATTTAAATAGTGTTTTCCATTCAAAATGCGCATCCGGTAAAAATACATCATTCCACTTGGGATAACATAAAATGAGTTATCTATCACCTTATCGGATAATTTCTTTTCTGTGTGTGACATGACAATATTTATTATATGTTAAATCAAGAAAAATCGTTTAAATTGACAAATTTACGTTGGGTAAAAAACTTTGAAATATTGGTAGTTTTCACAACCTATTATTTTGAGTAAATCACAGTTTTATGCATCATTATGCCATACATGGGTGTGTAATATCCAACTTTCAAACGTATATTAATCAGGTTTATAACTTTAAACTCGAAATGAAACTTGTATCACCTGAAAAGTCTTTATCAGGTATTACATATTAGGTCAAAAAATAAAACAATCGTGATTGTTGACATTCTTTCAAATTTTGAGCCAAAAATGGCATTTTTAGACAAAAATGCGCGTGGTATCCGCCAGTACCGTAATCCTCAGTATTTTTGCAAGAGTTTAAGTATGGATGCCGAGCATTACCCCAAAATGCTGTCGAATCTTTTTTCTAGAGCCTTTTTTGATGTTTGGCTGGCCTACTATTTCACTAAAAAAAAAAAAAAAAAAAAAAAAAAAAGCTTTGTGTTAACAGTGTTGAATGCATACATTTTCCAGAACTCAGCCAAGGCTATTATAATATCATGATAAATATTTCTAGCTTCGACGGAGAAACAAAGCCATGAAAATGCCCACTAAATACAAAAAAAAAAAAAACACAACACAAAAAACAAAAACAAACAAACAAACAAACAAAAAGCAACAACACTCTGGCAGTCCAGCCTTTTATATTAAAATGTTGAATTAGGGAAGCAATAATAACTCTTATTGTTCATTACACAACTGAAAATTAGAAGGGAAAATGTAGAGAAGACGGGGGAAAAAAACTAAGAGAAGGTAAAACTTTGGTGTTCTATGGTAAGTACGGGATTTATTTTACCTTCCTTTTTTTTTGGGGGGGGGGGCAGCGACGGGTTGTCACGTTCTAGGTTCATAAATGAGCGTAAAAACTAGGGGGGAAACATTAAAAAAAAAAAAAAAAGCCTTTAATACCTTGTTCAGTGTAATGCGCTGGTTAAAACCCAGTTTTTATTTCTGTGGCTTTAAAAGGAGGATTTTTATTTTTTTAATTTTTTTTTTACGGGGGAATTTCATTTGTACATTGACTAAAAATATATATCTAGAATGATAAAAGCATATCAGAAAAACCCGCAAATAAGTTCTATGTTAAAAAAAAAAAAAAAAAAAAAAAAAAAAGTAGACCTAATTGGAAACCAAGGATACTATGAAGCAATAACTTAGGAAAAAAAATATATCTACGTCGGAAATGAGTACCTATATTTCTTTTCATTTCTATAGCACAGATGCAAGTCAAAGTAACAGCGCCTTCTATCGTTTTAACATGCAAACGAGATGCCTCAAAGCTCGAAAAATTATAAAGTTGTAGTTTCGATTACCGGACAAAAAACATGTAAAAAGTATTCAACCAATTATCATTTCGTCACGGGCTGCAAACGATAAATGGTCTATGTAAATACTCTAAAACTTCAATTCACTTTCGAAGGCACTGGAGTAATTTTATTACTTGATCGTGCTTGCTTTTCTCCTACACGTCGAAATCATTTCCCATTTACACTACGAATGGGGTCGCAGATTCATAGAGCCTTTGTGTTCATCATCCTCGCGTGCTTTAATGGTAAGTTGATTTTTTTTTATATCGAGGGTAATTAATTAGGACCTTTTAATACCAAAAAGTAATTCCCTTATTTACTCCTTATAGAAGCTCAAAATGCCATTTGTCGAAAAACAATCCTGTAAGTTTCAGAAAACCTGGCAACTTGCAATTTAAGGGCTAATGAAGGCAACATCAAATAACAGTTAGGTATCAACTATACTGATGGCTAATAATGTTGTATTGATTTTTTTATACTTCTTTTTTGTTCTCTTTTCGTTTAATATATAACTATGATGACACACCTGATTACACATTAGATGAAATTTATGCGGTTATTTCGATAAATTTTGCAGGTAGCCGTGGGGACTTACACGCATCCATCGCCAATGATGCCCTTCCTGTCATTGGGGAAGATATTGAACTTATTTGCGTCTATTCGTCTCTCCCCAGCGAATTCCGTATGACATGGTGGAATAACGATTTCGGGACTCTGGCTTCTTCTGAGTTCTCCGACGGTACATCAGGTTGTGAGCAGAATCATTCGATTTCAGCTACGTTCACTCTGACGACAGATTCTAGACATTTTAATCTAACAATCAAGGATTTAACAATGGATGATGGCGGTATATATAAGTGCCAAATGATCAGCATCGGTGGTTTGGAAACAGAAACAGATGCAATAGAATTTGAGGTTTTGTCGATAGGTGAATACTTTTCCTAAAATTTCGTTAAAACATTAAGAGTTATCGAATAAGAATTTCGTGTTGAAATATGTTCCAATCATTACAAGAAAAAGAATCAATATATTGTGGAGACGTCACAATACCAGCTTTTTACTATTTTTCTGCTCAATTCAGGTACAAATTTTAATGAGTGTATGTCCTATTTCAAGCGTATACATTTTGGGCAAGTAATGAAAATCGGTGCTCAAGCGTTTAATTCATTTTTTTATTGTCTGTTTCAACTGTCATCATACTCAGTTCTTTATTTAACTATTCATTCAATTTTATTTCACTTTCATGGGGTCAATTCATCGCTTTTCTAATTTGATTGCCTTCTCTCTCTCTCCCCCGTCATATTCAGCCCATCTAAATGGAATTTTCATCAGTGACCAAAGCTCTCAGGAGTATTACAAAAATAGCTGTCAAATCAACTGATATAATAAACACATCAAATAAGTTTTAAAATTCATTATGCACATCTTGATCTTGTATTCATATTTGTGTTCAAACCAATCTTGTATTTTCATTTCGCTTCTTTATACGAAAATGATGATGAACAAAACCACTCGAAAAGTATATAGTCCACATGTTACAATGTTTTTGGTAGACATAATTATTAAAACATTTTGGGGGGTATTTTTCAAGCCTTTTTTTTTTTCAATTGGTCAGCCCAACCTACTGATGTAGTCATCAGCGATAATCGTTCTTCATTGCGATATCTCGACAACTCATACGTACACATGAAAAGAGGTGAACCACACTACATCGCCTGTACAGTACGAGGGGCACGCCCACCGGCTATAATACAATTGCTCATCGATTCTGAAGATGTCCAGATTATGGGTCAGTCCAATGTGGTTGAAAGACAAAGCTACAGGTCTTGGAGTGTGGCCACAATAACCCCTTCTACAGAAGACCATAACAAAACCATTCGTTGTCTCGTGAACCATCAGAAACTGCAAAATGTCCTCCAAGCAACCACAAGTCTCTACATTCTAGGTAATATTTTTTTTTTCAGACGTAAACGGAGAAATCATCGTTTACAAGGCGTATAATTCATCAAAATTATATATCACTAGCATAAACCTATCCTTGTTCTTGGTATAGTTGTAATTTATCTTTATACATGATTAATTCAACTTGCCAAGTGTTCTAATCAGAATTCCTGAATTTTGAGATTTTAAAATTGTTTTGTTTCAGTGAAAATCTTTTTTGTTCACCACCAAACTAACATGACTAAGGCAGATGCTGTTCATAGCTGGATCTGAATTCCTCAAAGTACAGTTTTTGCAAAGGGCTCCACGTATTCTGCATAGAGGGGTAGCTTTCGTTTGACCATCATTTTTACGTCTTTATTTATTATTCATGCTATTTTAATAGGCCAGGGCATTTTTTGAAATGCAAAATCAAAGCCCTTAAAACATGTAACAGAAGCATGCTATAGATGATTTGAAATACTTTGTGCACTGCAAGATTTTATGTTTTTCATGATATTGATGTGGCAATTAGTTGTTTGTGTAAATGTAACGTTAAGATAGGATAAGATAGCGTCCTACCGTGCTCTCTCCATTTCACTTAAAATTACAGCTGTCCCTGATAACCCCTCTGGGTTGGTTGTATACGGAAATCAGACGACATCTTTTACTCTCTTCGTTGCTTGGCAACCGGGATATGATAGCGGGCTTCATCAAACATTTCATCCGCACTTCTATACGAGCAGCATTGGAAAAGAAGATAAAACAGTTAAGTGAGCTTTAGTATCCGAATTACTGGACGGAATAGAAATGTTTTCCAAACAAGTTTTTTAGGCTAGAGACATCATGTTCAGCAATTATATACGGCGAAATATTAAGGATACAACTCTTGAAATGTATCATTTCGAAAATCCACTGCACTGTCTTCGCGGTGAAGATATTTTAACACTTTGATAATTTTGCGATCTATTTTCACGGTCATATAATAATAATAATAATAATAATAATAATAGTAGTAATAATAATAATAATAATAATAATAATAATAATAATAATGATAATAATAATAATAATAATAACGGTAGGTTATTGCATAGCGCACATGTCACTCTGTCAGACGTGACACTCCTGGCGCTCCACAATTATTACCCCGGCTTTAGCATGGCTGCTCTAACGGCGCTCTAGCATTTCAAGGAATTAATTCCTGCCGGGTACCCATTTACCTCACCTTGGTCGAGTGTGACAAATGTAGATTATTGTCTTGCCAAAAGACACTAGTTCTGTTCCAGGAATTCGAGCCCCGTACCTTGTGGTTCACAGTCCGGGGACTTGTCCACTAGACCACAACACCTCTACAGTATAGTATATAGATAGTACCAGAACGTATCGGAAAGTGTTCGCATATAAATAAGAAACTGCTATATTTCATTTTTAGTGTTAAAGAATCAATGTTATATTTTTAAAAGAGGATTTTCAGAAATCACTCTTCGTCCAAAATTGGCCTACCAAATTTAAAACATAATGAAATGTGGTGAAAAGATACCGGAGTTCATTGCTGGCTAGATAGTAAGTAAAAGAAAAGGGCGGCTATGACTTTCACTTTTTTTTGTAATACTTCCAGCCCCCCCCCCCCCCCCCTTGAAAGAAAAACGTACATTGTGCCCCTTCTCTTTTTTCAGTTGTGCCCTCAACCCCATTTTGTACCTGATACTCTTTCTTTTTTTTTTGGGTGGGGGGGGGGGCTTGTTTGTCAGAGAATTCTAGAGGCAAACTGGACCCGGTGTGACCAGCGTTTAGAATGGAATAATGCTAGGGAGCAGCGCAATATTCTGCTAAATTTGAGTTTTGTTTGACTTGGTTTACTATAATAATGCACGTTAATGTATAAAGAAGTAAAATAGTACCTAATGCCAATAACGTTTGATTAGTGAATCATGAGTGAATCATTTCGGGTAAGTTCGATTTTTGTCACCCTTAGTTTATTAAAATGGATGTGGAAAGAGTGTCAGTTTGTATCTAAGTAGAACATTAATGTAGTGCATGAACAATAAGTCGTTTGATTCATATTTTTCAAATGTAGTATATTTCGTAACTCTGTAACATTTCACTTCTTCAATCTCAGTTTGATTGAATTGGGTTTATAGAAATTATGGTTCTACCATAACATATGGACTTAGTACTTTTATTCATCTATTCTTATTTTGCAAATTATCCTGTTGATTTAATTTCACTTTTTGTCCCCATTTTCGAGCGAGCAATTTTAGTTTTGCTTTATATGAATTATGATTGAAAGTGTTTGGGTAATTTATATTCATAACTATAATTCATAATTATAATTCATAATTATAATTCATAATAATAATTCATAATTATAATTCATAATTATAATTCATAATTATAATTCATAATTATAATTCATAATTATAATTCATAATTATATTACAATGGCGTATTACGTAATCCGCACCTGATTTCTATGGGCTGTACAATAGGCCTTTGAAATAGCCCTTGAGTTTATTTTTCGAAAGTAGTTTTTATCGTGTTTACCGTAACCTTAATGTTCTCAGTTCAGAGCTATACGTTTACATTATCGATAAACGCATGAAAGCATTCTATATGTTCTAGAATCAATTGCAAAATTAATATATAAATATTTGACATATTCTTGTCATATTTCGAATTCGAATATTTTCTAAGGAATATTACTTTCACATCCAACTTTGTCTCATTGTTTATTCAGCAATAATTCTGCCACCGTGGCTGGTCGATCGTATACAAAAATGTCAAGTGGTTGCATTGTTTTATATACATTGATTACAATTTGTTTCATTGTAAAAATCGTTGCTTGAAAAAAGTGATAATACTTATTAAGGTCATCTAGATAATATTCCTCCTTGAAGCTTCACTAAAAAAAAAAGAAAATAAAAAGAAACTTGCTGATCGCAGTAATCAAAAGTGTGACAGATGATCCCCTCACCTTCCATGAAGCACAAAAGAATGTATATTTTGGTCATTTTGTTATTGTTTTTTTTCTGGGGAGTTTGAAAGGGTATTATATGAAAAATAAAATGCATAAAGGAATACGGGGGTGTGATCTCGTATCAATTTGATCATACTGCACACTCTCATTAGGGCCTTACGCCTTTTGCATGAACATAAAACATGATAATATTCTATTACAGTGACATAAACTATTGATGGACATTACATCCATGCATACCCTTTAAAAGTTTTTTTTTTTATTAAAGTGTACTACATGAGATAAAGAAATTGCAAAGATATCATAGCCCCGCTATAAGTCAAGATTACCAGAATATGGTAGATTCAGTATTTTCTAGGGAGGGGAAGGGTGCAGCCTCCTCCCTTTAAAGTAGCCCCGGTATCTACCTGACAATACCTTCCCATCAATCACTCATTAATTGAGTCTCGTATTACTATGACCTGCAAATAATTTGGAGAAGTAGAATAGCACGGAATAATTGTTAGGTCGAAAGGTCGTTGCTCTATTAATTTTAGTAGACATAAGTTCACCATCGGCAGTTTAACGCAGTTTTTAACGATAAGCGATGATGTTAAGAAAGAAGAAAATTGTAGAAAGAAAAATGTAAGAAAATTACGAAAAGTCTGCAAAATGCTTATCCTGTAGATATACATTTAGGTATGTTTCTGCTAATGAAAGGATACATAAGATCTGTGGAGGATGTTTTTGGGGTGTGTGTGTGCGTGTAAAAGGGTTTGTGTGATTGTTACATTTGCCGTCTACTTTGTCATATTGCGAAATAAATAGTCGATAGCATGAACTTCATCAAAGGTGGGGTTGATTAAACCATACCTTCTTGTCCACCCCCCCCCCCCCCACACACACACACTCACCCCGTACGTAAACGGAATATAAATGGGAGAATGGTTGAAGAAAGATGTATTAACACCTCCTTGCAATGCATTACAATACAGTACTAAAAGTGGTCCTCTGCGAAATCTGTTGTGTGTGTTTGTTGCAGTAATTATGGCCAGTGAGGGTAGGTATTGTAGAAATAGCAAACGTAGAATAAAGAATATTTTATTTCAGTAAAAAACATGTTGTGTGTAACATGTATAATCTACATGGACATCATAAAAACAATGAAGAAAATATATATTGTTGCTGTACATAGGTGAGTTTGGGATGCCACACTTAAGAAAATAACTAAATACAAGCTTACGGTTGCCATTATCAGGCGGCAATGAGAGGATTAGAATTTTCAAAATAAAAAATAAAATCAGCCAAGAAAAAAAAAATCAATATTTGAAACACGGTTATCATCGATTGTTTTGCATCATCCCCATTAGGAGTATTTGTCACGGCTGGTAGCATGTTCGGGTCGTATGACAGGGCAGAGACAGAACATGTCAATGGGAGGGTATGAATGGGGTATCAGGCGCGTAGCCAGGGGGGCGATGGGGACGGTGACCCCTCCCCCCCAAAAAAAATAAAAAAAAAATAATAATAAAAATAAATAAATAAATGACCGAAAAATAAACAAATAAACAAACAAACAACGCCAACTAAAAGAAAAAAAATAAAGAGAGAGCAAAAAAGCGGGGGGCAAGTGAGAGAAAAAATCCTTACAAAAGTGCTAAGAGCCCTTATGTTTCTCTCAAAAGTTGCTAAAATGTGTTTGCACTTCGCATGGAAAGGGGGAACTCCCCCATCCCTGCGCCCACCCTGTTACATGTAAAGTGCAGTATTGCGTGCAAATAATCTAAAAGCAATCAGGGCGTCGAACTAACTTTTTCGCCTAAAAATAAGGTGCTATACGAGCCATTATGTTTCTCTTAAATTTGCTAAATCGTCAAAGTTTTCGCGCTTCGCGCGGGAAGAGGGGAAACTCCCCCTTCCTGTGCCTACCCCTGTTACATTTATTTATCTTCTTTAAATTGTGTACAATGCAGTAATGCGTCCAAATAACTGAAAAGCAGTCAGGGCGTCAAACTAATTTTCCCCATAAAAAGGTGCTACGTGCCGTTACATTTCTCTTAAATTTGCTAAAACGTCAAAGCTTCTGCGCTTCGCGCGTGCACACCCCCCCCCCTCCCCGGGGGGGGGGGGGGGAGCACGCTTTGAGTGCTCATCAGGAATTTCGTATGCTTTACGTGCTCACTACCGCCCCCCTAAAATTAAATCCTGGCTACGCAGTTGTGGGGAATCCATAGACGTCGCGCACATTCTTGCGAGGAGGGTTGACGCCTTTCGCCTGAATGTGAACTCTTCAGTTTCTAAATTTTGTGCACAATTTTGTACACCTTTTGGGAAGTGAAAATGTACAAAATTTACATATTCGGGCACCTCATTTCATAAATTTGAGTATGCATGTCGGTGCCCAGACATGAGGATAATTAGGCGTTTTGCTGCCCTAATATGACGTAGGGACTGTCTGAATATCGGAAATGTTAAAATCTTCAGTGGGGGGGGGGGGGGGGGGTTGCTGTCAAGTCTCGTACACCTATGGGGTATCCATGCACAACATGCTTACGATAATTTTTGATTTCATTATTTAGTATTGGAACATATTGGAACTAATCCTAGAGCATATGTCCCAAGCATATTCCTGAATAGGCCTATTAAAAACAGAATTATGTTTATAATACATTTTTTATAGAATAGATTTTCTACTGCATTATGAAACTTTATAATAAGTTTATTACTAGGCGAGAAAGCGTGGCCACCGAGCAAAAAATCGCTCTCATAATAATTAGATTTTAGATTCAAGAGTACACTTCAAAACATACAGGCAAGTCACAGTCGACTTCAAAATGATAATAAGACTGAACGTAGGCCAATCTTCACAGACAGATGATAGTCTTGCGACGGTACGGGAACAAAACGACAAGTTGAGGAAACCACTTGCCCGCACGTTCAGGATCTACATATAGACTGGAATCCTACAGTACAATGTTAATAATCACGGCATTTATTAAATGTTGACACTACGTATTTTAGAACACGAAAACTTTTCCATTGTTAAACAGGGGGGGGGGGGAATATAAATATAAATTACAACATGTCTTGTCAGGAAGACAATAAAAACGACCCCCCCCCCTCTATTTGCAGAGAGAAGCACATGCCCCTTCATCCGCGCATCAGGGCCTTGTAGTAGAAGAGTGTTCTATTGTAAGCAAGCAAATTTAGATTATTGCGTGTTGGAACCTTGCCTTTCACAGCACTAGAATGTAATGCTTTATACTGCAAAATTATGGTCTCGGGTTGTCAGAGGGAAAAATGTGCACACTAAATTCTGGCGACACGGTTTCTACAATCTAATAACATACACTGCTCCTATCTGCATGCATATTAGCGACCATGGGAGAAAATTTAGATCCTGGAATGATGAACCTTGCCTCTTAGAGTACAAGAAAACCGATCTAAATACCCAAAAGTTTAAAGTCGGGGGGGGGGGGAGAGAAGTTTCCCACTGTCAAACGGAAGTTCCCACATGTGTAGAATAAATACTATGGAATGTACATAATTATTCAGTAAATTGTAGTCATTAGTAAAAAGACCGTGCCTATCACTGACATTAAATTCTATGGTCAGGATATAAGTTTTGGGTCGTGTTTAATGGATAAAAGTCTGCAGCGAATTGTGAAATAGCGCCCCTATTGTTGAAACAATTGTAACTTCTAAGTTTGTGAAACTGACTTGGTGTTAGAAGGACATGTTGAATATAACCTTGAAGCCTTCACTTATCAGGACACTGCTTTCATTTTCAGCATAGACGCAGTATATCAACGACGAATTCTCTAATACACCGTGTTGCTCTCCTCCTACTGTTCACTGTATGATCGTAATGCACGTTAATATATAAATCCGTTGCAAGCGTTTCTTCGAAAGCCATTATCAATGATTACAGAATGAAGATGGTTTGTGTTGAAGCTCTTCTTTTTCTTGCCGTTATTATTTCCAGATCTGGTAAGATTTTCATCTTTGTTTTTATTTATTCATTTTTTTATTTATTTTCAATCAGGATTACTTTATAGAAATATTTGAGACATTATAGCCAAAGATTGTGGGAGATGTGTAAATTAGCTTTTACGGCGGAAAAAATGAATTAGTAAACAGATATCAGTCTAAAAAAATACTTTTCATGTGCTATATATCTCATTATTCTGCAATCATTTTACTTTGATTTCCATTCCTTAATCCGACAGGTCTGTGAAATAGCATAGATATTTCTCCAAATAAAACAAACACGATTAAAACTACTCTCGAAAAATAAACTCAAGGACAATTTCAAAGGCCTATTGTACTGCCCATATAAATCAGGTTCGGATTACGTAATACGCCATTGTAATGTTCGCACATTTCTAAAGGTGATAGACAGGGCTATTGAAATTGCCTTGAGTTGATTTTTTTCGAAAATAGTTTTTATTGTGTTAACACTGGTTTCCTTTTGCTCTGTGCAGGATACTATGCAATCGAAGTATCTATCCACACCTATAACTCTCTACCAGTCATTGGTGAAGATTTTACATTGGTTTGTACCTTCACTCCGCAAACCAGCAATCGGCTGTTAATTTGGATAATGGGGAACAACTTCACGTTGGCCACTCACTCTTGTAGGCCATATCCTTCATGTTTCATGATCGTTCCTAACCGATCAAAGTTCAGTTTGTTGACAGACTCTTTCACTGGAAATCTAACAATCAAATATCTTACCAGGGATGATGAGAACAATTACCAATGCACAGTGAGGAATACACATGGATCAGCGAACCCAGGATCAAGCAGCATACATGTGACGCCAATGCAACCAGGTAAACTATTTATTTAAACCAAATGTAGTCTTTAAATTTAAGGACTTTAGTTCAAACTAATTCTTGATAGGTGATGATGGGTTACTAATAAGCTCAGCTAAAGCTCGTTTCCCGTCTTTTATAAAAGCTGAAATCATTCTGGGAAATTCTAAATAGAAAGTTTCCAGAAATCATCACTTACTAAAATAACAATGTATGAAATGTTCAATATCACACTTAACACTTAATCCCATAGGACTTTTAAGTCAAAATTACATGATATCATCAAGGTCGATTTAAAGTAGCAATCCTTAAAAGATTACAAGAGGTAGAAATGATTAGAGAGGGCAAGTATGATTTAAAATGTGGTTTTGTACATTATGAGTATTTCCTTAACTCCAGTTGCACCCCGATGGCTCGTAATTAGTGATGATGGATCAAGTGGATACGTCAACAACGCAAATGTGACAGTCACAGCTGATGAGCAGTATAATATCACATGTGTTTCGAATGGTGCAAGACCCCCTGTAGTCCTCGATTGGGAATTACCAGATGATCTATCTTTCATCTTAAGGAGTCAGACTAATGTCATACAAGGCGATAGTTATGACTCTCAAAAGGTTGCTACAATCATTCCGTCAAAGAATGATCAAGGAAAGAGTATCCGCTGTGTGGCATCACATCGGAAACTTACCAATAATCACCAATGGTCAGTTTACAAGAATGTCCAAGGTAGGAATACTTCTTGATTACAGTACTTGTTCACTTATCAACAGCCTAACAGTGTACACTTTATAACCATACCCTGCTGATTTCAATTAAAAATGTCAATTTCTTACTGTTCTTTTTTTTTGTAAATCAGGTACTCTACTCAGATCCCATAGTTTAAGCATGATAAATGCAATACTCAATACATATCTTCAAACGCTTATTCAGGTGACTCGTATTTGATCAGGCCTACTTAACCAAAAAAAAAAAAAAAAAAAAAACAAAAAAAAAAAACAGTTCTCCTCAAAGCATAATCTATCGTTTCCTACACGATTTTGCATATTTTCCCCCTCTCTGTAATACAGTTCATCCGACCAGCATGCTGCTTTTACAATCTGGAGATAACAAAGGATACGAAAAGGGGCCAACAATCATTCCTGTACAAGAAAATTCATCGACTTCAATCACTTGTAAAACTATCGGATCCCTACCAGCAGTTAAATTATCATGGATGCTTGGTGACATCAATAGTATTCGCCGTAACACAAGCCTCTCAAGTTATCGCAATACTTTGGATGGAGGTTTGTTTGACACCGAAAGTACTATCACGATACGTCCTGAGAGAAAGCACCATGGGAAGCTCCTTCACTGCTTTGCATCTTTGGGAAGCTTTCTTCATGTTCTTGATCGACGGGTAGCCAAACTGATTGTTTACAGTGAGTTATATGCTACAATGAGAAGCCTGGGTGATCTACACGACTGTATATAAATCAACGTCAGCTGCAGAGCTAGTAATGGATACCTGCTTCGTCCATCCATTGATATGTTGGATCAAGAAACTTGACAGAGGACTCGTTTCTTACGGCTGAATTGAATGCAGACGGTCAGTTTGATGCTGCGAGCACCATAATCCTCATACCGAAGAGTATGATCACGGGAAACGTCTTCTGTGTCAAACAATTCAACCTACAGCACCGTCACTACAGCCAGCGAATGCTACCTTAATTCTGAACATTTCATGTGAGTATCCAAAAGAAATTTCAATAAAGCTTTATGGAAAGGACAGTATGATGACCCTTCGAAATTGCTGTCAACTCCGCGTGTTATCTATTGCTCTTTTTTTTATTTTATTATATCCATTCTTATTTCTATTGGTACAGTATGCGCAATATTGTAAATGATGATAATAATAATAATATACCATACTTATATAGCGCATATCACAATATGTCCCTATGCTCTGTGAGAAAGATGAAAAAGAAAAGTGGATAGAGTAGCTTGAGAAGAGTGGGATATGCTCAACATACTTCCTCTAATTACCAGTTAACACTGGAAATTATTTCTAAAAAGAAATGTTTTAAGACGTGTCTTAAAATTATCACTCCACCTCTCTTTTGGCATCTACTGCAAGGCAAATAATTATTTTACTAACGAAAAAAGGAAGTGATTGTTTATATTTGTATTTCTTCCTTTACTTAAATATCATATATCCCCTCCAACCAAAATCCAGTACGCCCCCACCCGTCCCCATCTCATGTTATATTCATTACACTCTTTTACCACCTCTTCTCTCTTTATGCATTCCATTATTTATCTCAACCACAGGCAAGACCGTTGTATTTATGGTTTATGCACGCTTGGGCTAAAACCACTTTGTCTAATTTCCAGATGGGCTACCTTCATTTGGGCTAAACCCTTTTGGTCCACTCTTCATTTGGTCTAATTTGCACTTGGTCTAACAACCAGAAGGTCTAATGACCACTTGGGCTAATTATCACTTGATCTAATTACCATTTGGTCTAATTACCATTTCGTCTACTTTATATTGTTGTCACTTGGTCTACTACCAGTTCGTGTAATGTCAGTTTGTCTAATTCCCAGCCAGTCTAAAACTAGTTGGTCTACAGGCACTTCGTCTAAATTCTACTTGGTCTAGTATCCATTTGGTCTACCTGGCATTTATATGGTCTAATGTGCAGATTGTATGTTTTTAATTTAGTCCATTTTCCATTTAGTCTGATTGTCAGTTGGTCTAAATGCCAGTTTGTCTAAATAGCACTTTGTCTAATTATCACTAAGGCTAATTGCCCGTTGGGTTATTCCCTTTTCGTCTACGCACCTACCAACAACAATATGCGTCATTTTGTTGGCCATCCCCGGACAGGTTGTGGCCAGAGCTCTTTGAAAGGACCTAGGGGGCCCGGGGGGGGGGGGGGAGGGGGAGTTGCTGTCCTGACTCGACTCTATCCTGATCTTACTCGGTTAAAAAAAAAAATACCGATATCTGTAATATGTGTTGTATACCGGGCTTCTTTATAACTTGTATTTTTGCTAGACTCTAAATATTTACTTTTTTCTGTAATCTGTAAAATGTACCTTATATTTCTGTACAGAATATTGAGTTTTAATGAAAAGGAAAGAATACCAAAAAAATACTTTAAAAAAAAGAAAAAAAGAAGGATAGGCCTAGTGCAGTTGGTTGCCAATTTCATTTCCGCGCGCCTCACGAATCTAGCACAGAACTAGAAGACGTAGAAAGCTCATGCGGGCTCTAAAGTATAAGCACCGGTCGAACGGGATCACGTGATATCCGCCATCTTGGTTGGACCTCTGTTGCCGTCCGTTCTCTATTTCATTTACGTTTTAGATGAACAAATAATAATAATAATAATAATAATAATAATAATAATAATAATAATAATAACAGTAATAATAATGATAATATTAATGATGATGATAATAATAAAAATAATAATAGTTCCATACTCTTCTTTGTTCTCCTTTCTTCTTCTCCTCCTTTTTTCGTTTTTCTTCTCTCTCTCTCTCTCTCTCTCTCTCTTTTTGGTCACTTGAAAATTAACAGGACCCCCCCCCCTCCTCTGAAAATAGTAGTTTGCATAGCTAAAAAGAATCAGAGAAGCTTAATGGCAGAATATGTAGTTCTTTATATGACAACAGTGTGACACCTTTGAGCAGGAACTTAGCGAGAGCTGGGGACGCATTGCCCCAAAGTTTAATAATATTAGCAGTTAAGATATCCCCCGACCAAAGCTTGCTCGCTACTCTCGCTCGCACTCACTTATTGTAACCCATGGCAGTAACATACAGTCCTATCTATCTCTTTTATTGGGAGATTGTGCTTGAAATTAAACACTTTTGCGGCATCTTCGTCATGAAATCACTGTATAATGCAAGCACCATGCATGCATGACCTCCAACAAGAATATAGTATTTTTGGTGGCTCGCTTGCAAGCTAGGAGTAGAGCAGAATTGCATATTATGCACAGATTAGAAAATTTATCCTTAACATTTAATGTGTGTAAAATACAATGTAGGGGTACAGCAACGTATCAAAACGCCATTTTCCATTCTTGTCTTCACCCTTTATAATTAAGTTCCCCCTTAAAAAAAAAAAAGGGTACCCATGTCGTTGAAGCCCCAAGTCTGTGGGTCCTCTTGCCCCTCCTATGAAAATACCCTGGCACTGCCCCTACGTTTTATTGACTACTTGCACAAACATTTGTACATCGGATATCAAATAAGAAACATGAATAACAGATTATCAACACAACAAAGATAATTTGAAGTGCAATACAAAACCAGGTTCCTCTACGTAAGTCATTAAAGGAAGAGGAGACCTATGAATCTTTTAATTACTACAAAAATAATACTAAATAATTTATTTCAATAAATTAAATAATTAATCTTGATCTATAAAATGTAGGGATATTGATTGATCTTGATATAAGCAGCAGCAAGGTGAATAACTCATGCACATTTACGTAGATGACTTCTTTGAAGTTTCATTTTTTAAAAGTTTCATTCCCCTGTCCTTTCTCAACTTGCTACTAAATGGCCAGAAGAATAAATAATAATTAGACCAAATGGTCATTAGACTATATAAGAATTAGACCAAATGATAAGTAGCCCAACTGGTTATTCGACTAAATGGAATTGAACCAAATGATAGGTAGATCATACGGTATTAGCCAAAGCAGGTGTAGCCCAAATGGATATTAGACTATGTGGCTTGTAGACAAAATGACTGTTAGAGTATTTGGAAATAGAAGAAGTGAAAATTAGCCGAAGTGAAAATTAACTGAAGTGAAAATTAGCCCATATGGGTTTCAGACTAAATGGAGTTAGCCAAATTGGGTATTAGACGAATTGGTTATTAGGCCAAATGGAAATTAGACGAAATGGTAAGTAGACGAACTGGTTGTAGACAAAATGAAGTTAGACCACGTGGAGTTCGATTAGATTAGATTAGATTTGGTAATTAGACCAAGTGGTGGTAGACAGTGTACCGTATTTATATTTTCTCGACGGTTGATGTGAAATAAACTACAAAATGGATTAGTGTTGACGTCAATCTTCCAGCCTTTATTTTTTACTGGCTCTGTAACGACACACAACTTTCTAACGGCACCGGTAACGTAACGCTGCATGAAGCTGTACAAGGGGGCGAAACGTTGATTTCCAGTGAGCCAACCATTAAAGACCCACTATCAAAATATCCCTGCAGATACAAATGCTCTCTTGTTTCAACGTATGGTTCCGGTTGTGCGTTCTTCAATTCTAATTTTTGTGTCAGTAGAACTTATCTCTATTTTCATTTGAGTCTTGCCCGCATAATGCTTTATTTTCAGAATTGGGTGAAATAATGTGTTGATTATACGTGTCATAGTGGGAAATGGGAGTTATAGTCCTATCTTGAAGTGGTGTTTCAGCGAATCGTTGTTTTGCTTTCGGCGCATTTTACATACTGAAAATATAAATATTAATGTTTAACTATACTCAGTGCAGTAAAATGACGCGAAACCGTTATAACGGTTTAGCGTTATATTTGCTGATTGTTACGTAAGCCCCGCACCGCAAGGTCGAACGGTCGAGCGATTTTCCTAGTCTCTTATTAGTCGTTCGCCCGTATTTGATGTAAGGGTTGTGCATAATGTAAAGGAAGACAGAGAGAAGAAAAACAAATAAATAAATAAGAAAAAAGAAGACAGAGAGAAGAAAAACAAATAAATAAATAAATGAAGAAAAAAAAAAAGAAGACGTGGAGAATGTAAACAAAGTAAAGCGAAGAAAATCAAAGAAATACATAACGAAAAAAGAAGATAAAAGAAAAACAAAGAAATACATAAGAAAAAAGGAAGGCAGAAAAACAACAACAAAGGAATACATAAAGAATAAAGGAAGGCAGAGAGCAGAAAAGCAAAGGAATACATAAGAATAAAGGAAGACAGAGAGAAGAAAAACAAAGAAATACAAAAAGAAAAAAGAAGAGCGAAGAAAAACAAAGAAATACATAAGGAATAAGGAAGACAGAGAGAAGAAAACAAAGAAATACATCAGTAAAAAAGGAAGACAGAGAGACGAAAGACAAAGAAATACATAAGGAAGAAAGAAGAGCGAAGAAAAACAAAGAAATACTTAAGGAAAAATACCGATAGAAGAAAAACAAAGGAATACATAAAGAAAAAAGAAGAGAGAAGAAAAACAAAGAAATACATAAGGAAAATGCAAGCCAGAGAGAAGAAAAATAAAGAAATACATAAGGAAATAATGAAGATAAAGAGAAGAAAAAAATAAAACAACAAAGAAATAATATAGTACTGCTGCCACGCCAGCCGTGTTGGTCATCGTGCACACATGGATATTAGACAAACAACGACTGTCATTATATCAAGCGTTCTTTTCAGCTGCTAGCAAAAGATGAATTGTGATTTTGAATGATTTATAGCAAAACGCCACGGGGGGAAAAAAAAATCGGCGGCGATAGATTAATCAAGTATAAATTTGTCTTCAAAAGTATCGTAGTTTGCAGCCGTCCCTTTACTTTTTAAGCCGTCCCTGTGAATTCAAAGATTGAGAACGCATCTTGGAACCGTTCATGCTTTCTCCATTCACATAGGGTTTGCGTGCAAATTATCTTGCACAGTGCAGCGCGGAGAGTGATCTCCTGGTAATCGATTAACTATTTTGACGTCAAATTATTACGGGTTTGCGTTATAACGGTTTTGCGTGATTTTACTACACTGATACTAGGAGGTCTGTGATCAAAAGAGCAGAAGTACACTTACCGGTCATTGAAACCAATTTCACAATAGTCAATTTTCTCTTAGCAAGCTTGCTTCCAAATCAAAATATTCAACTTTTGTTCAATTAAACCTTAACCGCATTAGCAACATGATCAAAACATCATGCCTATTGATAATGTAAAACCTTTAAAGTAGAACCTGATTGAATGACAATGTTAGTTCAAAAGAAAGCTTGTAACTTCAGAAACTCAAAAATATTTTTTTTCAGAATTGTTGGGGGCCTTAGTAGATTTATTTGAGCAAAAAAACACTTTTTTTCAGATTTGCCTTCTAAAAACAAATCGCCATCGTCCGAATCTACCGCTTCTAAGATGACGTCACGGGTTGTAGGCTTTCACTACTTCCGGGTGTGTGTACACGTGTAGTAGATAGCGGAATCGCATGTTCTAATTTGTTTTTGTTGTAAAAATCTGTCAGTCAAGTCGAAAAAAATGAGCGAAAACGGAGAAGAAAGTGATTTGGAGCTGGAGTTGGAGTATTCTTCAGGCAGGGAAATTGATTCAGATCGGGAGGTGTATGCAGGAGAAAGCGATGAAATTGGGAAGATGGGGATGAGACGCAAGATCAGCCTCAAGCAACTGGTGTCCAATTTGGGATGTATGAGCCACTGGTTGAAAATTTAGATGACTTGCCGGCACAACCTGATGCTAATCGTCTACAAAATACTGAATGGTAAGCGTAATTTTATTTCCCATTGTATATTTGTTGTCCTAGAACTTTTTATTTCACCACCATCATGAACCTGATCGAGTCCTCGGAACGGCGGGGTGAATACGACCGATTCGGAGAAGACGTCCGCTGGCGCTGGCGCCTTGTACTAGGTCTGCCGTTACTTTGTTATGCCAAGCTAATCCTAACCACACACAGTGTTAAACTAACTAGATGTGCTTAGAACTTGAAAACTTGAAACCGATTTTACATTTTTCCTTTCTGTAATTATTTTTTCTATTATTTTAGGTGCCTTTGTGTTCATTGCCAGGTGATGCCATCGTTTGAGCCAGGCGACTGCATTTGCTGTTGAGAGATAGACGTGGTAGCCAGTGAAGCAGACCGACAGCGAGTTGCATGCATCACGACGGCAGATGCTTATGATGCTGCCATTTTAAATGAAGTGACTCTGTATATTGCCTGGCAGCAGTTTACAGAACGCTGGAGACAGCAGGCCAAGTCCTTTGGAGCGAGAAATAATGAGTGAGTGAAGACTATAGAGTTTGTTTTTTTTTCTTAAAAAGACCTTATCCTCGTCATGAATTAAATTATCCTGAATTAAAAAGATCTTCCTGAATTAAAGCACATGCATGTTTCTTTTGATGAGTAAGTCTTAGACCTGGAGATTTATACAGTGTTGAGGAATATGAGAACATGTATGGTAAAATGTCTTCTAATTCTATTAATTTTTTTGTTTTGTTTTGTTTTGTTTTTTTGTCTTATTCTTATCCAAAAACAACCCAATTAAAGCCCACCACTGTACTAGTAAAGGTATATTATGTTTTGGGGGTTGTCCATTTCTCCTTCCCTTTTTCATCATGTTTTACAGTGCAACTTAAACTTGGCAAGAAACATGCATGCTGATGTGACACTGATTTGATATGTGCGGGCCATGGGGTGGAACTTGAATAGTGTTGGTTCAAATGGTTATCTTTCAATCTGTTACAAATTAAAAACCACACCTTTTTTTTTTTTTTTTTTAGCTTACCTGCAGGAAGTATAGATACACTGCCTACCGACAATTTGTTCGTTGGCGTTGGGGATGGCTTGGGCGGCACATACGTGTGCAGCTCCCAGCATGTGTACAGTTTTCCATCAAATCCACCTATCCGAATGGGACCTACAAGGGGACAAGACTTCGAAGACTCGATGTGACTTAATTTTTTTTTCTTCTGATGAACTGGTTTCACATACTTAGAGATAGGTTTGGTGACTTTATGAACATTTTTTGTAGCTTATCTTTTTCTGAATGTGGTTCATGCCAAAACAGTTTAGGGGCTGAATATTGCAATTGCCAAGCCATTTTACCTTTAGTGCTTACTTGCTTATTTAGTGCCACTGTGGGAAAAGTGCAATAATACATTTATATAAATTATGTTGCCTGAATGTGTAAGTATCATAATTCTTGCACATATTTTGACACCCTAAACCTGAAATGCATTAAGGAAAAATACCACTGAATTAATTAATACCCAGGCCATGTGTGTGCCATACTTCATGAACATTGCTCAAAAAATGAAGTAGTTTGATCTGCATGATTTTCTCAAGTTTCGCAGAAATATGTTTGACGTGAAATCATATTATACTTTGTAAAACATTCCTTGCAAACTGTTTGTAAATGGAGTGATATTTTAACATCAGCAGAATGCCAATACATGTACATCAGGGGATGGCACAGAAAAGGAGAGAAAGGAGAGAGGGAGAGGATGAGGAAAGAGAGAGGGAGAGAACGATGAGGAAATAGGGAGAGAATGAGGAGGAAAGAGAGAGGGAGAGAAGGATGAGGACATAGAGAGGGAGAGAATGGGGAGGAAAGGAGAGAGGGAGAGAAGGATGAGGAAAGAGAGAGGGAGAGAAGGATGAGGAAAGAGAGAGGGAGAGAACGATGAGGAAATAGGGAGAGAATGAGGAGGAAAGAGAGGGAGAGAAGGATGAGGAAAGAGAGGGAAAGGATGAGGAAAGAAAGGGGGAGACAAGGATGAGAAAAGAGGGTGAGGATGAAGAAAGAGAGGAATAGGATTAGAAAAGAAAGAGGGAGACGAGGATGAGAAAAGAGGGTGAGGATGAGGAAAGAGAGAGGGAGAGGAGGATGAGGAAAGAGAGAGGGAGAGAACGATGAGGAAATAGGGAGAGAATGAGGAGGAAAGAGAGAGGGAGAGAAGGATGAGGAAAGAGAGGGAAAGGATGAGGAAAGAAAGGGGGAGACAAGGATGAGAAAAGAGGGTGAGGATGAGGAAAGAGAGGAATAGGATTAGAAAAGAAAGAGGGAGACGAGGATGAGAAAAGAGGGTGAGGATGAGGAAAGAGAGAGGGAGAGGAGGATGAGGAAAGAGAGAGGGAGAGAACGATGAGGAAATAGGGAGAGAATGAGGAGGAAAGAGAGAGGGAGAGAAGGATGAGGAAAGAGAGGGAAAGGATGAGGAAAGAGAGGGAGAGGATGAGGAAAGAGAGGAAGAGAAGGATGAGGAAAGAGGAATAGGATAAGGAAAGAAAGGAGGAGACAAGGATGAGAAAAGAGGGTGAGGATGAGGAAAGAGAGGAATAGGATTAGAAAAGAAAGAGGGAGACGAGGATGAGAAAAGAGGGTGAGGATGAGGAAAGAGAGAGGGAGAGGACGATGAGGAAAGAGAGAGGGAGAGAAGGATGGGGAAAGAGGGAGAGAATGAGGAAAAAGGGATGGCATAAGGGAAGAAAATGGTGAAGCACGAGAAGGAGAAATATGGGAAGATCACAACCTGAAAAGTCTAGTAAAATATACAGAGCATAATGCAAGAGCAAAACAAGATTTACATTATCAACCCAAACCCAGTTCACTACCTAAAACACTGAGCATGCCCATGCCAGAAGCACCATGAATTATAATCTCTCACCTCTCAGACTGCCTTTCCATATCTTTCTCTCTCTCTTGCTCCTTTCCTCCTGCCTTTCTCATCCCCTTCTCTCTCCTTGTTACCCCTTCTATTCCTTGTCCTCCTCCTATCCTCTCTCATTTTTCTTCCTTTCTTCTTTCTCCTCCTATCCCCTTTTCTCTTTCACTCTCTTGCTCCATTTTCACTCCTATCTTCTCCCCCTTTCTTTCTCCCCCTTTTTCTTTCTCTTTCCCCTCCTTTACTTTCTATCTCTTGCTTCTATCTTTACTTTTTCTATTGCTCTTCCCTTCTTCCCTCTCTCGTGTGCTTTTTCTTCCTGGCCCTCCAAAATTTACAAACACAAATAAACTCGAAAGAGTAAACAACTGGGAACCAAACATTGCATACTGCCAGTAATATATTATTGCATAGTAATGTGTGGAATAAAGTCTGCATCCCTGCGTTGACAAAATGGTGACCCCACATATGCTCTGGCGACAATTACTCGGGCTTTATTTCGTCAAAGATACACGGTGCAAAACAGTTTTACGTCAGGCTTAGGATAAGGGTTAGGGTTATGCAGAGCGTTTGGTGCAGGGTTAAAGTTCAGTATTCATTAAATGTACAAAATTGATAGGGAGCAATTGTCACCAGAGCATGTGTCGTGGATTGGACAATATGCCTCCATAGCCATTAATTGCTTTTAAGGAATGCAACATTACACCAGAAAAGTGGATTTCATAATAACATCAAATTGTTTTATCTTCTCACCTATTTTTTCTTTCACAAACACTGGTGTATGATACTTCCATTCACAATTTCAATTTCAAAATGTTTTTGAAATTCTTCTCCAAATATCACGTCATTGGTACATTTACTGAAGTAACAGCGCTATGCACAAACTAAGTGGCTCATTTTTAATGATCTTTCACAAATCTGCTATGTGTTTTGTAAGCTGCTACCATATCTTCCTTGACTGGGTGCTCATAATCAGCACACAGGGGCTGTGGAGCTTTCAGTTCTGCAACTTGCTGTCTTTGGTTCCTATCCCCCATTTCAACGTCCTTAATGGTTTGTGCCATCAGTTCACTCACATAGCCTGTGAATGAAATCCAAAGAAATAAGTGCATATATTATACATGTATATGATCTTACACAAGTCATGGAAGTAAGGGAAGCATACTTTCTCTGCCAGACCACCATGAATGCTTACTGCTGAGGCCATCATTATTTTGTTATGTATGCCAGCTGCATACAACCAATACTGTAAAATCATCAAGTGTTGTGTTTGTTTTTGTTTTTGTTTTTGTTTTTTTAATGTAAACCTAAATAAACTAAATGCTTCACTTCAGGGAAATATAATTTCTAGAAAAAAAAGTGGTTTATATACTAAACACTTACTGTAAGTGGGTGCTGTCAATACTGCATGTGGACAATGTTGGAGCTCCATCTGGCTTAGATTTGGGAAAGTTTATCTTGTATCTAGGAGTACCATCTGCCTTCACTGCTTGACCCATGATTCAGATGACTGAGGTGCAGAGAAGTAGTCTGGAGGACTTGTTGGAAACTTAATTGTAGGTACCCCATGCTTTTTGAGTGATGGTGGTTGACTTCTGAACTTGTTTTGACACATCATGAGCTGGCTCTCATTGAACTGTTCTAAGGTGAAATGTCCACTACAGACATAAACTTTGCTATACTCATTTGGGTTAAAGTTGCTTCTAGTGTTTCTGATGAAGCGTACCCAAGCTTGTTTCACACTGACAGGTGTATCTGGCATGGAAAACACAGAAAAACCTTCCCTTGATGTGTTGCTGCAACCGCCGATGACGCATCACTTGCCTACAAGGTCTTGCCGCCTCTTTCGTGCAGCCATATCAGCTCATAGCCTTGACCTTGTCACACAAAGAAAGGGAATTAATGACACAAATTACAATCTATGAATATTTGAATTAGATTTTTTTTTTCTTTTTGGCTGAATCCTTTGCAAAATTTTTGTTGACACAGATGATGTACAGGCCTTAATGAGACATACCCCCACCCGGCACCCAAGGGAGCTGGAGTAAGAAAAAAAAAGTAGGCCTAGATGTGCAAGGTCAAAAGTGTCAAGGTAAGGTGTTGCCAATGCTCTTTCTACACTGTCGCCGGTACTTGAATGAGCTCACAAATTGGGTAGGAATGAAGCTGTCGAGATTCATATCATGGTAGACAAGAATTTTATGCTCTGAAATCAATATTTTAGCATGTTCATAACAGGAGGGCACAAGAATTCAAAGCAGAACCCTACAAATACTATGGCAAATAAATAAGTATCACTCTTTGCTCTCACTCAGTGGCATAGTTGAGATGGTAGAACTTTATTCGGTAGACCAGATTGAGCAATGATCATACAGTCTGTAAGAAGAAGCAACAAACAACACTAATTAAAGATACCCATAATCATCTATGCCCCCCCCCCTCTCAAGTCTTTTGAAGTGAAAAAAAAAACAACAACAAGAAAACGAAGAAGACTGATAAGCAGTCAACAGTAAGGAACAAAAAAGAAAATCCAAAATCATCTAGCAAAATTTTGTGTACAAATGGAAAGTGCTCATATAGGTTTTATAATACACACTAAGGGCTTCTTTTAGCTATAACTTTCATGTTACATGTACTTTATAGAAAGTTGGACAGTATGCCAATTTGTAGGTTATGACTTAGTTTCAGGTTATTTAGTGTCACTAACTAGTAAATTTAGTATTAGTACTGTGTTTGGTCTAACTATACACAGCTGTACGAGTTGGCCGGTATAGCGTGGGGGAACTGCGATTACAAAGCCCGATTACATGCTTTTCGAGAAAATTACATCTATTTTTGAACTAAAAATTATACTAAATCAAAGTTCAACTATCTTTTATTGAAATCATTAACTTGAATTTCGTTATCAACTTACAACTTACCAAAAAAAAGATGATTTTTTATTGCGTCATCTGCCCACTCTCCGCTCCGATGGCAGAATGTAATCGCTATATGTAAGACAGCAATTACACTGTAATTTTCTCGAAAAGCATGTAATCGGGCTTTGTAATCGCAGGCCCACACTATAACGGCCAACTCGGCTGTGTAGTATGTTAGGTCTAACTTTTGTATGTAGTGTACTGTGGAAAAGTGGATGCTCTGTTCAAGCTTTCCATAACTTAGGCATCTGCCATAGTGCCTACACAACGAGCTGGTAAGTGATATTCTTATTTCTTCTTTATTTTGTGCCATTAGAAATGCACTTTCTGATTCGCGCCGTAGTACCGTACTTGCTTTGCGTATGACGATGACGAGGTTCAGCATTGGCATAGACATACATGTAGTCTGAGCTAATCTTTTGTAATTTGTATTGTTTACAATCACCAGAGTCTCGTTGCATTCGAAATTTTGCCTTTCAAAACGGGGAACCGACATTTGCTCAGGCGACAATTGCTCCTGCGACAACTGCTCCTAAAAATACGACACTTGCTCCGCGGCAATTGCTCCGCGACAATTGCTCCTGCGATATTTGCTCCGACGACAATTGCTCCCGCGATAATTGCTCCGACGATATTTGCTCCTGCGAATATTGCTCCTGCGACTATTACTCCTGCGACAATTGCTCCTGCGACAACTGCTCCGTCGACATTTGCTCCGATCGAGCGACAATTGCTCCGCGACAACTGCTCCGTCGATAAAAATGAATATATGCGACAATTGCTCTTGCGACAATTGCTCCGTCGACATATGCTCCGATCAAGCGACAATTGCTGCGCGACAACTGCTCCGTCAATAAAAATGAATATATGCCACAATTGCTCCTGCGACAATTGCTCCGCGACAATAAACTCAGTAGATAGAAATGAATAAAATCTAGAAACAAGACGTTTTCGATCAGCAATCATTCTTATTCCAGCAGCGGATGCCTGCATATCATAATATTTTTGCAGGTGTCCGACTATAGCATATCCTCGAATTCTGCAAGTAACGGTGTACATTATAATTTTGGATATATTTTTCGTCCCTCGCTGCGCTCACTGAAAATCTAGAGTGAAACTTACCGGGAGGGCAAACAAATTGGGCATGCAACGGGAGGTGGACGAATATAATTATTTTATAAAGGTTATAGGCCTGTGATGTATTTTGATGACGAAATGATACTTTATCACTAAAAGAGTGTGTTTCCTTGCTCGCTTCGCTCGCTCGTAATGTTTAGAAACAGGGTGGTTTTGGACAGCAAACATTTGCAACAGCGAAGTATATAATATTTGGCAGTGAGGTGACCAAATATACCATTTAAATATCTTATAAGTCCAGAGTGTATTTTGACCACAAAATAAGACTTCGTTTAAAGCAAGAGGTGGTAATTTGGGGCTCGCTCGCCTCGCTCGCTTCACTTGCTCGCAAAATGAATTTAAAAAGTATGTGTGTTGGGGTGTGTGGGGTGAGGGGTGTGTATACTCAAATGTGAGCAAGAAATTTCAGCAAAATATTTCGTTCATTCTCCACCCCCACTCCTCGAAACTGATTTACGCCGGTGTCATCAATCCTCCAAAATTGTCTCCCTCCAAACGTTCATCTCCCCACCAACTCCTCGAAATGGATCTACGCCACTTCAATGTACTTTCCTGGGATAAGCAGTTAGAGGTACGGTAGTAATTGTCTCGACATACATGTATTTCGACGGAGCTAATGTCGGCGGAGCAATTGTCGAGGAGCAAATGTCGCACATTTATTTCTATCTACCGAATTTACTGTCGCGGAGCAATTTTCGCATATTCATTTTTATCGACGGAGCAATAATCGATTGTTTGGAGCAAATGTCGGCGGAACAATTGTCGCAGGAGCAATTGTCCCATATATTCATTTTTAACGACGGAACAGTTGTCGCGGAGCAATTGTCGCAGGAGCAATTGTCGCATATATTCATTTTTAACGACGGAGCAGTTGTCGCGGAGCAATTGTCGCTCGATCGGAGCAAATGTCGACGGAGCAAATGTCGCAGGAGCAATTGTCGCAAGAGCAAATATCGCAGGAGCAAATGTCGTTGGAGCAATTATCGCGGGAGCAATTGTCGTCGGAGCAATTATCGCAGGAGCAATTGTCGCCGAGCAATTGTCGCCGAGCAAATGTCGTATTTTCAGGAGCATTTGTCGCAGGAGCAATTGTCGCCGGAGCAAATGTCATACATCCCCATTTCGAGGGCAGCTGCGGCCCCACCCCCTTCTGAAAAAAGGAGTTCCCCCCACCAGAGGAATTCGTGCAAAGGATTTTTTTTTGTCTGGGAGGTGTGGCAGTGGGTGTGTATTATCTCCTTTCATTATCCGCTTAATACAATCGAGAAATGTCACAATAATCTGTACATACTAATGTCTAATAATTAAGACACACGCACACACGCACACACACACACACACACACACACACAATGACAAGGGTTTCCTAGAAGTTTAGCTGTCTCGCTTTCTGAAGGTGCGTGTGCGTTTGGGTGAGTGTTATATTCCCTGTCTTTTCCCTGATGGCAGACAAAATAACATTGTATACGTCTGATTTGAACAAGTACTTTGCGATTGTCCTTTTTTTTGGGGGGGGGGGGGAGGGGGTTTATTGAAATTTTGAATAATGATAATAATGATAATAATAATAATAATAATAATAATAATAATAATAATAATAACAATAATAATAATAATAATAATAGTAATAATAATAATAATAATAATAATAATAATAATAATTATAATATAGTTTGATACTTTTTTTTTCTCTGTTAAAGGTGAACTGGGAACTTTGGCCTATTTCATACCAGTTGCAATTTGCACTTTTTGGGGGTTTGTTTGACCAATAACACATTATTCATAGATATATTACATGAGAACATGGAAATCAATGCATGGATCTGCCCCTGTGTATATCTCAGACAGGCTTACTCCCTATAATAAATCCTTGTGCGAATTTGCGATCAGCAGGTAAACAGCTGCTCGAGAGACCTCGAAAACGTACTCTGCTTGGTGATAGATCATTCGCTGCTTCTGCGCCTAGGTTGTGGAACAGTCTTCCTCTGTTTCTTTGCTCTTGTGGTCTGCTTCCTACCTTTAAAACTCAGCTTAAGAAATACTTATTCCACATTGCATAAAACTTACAACTACCTGAGTCTTTCCTGGGTGAATCATGAACTGCATATACAGTATCTCTGAATCTCATATCAGCGCCTTTGATTAGGCTACTAGATATTGGTGCTCTATAAATTCCCGGATTGGATTGGATTAGATTGGATAAAAAAAAAATTTTGGTTAATTGTCATAAACTTTAATCAGTCAATTCATGTTTAGATCATTCAAAATACATGTACTTCACACAAACTTGTGTGTAACAAATACAGTATAAGTGTTAGTGGAAATTGGTCTTGTGAAAAAAAAAAAAAAAAGTTAAAATTTAGACCAAAACTGACAAAAATGCTTATCAGTTTATCTAATATTTTTACAACAGCTATATATTGCCAATTTTCCTAGCGATTGTAACGTGTCCTATATCAAAGATATTTATTATCATATATCCGGCACTTACTTACCTGTAAAAATGGTGATTTAACATTTTGCACAGCTTTGTGTCATTTCTCCCTAAGAACTGTCCCAGTTTACCTGGGGTGTGACCCATTTCTCCCCGTTCAATATTTTTTGTTAAATGATTAAATGCATAAAAACTACAATAATAGGGAGGGTGTTTTACATGTCATTATGTAGCTTAGTATTGTACTGTAATTGTATACTATATTACAAAAAAAAAAATGGAGAGGTAACAATAGAGCAAAAAAAAAAAAATAATAATAAAAAAGTCTCGGATCATGATTACGTTGAAAAGGTTTACGGTTCACCATGTGGTTAGTCCTTAAAAGGACTGTTGAGTAAGAAGAGGAAAGTGGAGAAAAGTGAAGAGGAGAAGAAATGGAAAGCCGAGATAGAAATTAAGAGAATGCAGAAGTAATCTTTCTTGTAAGTATGAAGTCCTGCAAAGGACTGTAGAGAGAGTGGAGAAGGCTCGACTTTTCGGACAGGTTGACTGTCCGTCTTCAGGAGTGAGTAGGTGCTGGGAGGAACAGGGTAATGGTAGCGGTAATGCGGACGTGGTAGTAGCAGGTGGGCCGGAGCGATCGGCGGTGTGAAGTAAAATGGCGGGAAACGTAAACTATGGGCGGCGGTGTAATGCGGACGTGATACTCTTGCGTGGGCGGAGGTTGTGGCGGGAAGTCCTGGTGTGTGTCGTAGGGTTGGTAGGCTGGTCGTCTGTTGAACAAGTGAGGGCGGTAGCAGGTTGGTTCCTGGTTGGGTTGGAGGTGACGGGCGGAGGTGTGGGTAGTGGTGGAGTGGCGTCAGTGGCGGGGGGAGCTGGGCGGGGTGGAGTAGTCTCGTTGTGAATAATAGGGAACCAGATGTTGTTGATGTGAAGTCCTGTGTTCTGAGGTACGGTATTGTGTCAATGAATCTCGATGGCTTCCCTAAATCTTATGGTGTTCCAATGTCGGATGGTTGTGATGAGTTGGCTATGGTCCCAGTTGATACGGTGGTCTTGTTGTTGGGCGTGTTTCACGATGGCTGATTTCTCCCAGTCGCTGAGTCGTTGGCAGTTCTTGTGTTCCTTGAGTCTGGTGTCGAAGTTGCGGCCTGTTTCTCCTATGCATACTTTGCCGCACTCGCATGGTATCCTATATACGCCTGGTTGTTTGTTGAGTGGGTTCTTGTCCTTGTGAGAGTGTAGAATAGAGTGGAGCTTGTTGGTGGAGCGGTGTCTGACTTGGATGTTAGCCGGTTGGAGGATACGTTGAAGTTGGTGGGAGGTCTTGCCGATGTACGGGAGGACAACTGTCACAGGTGAGTTGGTGGTCGGGGGCTGGTCCTTGGTGGCGTTGGTGGTGGTCTTGTTGCGTGGTGGTTGTGTGTTGATCTTTCGTCTGGGGTACTGGTTGATGGTGGTCAGAGCGTTGGTTCCTGTTGTAGATTGTCCTTGTCGCTGAGTGGGTATGCTCGTCTGATGAGGGTGTTGGGAAGAGATTGCCGGATGGACGGGTGGTGGTGAGAGCGGTAGTGGAGGTATCGGTCGGTGTGGGTTGGTTTTCGGTAGACTTGGTGAGATGGAAATCCACTGGGTGTTTTTTTGACGAGGACATCGAGGAAGGGGATTGAGTCATCTTGTTGAATCTCCATGGTGAATTTGATGCTAGGATGTTGTTGGTTGATGTGGTTGAGGAACAGGTCGAGGTCGGATCTGCTATGGGGCCAGGTAACGAAGGTGTCGTCGACGTAACGGAGCCAGAGAGATGGACGGGTGTCAGAAGTCTTGAGGGCTTGGGTTTCGAAGTTTTCCGTGAAGATGTTGGCGGTGATGGGTGAGAGGGGCGATCCCATGGCTGCTCCTTCAAGTTGCTTGTAGTAGTCGGTGCACCACTTGAAGGAGTTGGAGTTGAGGCAGGTGAGGAGGATGTCGTAGATTTGGTCGGGAGTGAGTTTTGGTTCTAGCTTCCAGGTATGGGTCTGAGATGAGACGTTGTTTGATGATGTCGCAGGCTTCGTTGACAGGGACGCTGTTGAAAAAAGAGACGACATCGAAGCTAACTAGTATGTCGGAGTCCTTGATCTGGGTTTTGGAGATGACGTCTACGAAGTGCTGGGAATTGATGATGTCGTGTTCGGAGAGGCCCACGATGGGTTGGAGTATGGTAGCTAGATGTCTGGCTGTGTTGTAGCATGGGGATCCACTGGTTGAGATGATGGGAGGTTGACGACAAAATTCAAGAACTATTAGATGACTCCAGGACCTACACCAAACTCAAAAGAGACCAAACCCCAGCAACCGAAAGAAGGATTAACCTAAAGCTACTCTCACTTCATCGATCAGACGCACTACCCAAGTCACTGTACTTCCAACCTCGGTCATCCTCCGCCACCTGTCCCATTCTCTTCGGCCAGCCCAAGATCCACAAGGCTCTCACTCCTCTCCGTTCCATCATCTCAACCCGTGGATCCCCATGCTACAACACAGCCAGACATCTAACTACCATACCATCTCACCAAGTCTACCGAAAACCAACCCACACCGACCGATACCTCCACTACCACTCTCACCACCACCCGTGTTTCAAAGTATTATTGTCTTTCATTATTTGTTTTATTCTGTTCATCACACAGTGCTGCCTGCCAATATAACTATTTCAACATCTGGAAAAAAAAAAAACACAATACATAATGGAACCAGCGCATGTTTTCGTCCACGAGAATTCATCAACTTCTATCACCTGCACAAGTATCGGATCACGACCTCATGCTGTAATATCATGGACCCTGGGTAACGCTGGCAGTTCCCCTAGAAATATAAGTTCTTCGCAATACAAAAATGTCTTAGATAGCAGTTTGTATGACACTAGCAGTACACTTCAAATCTACCAAAAGCGGAGTTACCACAAACAATCTCTTCGTTGTGTTGCATCTGTCGGGACTTTTTGTCATCAGAAGGAAGCTCTCTTGATAGTTTACGGTAATTGTGTTTTATGCATTCGACAAGTATAATTATGTACTTTGTATGAGATCTGCACAGTATCTGAAAATACATGATTAAAAAAATGCAGAAGCCAATAAATATAATCAAATTACATCATCAGTTAATGTGATCGATTGCACAGTTACGTAAGACTTGATCATGCCCATAGAGAATGTAACTATGAAAAAAAAAATATATATATATATATATATATATATATATATATATATATATATATATATATATATGGCCCTTTACCATCTGACAATTTGACAGCCAAATAAGTGTAAGTTTTAATATTATGATCATGTATCATCGCTGATCAAATTTAAAACGAATTTTGCAAACAAGGTATGTCATTAATTTAGGTAAATTGGTGAAGGACCTGACTCTTCAAGGACGTGATATGATCATGCAATTAAATAGACAGGGTCATTTGATAATTGTACCCCTTTTTGCTGATCGAGTTGAGGTTTGATCCACTAGATTAAAGGCCCTTTTTTTTGTTAAGGTATGTGCAGGCAGTATCTAGAATTTTGGAGCATTGTGTATTACATTCTATGACATATTTTTGTAAAGAATGCAAGTGTTTCTAGACGTGAACATCTTGGTATATAACACGTGCACGGAACTCTTAGGGAATGATAGTATGACCTTGCTTTTATGTTTGTAACCAATATTTTCCTTGACGGCTCACGTAGCACTACTTGCCTCATACCATTATCATTCGTATAACCATAGTTATTCTTCTAGTTATATTTGTATTCTCCCTGTAAAGGACCACCAAGTAACGTCAACATACATGTAACAAACATTCTGGAAGATGGTCTACTAACTAATATAACCTGCATTGCTAACGACGGATACCCTGTTCCGTTCATTCATTGGTATATTGGATCAAGAAACTTGACAGAAAACTCGCTCATTCGCGTCTCCGTGAACTCAAATGATCGTTATGATGCTAAAAGTCGCCTCACCTACACACCAAAGAAGAGTGATCACGGGAAGCGTATTCTCTGCCAAGCCCTACATCCTAAATCACTGTTTATGTCTAAGGATACCAGCAAGGTCCTAAACATTTCATGTGAGTATAACTATCCTAGGAATACATTACCATTATCCAAGAAATTGACGTTGCTATACAGAGAAATGTGAGTGAGTGTGTGTGTGTGTGTGGGGGGGGGGTGGTACTAGTATTCAAAAGTTGTCAACTAACTTCTCAGAAAATTGATTAGTACCATGTATCAACTTATTCTATGCACCGTGATGTGAAGATCTTTTTCCCGGTGCAAAGTCATTCTTTATACTCCACGAACTGATATTGTTGTATTTTCACCCTCTTTTTAATGTTGTGTGATTTTGTGTGTGAATGTGAATGATTGACATTGTGTGTTAGGCCTGCTCTTCTCTTTCTTCACTCTGTGATATGTTTAATTACTGCAAACTATGTAAAATCCGTTTTCATCATTGTACTGATATATCTGCTCATGCACCTTTCTGTACTTGGTGTAATGCTGAGATATTCCCATTCAACAAGTGTTTGATGGACAGTGAATTTCTCTGGAATCTGTACAGTTACTTTGAACTTAATGAAAATATAGATATTGATAAATTACAATGTCTAACAGTAAACCCGTTTGATATGAACAATGAACTCTCTAGTTCTGACAATATCCTGCTGATACAACTTCTTGCTCTGATGATTACTTTCCAGATCGTAACTGCAAATATCTGTTTTCCGAAGAATTTAAAACAAAATTTCAGAATTCTAATAAAACTTTTTCAATTTTAAATGTAAATGCTAGAAGTCTTTCAAGAAATTTTGATGAACTACAGTTGTTACTGAAAAGTTTAAATCATGCATTTACAGTTATAGCAATATCTGAAACCTGGTTCAGAGAAAACACTGTTGTTGACATGTTTGCATTGGATGGTTATTCTCTTGTCAATACTGACAGATCTGGGAAATATGGTGGTGGAGTTGCCATTTATAACAATAATTCTTGTCAATTTATAATACGATCAGAATTCTGTAAAAGTTCATCATTTTGTGAAACTGTCTTTATTGAATTACCACAAGAAAATAAGAAAACAATTGTTGTAGGATGTGTTTATAGGTCCCCAAGTTCTGATATTGTTGAATTTGATGAGATGATTGATTATTATTTGCACAAATTGCGTAGTGAAAATAAAGAAATTTACCTAGCAGGGGACTTCAATATTAATCTCTTAATTATTCTATTGATACTAAAACAATTGATTTCTTAAACACAATGTACTCTCATTGTATGTTCCCCCTGATTACCAAACCATCACGTATAACCCCCAATACAGCTACACTCAATTGATAATATATTTACCAACTGCTTACAAAATGACTTACATAGTGGTCTGATTTATTCTGATGTATCAGACCACTTTCCAGTATGGTGTGTGAGCAATAGACAGATTATTGAATACAAAAATGTCAACACCACCACCACTAGTAGACTTATTACTAATGATCGACTTGTGCAATTTAAAAACAAACTGTTGAATGTTGATTGGACTCCTGTTCAAAGTACTATAGATGTGAACAAATCATATGATTTATTTATTCATATATTATCCAAGTTGTATAATGAATGTTTCCCTTTTGTTCAGAGGCATAATTCAAAGCTGAAGTGTAAAAGACCATGGATTACACCTGGTATATTGAAATCAATTAATGTGAAACAGAAATTATATCATAAATACTTGAAAAAATCTGTTAGTAAGAAAAAATATGTCACATATAAAAATTCACTTACTGCTATCATCAGATCTTCAAAAAAGAAATATTTTTATAACATGTTTCATAAGATTAAAGGTGATATGAAAAAGACTTGGAGTAATATTAATGGATTATTAGGGAAAAGGCGTCAAACTGTACCGATGAAGATGTTTCATGACAATGTTCACCTGTCCTCACCTCGTGTGATTTCAGATTCCTTTAACCATTACTTTGTTAATATTGCTGAAAGAATTTCTCATAACATACCTATCTCTTCTCATGTATTTTATGACTTTATGTCTGTTGATAAGAGCTACTCTTCTTTATTTCTGAAACCAACATCTGTATATGAAATTCTCCAAATTGTTTCTTCTATGACATCTTCAAAAGCAAGTGGTTCTGATGATATGGCCCCCGGTGTTCTTAAAGACTCTGTGCATTTCTTAGTTGATCCGCTTTGTGCAATATTTAATAAATCCTTATCACAGGGGATTGTACCTGACAAACTTAAAGTATCCAAGGTTATACCTGTATATAAAAAGAATAATCCACAAAATCTGGAAAACTATAGACCAATATCATTATTACCATTTTTTTCAAAAATCTTAGAAAAAGTTGTTCATAAAAGATTGTACTCCCACCTTCAACTAAATGATATCCTCATACCTGAACAATTTGGATTCCGTGAAAATTTCTCAACTTATATGGGTGTATTGAATATTGCAGATATTATTTCACAAAAAATTGATGATGGTAATTTCTGTATTGGATTATTTATGGATCTATCAAAAGCATTTGACACCATTGACCATGACATACTCATACGTAAACTTAATGTTTATGGTGTAAGAGGGTTAGCTTTAGACTGGTTTAAACATTATTTACAAAGCAGGTATCAGTATGTCATGGTCAATGGTGTCTCATCTCAGCATAATCTTATTAAATATGGAATTCCGCAAGGTTCTGTACTTGGGCCCCTCCTGTTCCTTGTTTATATAAATGATATTATAAATTCATCTAAACTATTTCGTTACTCCCTATTTGCAGATGACACATGCATCATAACCTCCCATAAGAATATCTATAATCTAATGTCCATTACCAATAAAGAAGTCAATAAATTATATGACTGGTTCTGCTGCAACAAGCTTTCATTAAATTTTGACAAAACAAAATTTATTATTTTCAGAACAAGGAACAGGAGGGTCCCAAATGACCTAAATAATCTTACTATTGGTGGTCATGATATATCACGTGTGAATAATATTCAATTTTTAGGTATAACAGTCAATGAATTTCTTTCTTGGAAACCACATATCTCTAGTATCTGTACAAAAGTGTCAAGATGTATTGGAATCATATCTAGGCTCAAATTCACATTACCCCCAAACATACTCACTATGTTGTATTATAGCCTGATCTTGCCTCACCTTACATACTGCAACTCAGTGTGGGGGCATACCTTTAAAAGCCATCTTTCTAAATTATTAGTTATGCAGAAAAAAGCAATTAGACTCATCTCATCATCCCCATACAACTGTCCTAGTATGCCATTATTCCAAAACATGAAGATTTTACCATTACCTGAACTGATCTCTATGAATTCTCTTATATTCATGTACAAATACAACTCTAGAATTTTACCAAAAATATTTGAAAATATGTTCACCCTTAATTCGTCTTTACATGATTACAACACTCGTCAGTGTGGGTTATTTCATCAACCCAAGGTTTCCTCTTCCTTAGCGTTAAATTCATTCCGTGTACAGTATATCAAATTGTGGAATAGCCTTGATCAAAATATTCAGCAAAGCTCAACTCTGTCAAAATTCAAATGCTCTATAAAAAGATTGTACTTAACCCAAATTAATGCATGTAAGTAGATATATGATGTTTCAATTTTCTTTCCCCTATTCTATACATCCTCTCTATCTCTACTACAATTCTTTTTCTCAGTTTTTTTCATCATCTAAAGTCTTTTTTTTTTCTTTTCTCTCTCTCAGTCATTCTCATTATTTCTTTATCATGCTACCTCTCCCCTTCTCTCTCTCTTCTTTCTTTCTTTCTCTCTTCTTTTCCTGTGATATTCCTCTCATAACTTATCTATTTTCTTTCTCCTTCTTGTCTACTGCTAGGGCTATGTGTGCGTATGTGTGTGTGTGTGTGTGTTAGGGTGTATCTTAGTGTGCGTGTGAGTGTGAGTGTTTTTATGTGTATACATTCATATACTTTTATCTCTTTAATTTTAGTAATATATTGTCAATGTATATCTTGTTTCTTTAAAAAGTATATTCTATTTTGGGACCCTACTTACAAGCACTTTGCTTCACAGGGTATCCCTCCATTTTTATATTGTATATTGTTACTCATATATTACTTTATCATTATAATGTTTGAGTATTATATTGTGTGATTTTAAAGATGGAAAATAAATTGAATTGAATTGAATTGAAGATTGAATTGAAAATATGGTCCTATACCTCTTCCCACATTTAAATGGGTTTATTGGAGCCCCTGACCAAGAATCATACGAAAAATTATTTTCTGGTGTCCATTAATTTGATCAGCTTCTTTGTAAATCCCTTTGGTCTGATTACTTAATTCTTCTATTTGTTTCATTCTTATCATGATTATTCCCCTCCTACTCCCTCATACGCTATATATATATATATATATATATATATATATATATATATATATATATATATATATATCATGTAGAAAAACCTGATGTCATAATCTCTTCCCGGTGGTCTGTTACCAATAAACTCAATATCAGCTTCATACTCAGATGTTCTTCAGATGCCAATCCCCCGGCCTTCGTCTGGTCCTGTGATGATACTGTATTACATAACCACACCAGGAATATAACACTGCATAAGACTATACAAGATACGCTGACTTCCAATGAGATGATATTAAGAAACCTCAGGTCGGAATTGTATTGTAAATACATGTGCGTAGTCAGTACAACCTATGGCGCCGGCAATGCTGTCTTCAACTTCAAATGTCCATTGTAGTGGAAATTATTTGCTGCATCTTAACCAATTGCCTATACGTGAACCGTGTGGGCCTTGTATTAAGCATGTGGGATTGAGTGAATTCAGTAGTCAATGAGTTAAGCTTAACTGCTATTTTCCTCCCATGATTCCGACAAGTACTCATTATATTTTGACTGTTTAGATTAATATTGTCTTTAGTAAAAGAAACAAACAAAACAAAACAAAACAAAAACAAAAACAAAAACAAAAAAAATATATATATATATATATATATATATATATATATATATATATATAAAAATTAATGTTTAACAACAACAACAACCAAAAATGATATACGGTATATAACTCTTGGCGTATATTGACATTTTTATTCCTCTTTATCGTCTATGATAATATAAAAGTTGATATTAAGGGGCCACACTATCCGATAGGCCATGAAATCATTCCACTGTAGTAAAAAAAAGAATAATAAATAAATAAAACAAATAAAAATACCATTCAATCTCAGTAAAAGCCATGCGAAAACTTTTGGCAAAAAAACTGAAGAAGCATGCTATCACATATCTTTCTATGAAAGTCCGCTTCCTCTCATATCTTCATCAAACATGCATTTGACGTTCATGGGCAGGGGGGAAAAAGAGAGATATCTATAACATTTTTTTATTTTTTTTTCATACGTGATATGGTATAACATGCACACGCAGTTTTGCTAATTTCCCGAAGCTCCACTCCTTTTCCTGTACAATTTCTTTTAGCAACATTCAGAAGGGAAATTATCAATAAATCTTTACTTTTCTTTGAAACTATATTAGAACAGCTGTGCTGCAATGGCACAGCTGAGGAGGGCGATCCTTCCAATATTATTTTCACTTGATATCATGTATGTTTGTGTGTTTGTTTTGTTGTTGTTGTTGTTGTTTTTGTTGTTTTTGTTTTGTTGTTTTGTTTTGTTTTATTTGGTAAATGAAATGAAATCAAATCAAATTCTTCAATTCATGGCATTATATTACATTATTTGAAAATATTTTAAAGCTTATGTATTGATGAGCAATGTCATCAAGCGAGGCACTTTCAGAACCCAGAGTACCTGATTAATTAGCAAAAACTGGAATAAAATATAACGGAATATTATTTGTCAACACCACGAGTTACACAGACTGTCTATTACTTATCATTAAGATACACACATATTGCTGAAAAAAGGGTATATATTTGAAAGAGATGTCACTACTAAATCTTCTCTCCATGCTGTCTTTATTTTTAGTCCCGCCCATGAGACTTTTCATACGTGACGATGTACACCTAGATGGATATCCAAACAATTCAATTGTAACAATGGCAGCTGATGAGCCGTATAATACCACATGTGTATCAGAGGGTGCAAGGCCTCCTGGTGTACTTGCATGGGAAATGTCAGACGATGTAGTTGTCGTTTACAGAAACCAGTCTGATGTCCTACAAAGAGACAACTATGTCTCCCGGAAAATGGCTTCCGTACTACCAAGCAGATATGACCATGGAAATATCATCCGTTGTATGGCATCACATCAGAAACTTACAAATAGTATTCTGTATTCAGTTTACTTATTTTTTAATTTTTTTTTTAAAATTTTTTATTTACAAATGATTCTATCAGATAATGTCCATTTTTGTTCAAGGTTGTAGGAACTTCCTTTGGGAGCATTTAACGGAGGTTCCTTGTTTTTTTATTCCGGATTTCGTCTCAGAAAGGGGCCTTATATCTTCGGTGGTGAAACATAAGCTGTGATCTGTAAGATGTGACAAGGAAATAACTACGTGACTGCCCCAAAAGGTTTCTAAAGTAGGCGAACTCACAGTTTAATTATGAGCATGGGCAATTAATTCTGACCATCCTGGAGACAACCTTTAAATTAAAAGATACAAATACCTTATCTAATAAGATGATACGATTATTGCACGACACACAAAAAAATGCATATATTATTTTTTTTAATGAAGACGTTAAAATGGATTTTCTGCTCTTGGTGGAATATTAAACGCCCTATGAATTTCCAATTCACAAAACTCTTAATTTTGTTTAGCATTATTTTGAAACGGGACCACTAGTAGGATGTAACGCATTTGGGTAATTTTACCAAAACGCACACTTGCTTTACAAGTGTATCAAATAATTGCAATCGATATATTCTACAGACAGCCCAAATCCACCTTATAATCTTTCAGTCAAGCCCTATCAGACGACATTTTTAACTCTCTTCGTTGCCTGGTAACCTGCCTTCTTCGGTTGATTCAATATGCCTAATGACAAGGAAGAATGAGAAAAAGGCAATATCACGTTTCTTTCCTAAAACACTTTGCAAACTATAAAGAAATCTCATTACTATGAGATTATAATGATCGCATGGAAGTAGCTCAATCGAAAAATATAAGACTTATGGTACTTTATCAACAGGACATTCTGTTATATGATGGCATGTTGTGGGTCCTCTTCATATTAACAGAGGAAATATAAGTCTTGAACTCTTACTTGAAACGAATTAAAATGTAATTCCCCCTCCTGCTACAGTCACATGCTGTTTTCTTATGATTATTAGTTTTCATCAATATCACAATATTACACTGTATAACTAATAATTCATGATAAAAGGCTATCGTGTAGGTTTTTTTTTTTTTTAAAAGACTTAGTAGCTCATTTAACGTGTTCAAACGTACTCAGTTTCAAACTGCACTACTAGAATACAATTTCTACATTTCCACATTGTTTATCAGAGGCCCACCGTTTTTTAGAAAAAAGAATTACATGTAGGTACACATTAAACATTAACTCGCCAGCCAAAATTATAATGGAAATATATTTTATTGTCACGAAATAAAGTTTAATGTTATAAATTATAATGTTATGATGAAGCAGATAATCAGGAGAAGAAGAAAATCACTGACATGAATATATCAAACAATAATTGTTGTATGTAAAGATAACTTAGCTACATAACATAACTAAGTAATGTTTTTATGACAATAAAAATGATGCGAAGTAAGAGGAAATAATGAAAGATACATCATAGTTATTGAACATTTATATACACGTACATGTATATTTGTGATAACAAAACAAAGAATAGATTCGTGCAAATGGATTTTTGTGACTGTTCAGCTGTTTTGCTTTTTTAAACAAGATGGTGTGCGTTTGTTATTTATCTTTATAAATATACATGTCATAATGATGTAATTCTACATGTACATGTTTGAGTTTGAGTTTGAGTTTATTAACAACATAATACTTATTATGTTATATACATATACATTTTATAAATGTATGTACCACAGTACTGTACATAGAATACATAATATGTGAGTATATGAAGAATAACAACACACACAAAAAAAACAAAGAAAATACAAAACTATGTACAAGTATCTATGTACAAAACTATGTACAAAGTTTAGAAGTTGAGATTATCCTAAATGTTATTAAAAGGAATCAGAAGGTAGCATAAATGCTAGTCGAGACTGATTCCCTCAATCTACTACAGAATGATGAACATTTAAGGTGAATACAATTTTATAAGAAATTTATAAAACTTATGTTTTGTCACAAAAATAATATTATTGGTGTATTTTTAAAGTTTCAGGAAAACATTGTTGCAGTGAGTAAATACATTATCAATTCCTTCCTGAAAACACTTCTACATTTTTTAACTCTGATTTCATGAGGTATACAATTCCAAATTTTTACTCCAGTGAAAGATACTGAGAACTGACTTTGTGTTGTTTTGCATTTGGGAAGATGTAACTGACCACACTCTTTTGCCCTTGTAGCATGTCCATGTTCTACCACTTGGCAATATTCAGTAAAGGAGTGTGGTATATTGTTATTCAGCAAATCATAAATGAAGATGGAGACTGATACACAATGAAGTTTGAAAACATTCAAAATCTGCAACTTTTGAAATAGAGGATCAGAGTGAGTATCTCTCGGGCTAAATGTTATGGCTCTCACGGCCATTTTCTGAGTCAAGAATATAGAATTTAAATTCCCCTTGTAAGTGCTCCCCCACACTTCAATACCATACAAAAGGTGTGGCTGGATCAATCCTTTGTATAACAACAGTAAAACAGTTTGAGGAACAAAATGCCTTAGTCTGAATAGTATTCCAACTTTTGAACGAATGTTTTTATTGAACGATTTGATGTGTTCAGTCCATGAGAGGTGTTTATCGATTTTCAGACCAACGAAAGATGCATTATCGACCTCAAGTAGTTTATAGCCAGATAATTCCAAGGCACCATATTTTTCGACAGATCTTTTTTTCGTTCTTATGATCATGTAATTTGTTTTACCTTGATTGATTGTTACTTTATTCGCATTGCACCATTGTTGTACCTTAAACAGTTCCTTACTTGCGTCTTGCATATCGATACAGGTTTGTCCAGTTTCAAAAGTATGGAACAAGTTTGAGTCGTCTGCAAAAAGCCTAAAGTTGAAGTATTTTGTTGAATTTGGCAAATCATTTATGTATAGAAGAAAAAGAGTCGGCCCCAAAACTGATCCCTGTGGAACACCACATGATATTTCCCTGTAAGGGGAATTAATTTCTTTGTATTTTACGAACTGAAATCTGTTGGTGAGGTAATCAGCAAACCATTGCAGTGCAATGCCACGTATTCCATAGTGGGAGAGTTTCCGAATTAAGATTTTATGATTAATTGTATTGAAAGCCTTCTGGAAATCAATAAATATTCATAATGTAATTTTTCCTTCATCGAGTGATTTTGATAGAGCATTACATAGATTAACAACAGACAATTTTGTACTGTATTTCTTTCGAAAGCCATATTGATGTGGTTCCAACACATTATTTACTTCTAAGAAATCCATTATTCGCTTATTTACAATTTTCTCAAAGATCTTCCAAATAACTGGCAATACAGAAATTGGTCTGTAGTTACCAAATTTTGTAAATAGGCGTGACTTTTGCAATCTTGAGTCCATTTGGAAATGTACCTTCTTTTAGGGACATGCTAAAAATGTGACACAGTGGATTACTAATATAATTACTTGCATCTCTAATCAACCTCGCTGGTAGACAATCATAACCCGAAGCTTTTTTAGCATCTGAAGCAAAAATATGGTTCTTAACTTCTGTCTCAGTCACTGGTTTCCAGAAAAATTATTTCACATTCCTAGGTCCTAAATAAGTTGTACAATCAGTACCAGTCTTGGGTATCTTATCAGCTAGACGTGGTCCTATACCAACAAAGAATTCATTAAACTCAGAGGCAATATCAAAATCATCAGTTACAATCTTATTCTCTCTGTTTTTATTAATAGTTAATCTTTCTATGTCAGTATTTTGGACTGAAGGATTTTTGCCACGTAGTAATTCATTGATTGTTTGCCATGTTTTCCTGGTATCGCCTTGATTATCTGTTAAAATACCACTGTAGTACTTTCGTTTTGCATTCTTCAACACAACAGTTAAAATGTTCCTGTATTTCTTATATTTATCTCCCAATTCAGGATTAAAACACGAACTTTTGTATTGTGAATAAAGTTTTTGTTTCTTACGTATGGATTTCAGTATACCAGGAGTAATCCACGGCTTTTTTGTAGTATTGTTATTCTTCTTGGGCTTTTTAGCCATTACGGGTGCATGTTTATCACAAATTCTTGTAAACAATTCGCGAAACATAATATACGCCTTGTTTATATCCTTTTGTTTGAAAACAAGATCCCATCTGGCAACTGCCAAATCATTGCTAAAATTTTCCTCATCATAATTCTTATAACGGAATGACGTGCGGTTCCAACACCTCGTCGACGTATCGCTGCGCCGTCAATCGACCTGCCACTGGAACTAACTCTGTCTTTCCATGACTGCTGATGCCGCCCCACATCATTACACTGCCAACCTCAGGGCCCTCTAGATCAGCTATGCAGTCACGATTCAGCTCCTCCCCTGCCCTTCTCCAAACCCGAATTCTGCCGTCAATCTTCCTCAGATAAAATCTGCACTCGTCACTGAAGAGAACATTGGCCCAGCGACGCCTCCCCCATCTCCGATGACGTCTTGCAAAGGTGATGCGCTCCTGGCGATGGCGATCCGTGAGCTCCACTTTCTTCTTGGGTCGTCTAGCTCGGAGGCCCCACCTCATGAAGACAATTCCTCACGGTCTGAAGACTGATATCATCTGGCCTCTGTCCTCGTCGGCAATGTAGTCGCTTTTTTATCTGTTTTGCTGGAAAGAAAAAAGGGAAAAAGCATGTAGGGATACTTGAAAATGTAGAAGCATAAAAATATAGCAGCATTACAAATCACTCCTTTTCATGCAATTTAATAAATTTCATAGAATACAAGTAAATTTCACGTACCTGTCAGTTTCCTGCGAGTTTCAGCCTTATTGATTATGGACATATCTTGCCTGACAGATGTCACCCTTGGTAGGCCACTTCTTGGCAGATCTTTGACCTCTCCAGTTTCCTGAAATTTTGCACTAAGTTTCCTTATGGCATTGGGCGAAACCCCTAGTCTCCTGGCCACCTCCTTAACTGGAACCCCAGCTTCAAGGAAAGCTGTAGCTCTCCCTCTTTCAAAAATTTGCAGACGCGGCATGATGCAAAATTGCCATAAGCACATTAATGTGATCAACCCAAATTGGAATTAAAAAGCACATGGCTTCGACCAACATTTTCTTATTGAAAAGGCCTATTGTTTAAAAAGTATGCATAACATCTGTTTAATAGGGAAGCATATTGTACCTGAAGAAATTCGTGAGAATTACATAACAATTTAAAAAGGTCATTTGCTAACTTGCATAGGAAATGTACACAATATGCTTCATATAACCTTAAGTGCAACTTGTTTTCCAATGCATTTTGACACAAAATGCATTTTTTCACACCAATAATGATATCTGGTGGCAATGATATGCCATTCATGTAATGAGTAATAAAATTTCCTATCCATTCCCGTTTGAATTATGAAAATCGGTAAAATACTTTTTGAGATATATCCAAAAATGCTAGGGGGGAACTTACTTTTTTGGTTGAGTGTGTATATATATATATATATATATATATATATATATATGTATATTTATCGGGTTACAAATTTAAAAAAAAAATCTTATCTTAGAACATGTGTTTTCATCTTCAATTTCATCTTCTTTTTCAAGTGATTGGAATGACCAAATTAGTGTGTATATTACGACCGTAAGAAAGCACTATCCAGTTACACGTCAATCATTTTGGGACTTTGTCACTTTGCCACTTTGTCTGAAAAGAAAAGCGCCCCTACTGTTCGCATTATTCTAACATGAGTGTTATAATTCAGAAGCGATGGCTCGGTAGAGTTTGTGAAACTGATTTGGTATCAGAAGGATATATCATAGAAGAGCCTACATCCATCATTATATTGCTTTCACTTCGCAGTATATCAACCATGATCTTCCCATGTTTGTTCAGTCAACAGAATCCTGTTTCTCTTTACGCTTTGTTTGCCTTGCCTTGCGATATGTTTACACGTGATGTAAATACGTACAAAAGTACTTATTCTAAAGACATTAGTAGGGTTTGATTAGTGAACTATGGTGGTAATCTTTGTCGAAGTTTTTCTTTATCTCGCCTTTATAATTTACATTTCCGGTAAGTTTGTTTGTTTGTTGTTTTTTTTACGCTTAATTTGTGAAAATATTCGAGGTATAGCTGGAGGATGTGGAAAGTGTGTCAGTGTAGCTGTATGTAAGTAGAACATAAATGTAGCGAATAAACAACACTGACAACAATTTATTTGATTCATATTTTTCAAATGTTGTATATTAAACCATGTAGCAATTTACTTCTTTACTCGCAATTTTGATTGAAGTGGATATATAGAAAATTATAATTTTACCTCGCAAAATAAATGTATCAACTGGATTTTAAAACCGTAAATTTTATCAATGTTTAGGCCTTTCTCTACCATGAAAATACTGAAGACTATTTGGATGGAACACGGTCATTTATCGCGATTTAATATGTGCTTAATTAGCAGAATGTGCATTTGATGCATGCTATCAGCAATGTACTATATGTAGGCCTCTCTATATTTGTAATTCACCCTGTGCAGGATACCATGCATTTCAAGTGTCTCTTCAGACTTACAACTCTCTACCAGTCATTGGCGAAAATTACACCTTGGTTTGCACCTTCACGCCGTTAACTAGGAATCGGAAAGTAATTTGGGAGAATGGTAACAGTCAAACTCTGGCCATTCACTCTTGTGATCAATATTATTCTTGTGAGGATATCGTTTATTACCAATCTAAGTTCAGTTTGTTGGGAGACTGGTACAGTGTGAATCTCACAATTAAAGAAATCACCATGGATGATAGCGATAATTACAAATGCACAGTTAGCAGTACGTTAGGGACAAAACATCCAGGATCAAGTGAGTTACAAGTGACACCAGTGTTACCAGGTATAGTATTTATTAGATTTCAACAATCAAACAAGAATTCGATAATTTTTTACCCGATTCTTTATTTAGCTAGTGTATTTATACATCAGAAAATTAGAACAGAACATTCTGAAACGCAAACCATGAACCGTGATAGTTGATCATTTTTTAGTTTACTGCCTAAGTTGAATTAAATAAATCTCCAATTCCGTCATCAAAGAAATCACCGCAACAAACAAACTAATATACAAACTTTACCTCTAATCATTCGATTTTTCTTTCGATATAGGGCTTATATTAATTTTACGAGATAGTCTTGTGACTAATATGAAGAAGAAATCTTTGCAAGATCGTGGTTAAAGTAACCATTAGTTTCATGACAAGGATTGTATATGATCATATTTGGACAAGTATGATTCGAATGGTGTGTTATTCTCTCATGAATAATTTCTTCATAACAGCTCCACCCCGTTGGATCTTTATTAGTGATGTTGGGTCACGAGCTTACCGAAATAACACGCCTGTAACGATGATAGCTGGTGAGTCCTTTGACATTACATGTGAGTCAAAGGGTGCTAGACCTCCTGCAATACTGAAGTGGCGAATTTCAGATGATGTATCTGTCAGTTTCAGAAGTCAGTATAACATTGCGCAAGAAGGGAGCTATTTCTCTCGAATGGTTGCTACAATCATGCCCTCGATGAATGATCAAGGAAAGAGGCTCCGCTGTGTGGCAACACATCCAGAACTAGACAATAATCTTCAATGTTTGGTTTACATGAATGTTCAAGGTAGGGATTTTCTTTGGATAGGGTTCTTTTTCTCGGCCCGATGGTGTAAACCTTACTCATATAATAGAGATGTGTTATTGAACATAGCAATTCGTTACTCTTTTCACGAAGTGACGGTAATGATGAAAATCGCATTTAACAAAAAAAAAACAAACAAAAAAAAAAAGGATATTATCAAGTCCCATATGTTTTACACGCGAGCGGCTGAAATCCGTCACCTCTTGAAAAAAAAAATCACCGTGCGTCCTTGAATTGTATGTTTACAGCTCATTATCCCAAAAAATATTATTTTTAAAAAATGCAAATAATTGAACATAGAACTAAACAGTGAAATATGATCTATTCCAGGATATAAAATGTACCCACCCTTCATACATTAAAGAGGTTGAGATTATGGTTTAAAACTTTGAAAACGTATTTATTCAAAACTAACTTTCTTTTAGTTGCGCGCTCATCCGTCACTTCGTAAAAATTGGGACAAATCGTCTTCATCTTCTAACTTTTTACCGATTGCTCCACTTAGATCCCCAAAATGAAATATCTATTCAATACCTATATACAAATGTTTATTGAGGTAACTTACATTGTTTTAACGTGTTACTCTGTCATAAGGCCTACCTACAAAAACAGATATAGCTCTGCGAAAGCAGTATCCAGCTTTTGTTGATGTTGTTAAGGTGATTTTGTTTACTCTTCTCTCTATAATAAAGTTCGACCAACCAGCATGCTCCTTTTACCATCTGGATATAACCAAGAATACGAAACTGGACAAACAGTCATTGCCGTACAAGAAAATTCATCGATTTCAATCACTTGTAAAAGTATTGGATCACTACCAGCAGTTGAATTATCATGGAGACTTGGTGATATTCATAGTCCTCCCAGTAACAACAACAGTTCAAGTTACCCCAATGCTTTGAATGAAGGCTTGTTCGACACCAAAATGATTATCACAATACGTCCCGAGAGAAAGCACCATAGTATGTTACTTCACTGCTTTGCCCTTATGGGAAAATTTGTTGAAAGACAGGCAGCCGCCAAATTGATCGTTAACGGTGAGTTTCTTTTTCTTTTTCTATGTTCTTTTAAGTATTGGGACTACTATTACAATAACTGTAACAAAATGAAATGTTACAGTCCATTTGAATTTCATTAAATTGACATGATTTATTCAATGTAAAAATCATTGCAACCGAAAGCTGGATTAAAGGGTCTTTGTGGTCATATGAAATATTTGTATGCAGCTAGAATGTAAAAAATATGACCCCAAAAAACTTTACCCGACATTCCAAAGGTGAACGGTTAAGGAGCTTGAAAAAAATAAATGAAATTATGAACAATCGACGAGCATTATCGCTTTGTCGACTGCTATGTGCTGCAAAACACTCAGGTACGAAAGGACCCGATTTTCTAAATTGCTGATATGCCGCCATCCTCTAATTAATCATCCTCTAACTAAATGAAACAACAAATGAATAATATTTAGGACGCAAAATACATTTGTCGAAACGAAGATTGATTTGGAGGCGTAAGTTACAGAGGATATACAACCCATGTAAAACAAGAAATGAATGGAATATGTACTACGCAAATTGTTCTTATCGCAATGAGGATTTATTTGGCGCGTAACTTACAGAGAATATACAAAACCAAAATGAAAAAAAGAAATAAATTAGATATACGAAACAAGGTACATTTGTCGAATCAAAAAAATTGAATTTGGGCTTATATTACGGAAATTCTACAACCCAAACGGTAAAAAGAAAATGAAATATGCATGAAATATACGGTTAAAAAAAATATTTTTAGTTATTAGAAACTTTTTTTTTGTTTCTACAACGCAATACTAAGCAATATTTATATTTAGGGTGGCAGTGAAGACGTTCAGGGATCAGCAGTTGGTCTAGCGGTAACGTCTACGAGCAAATCTTTGTATTCACCTACAAACTGACTCTGATATGACCCAGGTTCGAATCTCAGTCATGTCTTTCGGATGGTGACGTTGAAGGTCGGTCCCCATTGTAAATAATCTTATTTGATTGATACACGCCTGTCAGAACTGAGAGCACACACATATTCCTTATATCATTATGTATGCTATCGTGCTCGATCACCTAGTCTTTGCTCATGTCTTATTAATATCATTTTCTTTGGGTATTTTATTTTTAAACATCAATATCTCCTGTACGCTGTCACCGATGAATATTGTGTCAAGTTTTCTGGGGTTGATTTTATGTAAGCGAACTATACACAGATTTATTTATTCAGGCCTCAGGTAATCTTTAAGATTCTTTTGCATTAGAAATAATTACATTGTAAATGTGAGTATAAAATAAACATAAATGACAACATGAAAAAGTATTTTATATACCACAGTATTGACAAATTAGGTATTTTTATTCCTGTTCATCACTAGGAAACTGAAAATAAGATTATAAATTACGTGTCATTATCCACCCACCTGATTACCAAGAGTATACCCATAATGACATATCCAAGAGCTTCTATTTGTATCACTTGCTCATGTGATCCTATACGGATTTAGCAATAACCGCCTACGCTGTTTGTATTTAAAGGCCCACCAGATGATGTTACAATGATTACCCAAAATGATCTTCATGACGGTATACAAACAAATGTAAGTTGCAGAGCTATCAATGGATACCCTGCACCGCACATACATTGATACGTTGGATCAAGAAATTTTACCTATGATTTGTCTCTTGAAGCTTCATTAATTGATGTAAATGGTCGATATGATGCTGAAAGCACCCTCATCATCATACCGAAGATATTTGAACATGGAAAACGTCTATTCTGTCTAGCAGTTCAACCTATAACACCTTCATTGTGTCAGTCAACGCTAGCATTGTTCTAAACATTTCATGTAAGTATCCAATTATATTTTTGGGAAGGGACAATATGACTACCCCTCTGAAATTTCGTATATTTTCATTTGTTTACTCCACTTTATTTGTTTTCCGAAATGTTATCTTATTTTTAATTGAACATGTTATATGTACCATTTTGTAACTGTTAAACCCCTTCCCTCTATGTTTCTTCATCTGTCATTCTCCATCTACAGCACAAGCACAATTTCGAATTCCATCCCATGATTATACCCATTATAGGGATGGGCATAACTATCACTTTTTTCATGAATTTCTTATAGCCCATTTTTCAATACTTAACTCCACCTTCCTAATCCGATACCTCTCCATATTTTGTTACTACCTCTTTTTCTCTCAAACATGCATTTCAAAATTTTTCTTAATCACAGACGCACCCGTTGTCTTCATATCTTCTTGACGTCTTACATCAATTAAACTACCCATTGGGTTTTTACTTACATGCACATCAGACGCCAACCCTTAGCCGTTTATGTTCCAGTGGTTCTGCAATGAAACAAAATTGGATAAAGAAATTAATTTTGTGACCCTGCATGAGACTGTTCAAGAAGGTGAAACCCTGACTTTCATTGAGATGATTATATGGAAACTTCTGTCAAAGATCCCTGCGAGTACAAATGCGTAGCTCTTTCGAGATATGGTTCTGGTAGTGCGGTCTTCAACTTCATATTTTCTCGTAAGTATAATTTTGTCGTGTATCGTTAGGCTCATTTTAATTTTACCAAACGGATTCTCTATCTGCATAACTTACTAAAATTGTGAGGTGAAAAGATATGACATATCAGGAATGAAAGGTTTATTAAAATTGTTGTTTCAAAAGATTGCAATTTAAGTTTCGACGTTTTTACAAACTACATCGAAATTAAAATGTTTTGCCAAGAAGATATTACAGATGGAATTCCTGCTACCGAAAATGAATGCAAATACCTGGCAGAATTGAAAGGATTACAACTAAATCACTGAATTGCCTTGATTCTTTGATGGCAGATGTTCCAAGCCACAAAAGTATAAGCTATTTAAGAGAGAGATTTTTAATTTTGCAGTCTTACGATGGGAAGTAAAATTGTAGAATTGATAAACAGGCACATAAAGGAAATAAATAACTTTCAGTTGTTGATTAATTAGCATGTCTCAACATGACGAACATAGCCTAGAAAGGATAAAAAAACATTTTTTTTTTCAAGGGCAAATTTTATCTCTTTCTGGTTAATTCCAGTTATTTTATATATATATATATGTATATATATATATATATATATATATATATATATATATATATATATATTGTTATCGTAACATATTATTTTCTCAAATGAAACAGTCACCATTTAAGTCCGCACGCTGCCAGCCAGGTTATTTTATTTTATTTTTTTTCCTTTCTACATATTCCGGAGGGCGACAACTATCATTTTAATAGAATGTCTATAAAAATGTCGTTTATTGTTAGTATCTCTTCGTTATGAAATAGAGAGCTATTCATTGATTTGAGTACTTGCAATAATGTTTCGGAAAGCTCATTATTTGTCGTGTTTGTTGCGGCGGCTTCGTCCTACTTCAAAGACAGTCGCGTAGCTGTAACTCCTGCTGTGTATAATACCCCCTTGATTTATTCGAATAGGAGGTCCACATCCATGAGGCCGTGTTATCCTTAATTACCAGTCCGTTATATAACCTTAGAATAGGCAGTCCCTCTTTGCATGCTTTCTTTATAAGGGGAACAATATTTCACTTATTTCTACCGAACCTTTACCTTATTAGCAAAATGAGGAAACATTGCAGCGAGAGGCTGTACCCTACCATATTTTTCTGAACGCCATTTCTCATTGATAAACCTTGAAATGTTGTTATCCCTGATAAACCGTCTGATTTTCTCGTGGACCAAAAAGAAACATCTTCAACTGTGCTATATGCATGGCAACCTGGATCCCAAAAAGCGTAACCACAAATGTTAAACTGCTTAAAGCTTGTTTGTACCATTTCTACCATAACAACAGAAAATTGATTGTGCTAATATTAATTTTAAAATAGAATATTTCATTTATCAATCAACCGCTCAACAATATCGTGTATTTTTTTTTTTTATTATTATTGACACAACCGAGAGTTTAAGATAAAATACAAAGCCAGTTTATGGCCTGATTAATATCATCAATATATCGGCTTCGTCCTACTTCAAAGACAGTCGCGTAGCTGTAACTCCTGCTGTGTATAATACCCCCTTGATTTATTCGAATAGGAGGTCCACATCCATGAGGCCGTGTTATCCTTAATTACCAGTCCGTTATATAACCTTAGAATAGGCAGTCCCCCCTTGCATGCTTTCTTTATAAGGGAACAATATTTTACTTATTTCTACCGAACCTTTACCTTATTAGCAAAATGAGGAAACATTGCAGCGAGAGGCTGTACCCTACCATATTTTTCTAAACGCCTTTTCTCATTGATAAACCTTGAAATGTTGTTATCCCTGATAAACCGTCTGATTTTCTCGTGGACCGAAACGAAACATCTTTAACTGTGCTATATGCATGGCAACCTGGATCCCACGAAGCGTAACCACAAATGTTAAACTGCTTAAAGCTTGTTAGTACCATTTCTACCATAACAACAGAAAATAGATTGTGCTAATATTAATTTTAAAATAGAATATTTCATTTATCAATCAACCGCTCAACAATATCGTGTATTTTTTTTTTGTTTTTTGTTTTTTTTTTTATTATTGACACAATCGAGAGTTTAAGATAAAATACAAAGCCAGTTCATGGCCTGATTAATATCATCAAATAACCTCATAATGCCAATTAATGTAAGTTTCCGAAACTCCTTGAATTTACGACTTACTTACCACTTTTGCTCTTGGGAAAGACAAATGAGCTTCCATTTTCGCAGCACGAGAGAAAAGTGAATGATAGTATTCGCCAGTGCTTTTGAGTTTCACGTATCTTGCTATCACGGTATATAAACGCATTTCTTCTTGTTTCCACCCTTTTCTTCAGATATTCTGTTAAGTTGTTAGATGGTTCATGGTACAAAACTCTTAGATTGAAACATACAGGGAAAGGATTAACAATCCCTTGATGGCGAAATGGATGTTCTTTTTCGGATATTACTCTTCTTCGCCTTCATCGTGTTTCCAACGTACGAGATCAGCGTGTCTACTAGTATTCAAGAACCCTGAAGTCCTACCCATCGTTGGAGAAGATACACTTGCCTGTACTTACACGCCATCGTATGAGTTTCGAATACTGTCTTTTGGAAGTACAGTAATAACAACATTCTGGCTACTGTTAAATGCAGCAGGTCGACATGTGGGCGAAATGTCCCTAATAAGATGAAATTTAGTTTGGTGGCAGACTCTTCCAGTGGAAATCTGACAATCAGGGATCTTAAAATGTATGATAACGACACTTATCTTTGCCAAGTTAGTACAGCTTCTGTAAATGAAGACTTAAATGAAGTGGAACTAACATTGATGTCATCAGGTAAGATATTTCCCTGGTATTCCATTTTGCGTTTTGCGTCCATACACTGTATGAATAAATGTTTCGCGGATTGGTAGATATGCTCTTGCGATATCGACGGTAATGGCATTTTAATTTCTGACTAGAAAAATGCGAATGATGTCATTCTCGAATTAAATTTTTGTTTTACAGTGAGTCTGCAATTCCTGTATGTGAAAAAATTATGGAAGACAAATTCATCACAATACAAAACGTGACATGCAGTAAATTTTATTTTTTTTTTCAAAAAAATCAAGCTTTGCCCAGTGGAGTATCAATCACCGATAGCAGGTCCAAGAATGAATACAAAGGTGCAGTTACAGTAAGCATGACACCAGGGCAGATCCCCAACCTTACATGTGCAGTAGAAGGCGCCGGACCACCTGCAGTAATACAATGGCATATTCCCGTCAACGTACATACTGTACCGGCTAATCAGTATAGCGCTGTTCAAGATGACTCTTATGTCTCTCGAAGAGTTGTGTATGTTACCCCGTCAAGAGACGATGATGGAAAGACTATAAAATGTGTAGTGTCGCATCGGGAGCTGCAAAACAATCTTCAATCTTCAATCTGTCTTGAATAAGTATTTTCATGTAAGAGTGGGGTAGAATTAATTTTTGGAAATGGTTGCATATCTGACAAATATTTCCCAGCATTCTTTATTCCGTATTATTCCTGATAGGGAATCTTAACTCCAAAGAAAGTCGCCATATCTCATTGTGCTTACACCTCTTATATATTTTTATCATTCTGTTTAATCATTTGAATAAGATCTGTTCATTCTGTATCGGATTTAGGTGGCGTTTTCTTCTTCTTCTTCTTCTTCTTCTTCTTCTTCTTCTTCTTCTTCTTCTTCTTCTTCTCACTCAGTCTCACCAAGTGACCTCAAGCTCACTGCGTCTGGATTAAAGATTTCCATTCCAATAGGGACAAGAAGTGTCATTGTCTTTGGGGACTCAGCTATGTCATTCACCTGCAGGAGTATAGGATCAAGCCCCACAGCTCAAATCTCTTGGTTCATAGGTTCAGAAGAGGGCCTGGAACCATCACTTCTACCAATACCGCAAACAAAGCTGATGAAAGGTTACGAGATACAGAGTCGACCCTGCAGTTAATCCTAATGAAGAGGCATCACAACAGAACACTTCAATGTATCGCAGATGCCGGTATAAACCGACGTCAAGAGGAAATGAACATCATCGTGTATGGTGAGTATATCTATAAGACATTAATTTGTAGTATTTCATCGTGATAAAATAAAAGGTATAGTCATTTTCTTATTTCAGGGATACTGGCAGTACCAAAACAACCATAATGCTAATTGTTTTCGTCGGTGCTATTTATGGCCTTAACTTTTCTTTTATTTTGAAGGAGCCCCGGATCCTCCACAAACGAATGGCACAAATGATTTACAGAATGGTTTACCCAAAAGTATAACATGCACATCGAACAACGGCTACCCTGCACCGGCTTTTCAATGGTACCTCGGGTCAAACAACGTTACCATGTATTCTTATGCAAGGTCTTTTACAAATGAAAATTATCGTGTGAACGCCATGAGTGTTTTCACCATGACCGACACTAAAAGATCACGGGAAATGCCTAATCTGTCAGGTTTTCCAACCAGTCTCACCATCTATTAAGACTGTGAATGTCAGCAAGGTTCTAAATGTTCTCTGTAAGCTTACTTTAATTAAGCAAATGGATAATCATTTTCAATTTTTTAATCGATATTATTACATTGAAGGGGCAACCGTACTAGCAACATTTCTTTTAGACACGTGAACTTGTATGTTTCTTTTCTCATTTTCTTATAGCACATTGGGTAATAAGTAACTTTATGTATATATATATATATATATATATATATATATGTGTATATATATATATATCATGTTTTTAAAAATCTAGCAATTAATTTCAATTTTTAAAAAATGTTCATAATTTTAATTTCCATGGATTTAGCTCCTTTTGGAATGAAACCTTATTCAAATATCAATTTCTGCAAATTTAAAGATGTTTAACAATTAAAATTCAACAGGAAACACATTAATATTGATAGCAGAGTACATTTTACATCTTTTCTGATGTATATTTGTTGAGAATTAAAAAAAAATATATTAAAAACAAATCTTATCTTTTCTAAACACGGGGATTGTTCGATGTTTTATTCCAGAAGGAGCTAAATCCAAAAATATTCATAAAAATATTAACATTAGGTCAATTATATCAAAATTTTGCACTGATGATGTAGACTAGTAGGAGCAACATGTGCTTTAAAATCCTATCACACAGCTTGAGGGAATGTGGTTAAATGAACACATCCTAAATGACCATAGTGGATTTAGCTCCTTTTGGAATGAAACCGTTTTGGATTTAGCTCCTTTTAGAATGAAACCTAAATTTGTAATAAGATTTTCTCAACTTTCCCAAAAAATATTTTTGAATGCGATATGGTGCATTTCATTCCCATGTCTGAGATGCACATATTTATCTTTAAAAATCAATTTCGGTCAAAAATGGATTTAGCTCCTTTTGGAATCAAGCTCTTCAAATACATGAATAAATAAAATTTTCAGGAATAGTAAACAAGTATTTGAATACTTTCCTTAAACAAAGCAAGTGTGGGGGAATTTTGAATAATTATTTGAAGGTATAGTATGTTGGTTTTGCAGTTTTGAACAGGTTATCAGAGCAATTGCCAAAGACTACTGTACAGTAAGAAATACAGGGCATTGTCAACGTGTATTATCCAAATTGATGAAAATATTGAACCGTGTGAAATATCCTAATTTGGATAAAACACCCAATGCATGTGAAATTTTTGAACAGATATCATCAATAATTTTTTTACCAACTTATATATATATATATATATATATATATATATATATATATATGCGTGTGTGTGTGTGTGTGTGTGTGTGAAACCAAATAAATAAAAAATTCCGTTTTCACATTTTCGGCCATAGGCCTTCAACAGGAAATGATGAAAATTTGTTACGTGTCAACAAAAGAGCGCGAAGCGTAAATGCGCACCAGGCTCCATAGATACTAGGGCAATCATTGTGGGGAAAGCTAAAAGAGATAGAGGGAAAGGGTGACTATCAAAACGTCATAAAGAAAACGAGGGAAGGTAAAGAAGAAGAAGAAAAAAGCAAGAGAGAAGGGACGTGAAAAAAAGTCAAAGGAAAGAAAATAGAATGAATTGTTTTGTATTACGTCGTTGAAAGTTTTCCAATCGCTCTAATAATAGAGTGATCAGAAGTAAACCTACATTCATAATGATCCTTTTAAGCTTTACATAATTATGACAATGGCATGATTGGCAGGATTTATGTCTCATTTACATCCCCTTTTCACAATACTGTTTTTTTATACGAATAAACCTTCTATACACCTTTTTCCTCCTACATATTTTAACTCTCCATTATGGAATCAAGGATTCTTTCTACAATTGTTTATTTATACGTGTAATATCCTGTAGGTATATGCTGCCATTTACAGCAGGAGTACAAACATCTGCACAGTATGAAAGTGCATGAAACTGATTATCGAGATGTCGAATAAGTAAAGTGTTTTACTGAATATCCTGAATCAAGATACATCTTTGTCAGTGAGTGAACGATAGAGATATTACAATGGCGACGAGACGGGAGCCTAGTTCGAACTCTAATGTTGGACAAAAGGGGAACTTTTGACTTTCTACACAGCAAAAACGCTGTTTAAAATTTCGCTGTTTAAAATTGTGTTGTTTAAATTTTAAGCAATATTGTTTAAAAGACGTGTGGGGCTGAACACCACCTTTTAAAGTACTTGGCCAACGAAAGAAAAATACTGCAGAAACCATTAGTTGGATGCTGTTGTTTAAAATTTCACAAAGATGAAATAAAATGAAAAAGTGAAACCCCTGCATACATAAGATAAAACAGAAAGCATGATAAGTACATGATCATGCAAGTGATCATCTTATAAAGGTTGCTTAGAATTCTGTAAACAAAATGCAGTTGACATACAGTTCAGGGACTACAATTACATAGATTTTAAAACATTATCTGTGAATTTCCGGAAATAAGAAATACATGTATCAATATCAAATATTCCGAGTTCGATGAATTACTGGTTATACATTGTAATAACTTGACCAAACTTACCCTAGTCAGAATATGTCAAAAAAGTAAGGATAGAGAAAGCTACATCATCTCAGCTGTGCCCATCACCAAAACTAGGCCGCAACTGCATGGTTAAAACTCCACATCAGTCATGTCAGTGGCTACTGGTACATAAAAATGAATATAATAAGTATTAGTATTGATTTATCATTTATAACACTATTTCTGTAAAATATATAATTTAACTGAGTCTGATGCTTACGACTAGTCATCAATCCAAAAGATGTGAACAAACGAATATGCACGCCTATTTTCCACTGTGCAGTGGTAGTGCATCTCATTTGCATGATACAAAACAACGAACTATTGAACTCTTCTATGTTCTGACAGTAAAATACATCTTAATCAAGGTGATAAAATATCGTTAACTTATTGAATAAAACCCTGAACAATTTACAATTTCATTATATAATAGTTATCAAATCTGAATCTCTATTCCTTCTTCGAAAGTTGCCAATACAATTTATGATCAATGACTTTGTATTGAACACACACACACACGTGTAGAGTTGTCTGTATAGACACTACACAAATCAAGTCAAGCTATAAAACAAACTCTCATACTAAGATAACTTTCAATATAACATTATTTTCTCATTATTTCACTGGTTATAATAAGCTGACATTTATGTCATGTTCTGTTATCTCTACATACCTTTTATCATAACTGGTAAATAATACCGGCTACTGGTGACAGCTTCATTAAACTTCAGATGTGCATGTGTCTACCCAGCAGGGCCTTGCCTGACATGTGACCACAACTATAAGGACTGCTTTTATGCATATTTAATTATCTTTCCTCCTTAAACTTATTCATTATTATATAAAAACATATGTATAATCTGCACAAGAATATGACTTCATATATACATTTAAGGACGTTCCACAGTTAAAGTCAAATCCATGTCATTTTCACCAAACTTTGCATACAGTTACTTTGGTCCATGAGAAGCCCAAATACGCATAGAAAATTATAGGTCCATGTGCTTACTTTTTTTCTATGGGACACTGAACTGTGCCATGATTGGGTGTCAGGTAGAATGACGTCATCGCAGGTTTTTGGCCATTGATAGGCCTCAGAATTCCCAATGTCATATACAAATCCCCATTATTCTGTCAAAATCCATGTCATATTCGTCAAACTTTCCAGATTTGTAGAGAAAAGTATACTGAAGGAGGAGAAAGTTTTAAAAATGGGGGTCAATGCACTCGTTTTTATGCTAGCAGCGCCCTCAGTTGGCGGAAAAGGTCAAAAACTCCCAAAACTCGTAAGAACTGGCTGAGAACCTGTCTAGGAATGGGATGGGTTCGAAAAAACTCTACTGTACATTCAAAATCCATGTCAGATCCGTAAATTTTTCCAGATTTGTAGAGAATTATATACTGCAGAAGGAGAAAGTTTAAAAAATGGGGGTCCATGCACTCGTTTTTGTGCTAGCAGGGCCCTCAGGTGGCGGAAAAAGTCAAAAACTCGCAAAACTCGCAAAAACTGCGCATGGCTGGCTGGGAACCTGTCTGGGAATGGGATAGGTGCCAAAAAACTCTACTGTACATTCAAAATCCATGCCAGATTCGTAACTTTTTCCAGATTTGTAGAGAATTATATACTGCAGAAGGAGAAAGTTTAAAAAATGGGGGTCCATGCACTCGTTTTTGTGCTAGCAGGGCCCTCAGGTGGCGAAAAAAGTCAAAAACTCGCAAAACTCGCAAAAACTGCGCATGGCTGGCTGGGAACCTGTCTGGGAATGGGATAGGTGCAAAAAAACTCTACTGTATATTCAAAATCCATGCCAGATTCGTAAATCTTTCCAGATTTGAAGAGAAAATTATACCGAAGAAGGAGAAAGTTAAAAAAATGGGGGTCCATTTTTTTTTTTTTTTTTTTTTAATAATGTTTTATTTCCTTCCTCTTGTCATACATTCACAATACATGAAATTATTACATTAAATCATATAGAACGTGATCATCGATATAAGATACATTCATAAACACTTAATCATCTGCTTCATTAATTATATCACTCAATGATCATAGAAAAATCTCAAATTATACATGATTATACATTTTTTTCTCAAATAAAACAGCTTATAATAAAAATAGAGGAAGGTATGAAATTATATTACCCCACCCCATCACACACCCAGGGAGGTGTACGACTCTCACTCCTCCCTCACCTCAACTCAACATTCATAACCATGCCCAACATACTCATGACGACCCCCCCCCCCCCACCCCCGACACGCACGCACATACACACACACAAACTGCATGCACCCTGTTCCGGTTCATCTGTCTGTACATAAGAGAGAGTCCCATTTTTGTAAGTGCACCCCCAGTTTTCCCTTTTTGTTGGCTATTTTATATTCTTCGTCTCTGTAATCTTTCATCATATCTATTACTTTCTGTCCGGATGGCAGAGTGCCTTGTTTTCTAGAAATGAAAATGATATGTTTTACTAGAAAGATTAAACAATTTATTACATATATTCTAACAGTTTTGCCGGATACTCCCATAAAAATTGATTTCCAATCATCACTATCAACTTCCTTTAAGTGTAACTTTTTAATTACCTCCTGCCATAATCGTTTCACTTTTGGGCAATCTAAAAATAAATGTTGGTATGTTTCTACTTCTTTTTTACAAAAGGAACAAAAGTGATCCGACTCAAAACCAAATTTAAAGAGCTCCTGTTTCGTATATACAGCCCCTTGTAATAGTTTGTATTGAAACTCTCTTTGTTTACTACATAACATTGCATTTTTCACTCTTGTGAATGTTTCTTTCAATTCCCCCATTCCAAGATCATATTGACAATGCCTGTCTGTAACATGTAATGTGTAATCTTTTTGAAATTTTTCAATGAAGTAATCATATAACCGTCTAGACTTTAAATCACACAATTTCTGTAAACTTCCAAATATCATCAGTTCTATTTCAAAATTTTCAGTATCCACTTCCATAAAATCACTTTGTATCCACTCCTGTCTAATAACAGAAAATATTTTTTGAATCCTGAGCAGGCATTCAGTGGTAAAGCCCAAATTATAGAAATGTGATACTGGTTTTAAATGACCTCCTACAATTATATCTGATGCCTGAAATATACCTTTCTGAAATAGTTCAACATCAAAAATAATTTTATTACTAATACATATACACCTATTATTGAAAATAACAGGATTAATCTTATTTTCTCCAAAATGTCTGCATTTGTCTAATTCTTGCCATGCTTTCAACATATCTTTATAAAACATTGGTATACCATTCAGATTCATTTTATTTATATCATAATTACATAGAAATATAATTTGACCGCCCAATAATCTGAAAAAGTAGTCAAATGTTACTTTCCAACCTGAATATTTTTCACCATAAAGCAACCGTTTAATCCACATTATTCTCTGAGTCTTAATGAATACTTCGAAGTTCGTTACTCTAAGTCCCCCAACACAGTAATCTTGATATAATATTTTCCGTTTTATTCTGTCTTTCCCTCCCCAAATGAAATTAAAAGAAATCTTTTCGATTTCTTCAAAGATCCTATGGGGGACTGACATAAGAGAAGAAACATAATTCAGTTTTGATAATGCATACATTTTCAACAATTTGATTTTACCAAACATTGTCAAATCTCGTTGTTTCCACCAACCGATTAATCTTTTGATTTTACTAAGAATTTCCTTATAGTTCAAATCATCTTTTATCTTGGAGTTACGTGAGAAATAGACCCCTAGGATTTTTATGTCTTGTACCCAATGTCCGAACAGAGGTAAACCCGGCCTATCACTTTCCTCTCCTAACCACATAAAATTTGTCTTATCCATATTTATCTTCTTTTCATTATATATCTCCTTAATCACACTTTTCCTTTTATTTGACTTTAGTAATTGTTCAAAAAATTGTGAATTTCTTTCTCCTTCTTCAGACCATTCTACTCTCGAACGCACCTTTAAGCCCTGACGAGAATAGTCGAAAAGCTTCTCCAGTTCCATTTTTTTCAAGTCAATTTCGTCCTGAATACTATTATGAAAATTAATCGTCAATCGATATTCTAAGTCTTTAATTTCTTTTTCCAATTTTTCAATGTGAGCTCTTCTAAGTTTTGCTTTTTCACGAGAGAATTCCATTATATGTTCTCTTAATTTCATTTTCATAAATTCCCAAAATTTCATTTTACTAGTTATTTGACCCCGCCAAGTTTCCTCTATTTCAGAAATCTTCTTTTTAACCCCTTCTACAAAATCTTTATCATTGCACAAACTACTGTTGAACTTCCAATACGATTTCCCATAAATAAAACTATCGATTAAATTAATGAATTCTACTCTAACTCCAGCATGATCAGGTGTAATAGAGGGTAAAATTTCGGAATTTCTTACCACCTTCTCTAATTTTGAGGAAATGAAGATATAATCTAATCTACTCTGAACTAATGGCTGCTTCTGTCTGACAGTGAATTCCTTTTTATTAGGATGACGTTTACGCCAGATGTCAATTAAATCAAACTTATCAAGAAAATCTATCAATAAGTCCCTATATTTGCTTTTTGAAATATTACTTGCACCCATGTAATCCATATTAGGATTCATAATTATATTGAAATCTCCTCCAAATATCAGGGAATACTCTTGACTAGATACAGAAGATATCATTCTATCCAGATAAGACAGAAAATCACATTGCATTTTTTCCTTATCCCTTGTGGGAAAATACACACTTCCTAATATCAACTTCTCGCCTTGACATTTCCCTTTAATTATAACGTATCGTCCCTCTTCATCGATTAAGATTCTTTCCGTCACAAAAGTAACACATGGCTTAAACATTACAATAACTCCCCTACTATGGTTACTCCCATGACTAAAAAACATAGACCCTTCCCAATCAGCCTTCCAACTGTCTTCAATGTCTTCTGTACTAAATGTTTCCTGCAAAAATATTATGTTTCCCGACATTTTGCACCACTGAAAAATTTTCTTCCTTTTGGCTCTATCTCGCAGTCCTCTGACATTAACTGAGAGTAATTTCAAATTATCCGCCATCAAAAAAAATTAAATTGAAAATAAGACAAGTACAGGCAGATACCGGAACTGGAAAACATACCACACATCAACATCACATCAACACATCTACACACAACACCCCCACACTGCTCTTCGGTACACATAAGTCCGAGAGCAAGAGCCTCCCCCTCTCCCTCCATCCGTCAGCATGGTCAGTTAACTTGACCAATGATATAACTCCTTTACTGAATTCGAATATGTAAGCATCTCGTGAAAGAAAAGATCCTGCATCCGAGCTTGCTTAAAATTACCAAGGTATCTGAGTTTGCACAGTTTGCACTTGCAATCGTTTTTGTGCTAGCAGCGCCCTCAGGTGGCGGAAAAAGTCAAAACTCGCAAAACACGCAAAAACAGTTACTGCGCATGGATGGCTGGGAACCTGTCTGGGAATGGGATAGGTGCCAAAAAACTCTACTGTACATTCAAAATCCATGCCAGATTCGTAAATTTTTCCAGATTTGTAGAGAATTATATACTGCAGAAGGAGAAAGTTTAAAAAATGGGGGTCCATGCACTCGTTTTTGTGCTAGCAGGGCCCTCAGGTGGCGGGAAAAGTCAAAAACTCGCAAAACTCGCAAAAACTGCGCATGGCTGGCTGGGAACCTGTCTGGGAATGGGATGGGTGCAAATAACTCTCCTGTACATTCAAAATCCATGTCATTTTCATCAAAGTTTCCAGATTTGTAGAGAAAATTATACCGAAGGAGGAGAGAGTTTGAAAAAAGGGGGTCCATGTACTGGTTTTTGTGCTAGCAGCGCCCCCCTCCCCGCATTTTTATAATAAATAATTTTGCAAGGTTCCCGAAAATCCTCATATTTTGATAGCGAGTCGCCTGAATATCCTCATATTCGGGCAGCGAGGTGTCGGTATACCAAAAGTGTTTAAAATTTTGTACACAAAATATAGAAACAAAATAACCCTATTTCAGGTGTAAGGAGGGATATTGAAAAACAATGGATAATTACAGTGCTTCAATTATTCCATTCTTTTAAATTCTAAACCTCGCACTTTGAAAATATATCGGAATATGGAAGAAAAGGCGGTGTGGGATGTGCTTGCATGGTCGGGGGGGGGGGGGGGGAGGGCTGTAAGCAGGTAGTAAGCGTGCGAAGTGGACCCATATTCTTGTGAGGTGGGGCACCTCAGAGTGTTTGCCCCCTTCCCCCTTCCCAGGAAAAAAAAAAGTAAGGCACCCTTACTTTTGCGCACCTGTTCACGACTACTAGTTTTTCAAACATAATAATCACGGTATCGACATATAGTTGTCTATATTTTACACAAACTTTCGAACCAGTGTATAAAAAAGAAGGAAATTGTAAGTCGTTTTGAGTGACATTTCATTCATTATTCTATTTGCTCATGTCTTTGACTGTAAGGATAATGATCATTAGACAATCATATGGCATAGACAAATGATTCTTGGGCATATATTTGACTTTCTTTCTCCAGCTCTCTTTTTGTGCTAAGGAATTGTACTAAAATGGGAGGTAGATGACCATGACTATGAATTCCAAATTACATCTACCTTTCATTTTTCCTATACGACTAACTTTGCCTATAGAAAGTTCATGAGGGGGCATCGAATGTTATCTTTCAGCTCAAGCTAGTTAATATTTGGTATATATATTTCACAGGTACAGAATTATTGATTTCATCTATTTTCACCGGGTTCTTGTTACTGCGCACACTTGCGAACCCATTATTAAGCATTGTGTTTAATGTGCGTATCCATTGTCTTAACTGCGCGCAATACTCTCCCGGTGTCGTGATGACGTAACACAACCAGCCAGGATGCGCAGCTGAGGTGCGCACAAACATAACTGATGAACGTCCTTAATATCATCTCATAAACAATTTAGGAAAAGTAAATGGGGGACTACTTTGCCCTCGGAGTAAGTATACACAAGAGCACGTGACCTTTACAGTGATTAGGTTTCGGGGCCTAAAACGTACATCGACCACACCCCAAATGCTGTAGGGTGGTCTGTAGAGAAATAATAAAAAAGAGGAAAAAAAAATCAGTATTGTAAAGTCAAAAAGAGTTTGGACCAAAACAGAAGGACCCTGTATTTTAAACAGCCGCTGTTTAAGACATCAATGACAATCTTTTAAGCAACGTTGTTTAAAAAGACTGAATATTCGCGCTAGACGGGTTTCCTTCTCCGCCAAACATGACCGGCTTCATCATGGCGGATGACTTTGTGGTTGCAATGTTGCAGAAGTACTGTAATCTGATCGAGGTTATACTCGAGATATAATTGTGCTGCCATGACATCTATATGATGTCTAGATCTAAGCCACAGTCACAGAATTAATTATGATTTAGACCTGTAAGGTGCAAGTCGCCCTTCCAGCGCATCGCAGCGCAGTTTAAGTTGCACACACAGTGAACGCGCGCGTGGGTCCGGTCCTATACTGTATGTGTGCAACTAACTTAACTGCGCTGCGCTGCAAAGTTCCAGGTCTTCATCATAATTTATTTTGTGGATGTGGTCTAGATCTAGACATCATGTAGATGTTACGGCAGCAAAAATATGTCTTGAGTATAAACTCGATCAGATTACAATATATTTAGTCTAAGTGCTTACCTCTGAACATATCAATCAGCTCTGGCATTTAGAACTTACTTCAGTACAACAGCCGTGTATGTTTAAACAAATCATATCTGTTTAGTGTTTTAAACAATTATTTCGAACAACAGCTTTGAATGTATTTTTTAAAACAATATTTGTGCAAAAAGTTTTAAATAACTTAATTTAAACAGCCTAGATGTTTTAAACAATTTTTTAAACAACAAATTCTTTAAACAATAGTTGTTAAAAAAAAAGTTTTAAACAACTGTGTGTTTTTAAACAACTCAATTTAAACAACCTAGTTCTTTAAAAGCTGTTGTTTAAAACAAAAATTTTAAAAATTTTAAACAAGAGGTTGTTTAAAGTTTAAACAACCTTGGTTGTTTAACATTTTAAACAATAGTTGTTAGAGTGACCAGCTTAAAGAGCGTTGTTAAAAGTTTTGAAGAGTTGTTTGAAATATTTTTTACTGTGTATAGTCTTGATCATGTTTAAGACGTCGCCTGGACGGTACGTACGTGTGATGGCGATCGAATGTGTAGTCTACCGAGTTTTGCGCCCGTGTATTGACATTCACGTGATACAGTAATACGGTCAGTATGTCTGTGTCTGCCTTACCACCGTTTGATCCTCACGGGGACAGCGCATCTCTGAGTCAGAGGTGGGAACAAAACATAAAGAGATTTGAAGGAGCCATGGTTGGTTTCAACATAACTGCACCGAAACGAAAACGAGCCCTTCTATCGTCTATTGCACTATGAAGATGAACAGCTCCAGAATGTGTTTGATACCCTACCTGATACAGGGACTGATGATGATTAGGAAAGGGTATGTGATGCTCTTAAAGCACATTTCGTACCAAAGAAGAACATTATCTATGAGACAATCCTATTTCGTAGACTCACCCAAGAAGCTCATGAAAACGTTGCGCAATTCGGTACCAGACAACGGAAGGAAGCAGAAAAGTGTCAGTTCAAGAATGTGGAACATGAATTTGTTACTCGGATCATCACTGGCTGTCTGTCCAGCCAGCTGCGTAGACGTGCCCTTGAGAAACAGACAATTCTTGACACACTTATAGAACTAGCACAATCCACTGAGTTATCACAGGAACGGGCAGATGGAGTTGATGCAAACAAGGCTTCACAAATCCATCGTGTTTCTTCACAACAGAAAGGCGTGCACGTCCCAAACAGAAGCCATCACAACCTAAGCCTAGTCCAAATAAGGTGAACAACACTGGAAAAGCCCCTAGACAGCATGAATCATCACAATACAGGAATTGTGGGTATGCCTATCCCCACACTGGAGACTGCCCTGCAAAGGGCAAACGCTGCAGCACCTGTAATAAACTACACCAATTCGCATCAGTTTGCCGCATCCGCTGTTCTATGATTACTGACTCGGGATGTTCGCAAAACATCATCGATGAGCCTACCTACAAGAAACTGAACGTGAGCCTTAAGAAAACTTCGATGCGCCTGTTTCCCATACGGTTCGAAAACACCCCTGAGTGTCCTAGGTGTGTTTACCGGTAGCCTTGAGTCACAGAGGAAAATCACTGCTGCTGCGATATATGTGGTTAAAGGCTCATATGGATGTCTTCTTGGACATAACACTGCTGAAGATCTCAATTTGATTATCATCAATGACACTGCCAATGCTGCCAATGCAGATCACGACTATACATCTGCATACCCAAACCTATGGTCTGGAGTGGGGAAGCTGAAAGTCAAGAAGGTTAAACTCCATATTGACATCTCAGTTCTTCCAGTCGCACAACGGTTTCGCAGTACACCATTTCATCTGCGAAAACAGATTGAGAAACAACTTACAGAGCTGCAGGAAGCCGACATAATCGAGGATGCTTCTGGCCCGACTCCATTGGTTTACCGATCGTAGCCGTTCCCAAGCTGAATGATCCAGAGAATGTTCGGATTTGTGCTGACATGATGGCGGCTAATAAGGCTGTCATCAGAGAGCGTCATCCTACACCTACAATGGATGAAATTATCACTGAGTTGAATGGGTCCAATGTATTTTCCAAGTTGGATCTTAAATCTAGATATCACCAGCTCCAGCTTGAACCTGAGAGCAGATACATTACCACCTTCGCTACACATGATGGACCGGAGCGCTACAAGAGGCATCACACAATGAGAGGCTGAATACACTCTTTCAGAGTCTACAAGAGCAAGGACTGACCCTGAACAAGCAGAAATGCCAATTTAACAAGACAAATGTGTCTTTATTTGGCCTTGTATTCGTAGCAGAAGGAGTATCGCCTGACCCTGACAAAGTTGAAGCCATCCACCAGGCTGCACGTCCACAAAATGCCCAGAAAGTGAAAAGTCTTCTTGGCATGGCCAGTTATAGCTCGCGCTTCATTCCCAATCTCTCGACAATCACTGCACCTCTCCGTAGCCTCATAACAAAGGGGGTGAAATTCAAATGGAATCAAGAACATGAAGCAGCATTGAAAGTGTTGAAAGATTCCATATCAAAAAGTGCAGTATCATACTTCGACACAGCCAAGCATACAACCTTGTACGTCGATGCCAGTCCATTGGGACTTGGAGCTATGTTGACACAAGAGGGGAGTACAATAATCTATGCTAGTCTTCACTCCCACCAACATAACAAAGATACAGTCAGATAGAGAGAGAAGCCCTTGGTATCGCTTGGGGTGTTCTTCGATTTCACACGTATCTTTTTGGTAGGAACTTCATGGTCACTGACCACAAGCCTCTGATTCCTATCTTTGGCAAGCCGAAGATTGTACCATCAGCGCGCATCGCAAACTAGATGTTGAAACTCCAGCACTACGATATGGATGTTATCCACGGCCCTGGAAAGACAAACCCAGCGGACTACATTTCACGGCATACCTGTAGTGATAGCGCTAATACAACGAGGCCAGACGTCGAAACCTACATCAACTTTGTGGCTCATTATGCAGCTCCAAAAACAGCCCGTGATTCCACACTACAAGCTACGATCGATTCCACACTACAAGCTACGATCGAAGCCTATCGCAGTGGAAAAGGGAGAATCTCAAAAGCTCTCATCGCGCTATGTGGAATGTTCGCAATGAAATCACAGTCACTGAAGATGATTGTGTTGAGAGATAAGCGTATTGTGATACCAGAAGCCCTTCGTTCGCGTATTATCGATATCCACACGAGAGTCATCCAGGTTTGACGCTTACAAAAGCATTGCTCCGCTCAAGTTTTGGTTTGAATCGCTTGATCGTAAAGTGGAATCACTTGTGAAAAATTGCCCTGTATGCCAAACCTTACGCGACATCCGTACGCCTCTGGAGCCCCTCAAGATGTCACAAATGCCACCCGGTCCTTGGCCGAATTTGAGCATTGATCTCTGTGGCCCCTTACCCACAGGAGAGTATTTAGTAGTACTCATTGATGAGTATTCGAGATACCCAGTTGCAGAGGTTGTAGGTTCAGTGTCTGCAAGAGCTGTGATACCATTTTTTGGGCAAAGTGTTGTCTGTGTTTGGATTTCCGAAAGTCATTAAGAACGATAATGGAAGCCCATTCAACTCGAGTCCATTCGCAGATTACGCGTCTCACTGCGGATTTCAGCATCGCCGAATCACTCCTCACTGGCCTCGAGCTAATGCTCAAGTAGAAGCATTTAACAAACCGCTCATCGGAGCCATACGTGCTGCACAGCTCGAAGGCAAGAATTGGAAACCGGAGCTCTACAATTACCTACGCCAATATCGAACCACACCACACTCTTCAACAGGAGGAAGCCCATTTCGATTGATGTTCAATCGAGAACCGGTTACGCGCCTCCCAGACGTAGATGTGGCTGCGACAACACATCATCAATGGCCAACGACGAAATCGCTGCCAGTCACTCGAAAGCGAAAGCGAATGATCAGGTACAATGCAATATGACATCATTAAAGTTATTAACAGAAAATAAAATTGGCTATAATGTATTATGACAGGTGTGTGATTCTAGTAGTTTATCTCGTTTCTAGGAAAATGAGTAAGAATGTATCATCAGTATCATTTGTTAACAAATCAGTATCAAAATTCCTCATCAAAAACTCTTTTCTTTTCAGTAGATATCTAAAATTAAATAGGTTTCAGGTTGTAAAGAAATTATCCAACTGGACGTCCTGGGAATAAGTAAACATTTCCTAATATCCATTTTTTTTTTTCATTTCAATAAAAATGCTTTCAACATTTTCATTTAGCAATTTTATACATGGTATTATACTGCATTTTAAATCCTGTTTAATATAGACACAACACCACCCGAGAAAGCACATTTCTCCCATTTCCTGTAAATATAACCAGGAATATTGTGTACACCTAGGACTGCATCACTTTCGACATCAGTCTCTGTTAGTGCGATGAGTATTCACTATCAGTTAAATGTAAAAATCAACATTTGCTTTGATACTTCTGATGGTAAAAAGGATAAAGGAAAGACAAGACTCTGTTGTACTGTTATATGAATTTACATATTTGGCTTCATAGTACGAACAATCAGTAGTCGAGGCGGTGGGGGATCACTGCAAAATTATATCCTGGAATAACAATCAACACCCGCCCCCCAACCAACTTACCCATAAAACAATCCTTATGGCAATAACTCGTAAGAATTCCCTTCTAGTAGATTAGAGAAAATTAGGCTGTTCTAATCTCCTCCAAAACCGCTTTCTCTAAGAGTATGATCATTCCCTTACAATGACATGGGTATATTTTATGGTCACAATGACAAAGGAGAGAAGAATATAGCCCTGTGGAATTCACATGCTAGCCTTGATTGCCGCAGTTCGTATTCTAAACTAGTTCATAATCAACAATGAACATAGTTCACTCACTTCGCTCTCTCGCATTTAATAAGCAAGGCTACGGAGCTTGTATTTGCGACCATAGGCACATGACCCGTTAAGAGGCAAGGGAACTCAGGGCTACACGACCACAAGGATTTTTAAAACAATGTTCAGGAAACCGTTACCTCATATCTGGTCAGCCAGGTCTATTTGCAATAGTATCTAGTACATTCTCATGGATAAATCACGTTTCCACTACACGGTAAAGTTGAAATTCGGGCAGTTAACATCAGGGGAGGAGAGGTGGGAGACAAGAGGAATTTGACAATATTTACGGTAAAGATGGGGGCAAAGGCAGATAACCGAAGTGCGTTATTATCATCACTACCACCATCACCTTGCATTTGTGGATGTGTGTGTGTGTAATCATATGCGTTGCAGGAATGGCATGAGTTGGATGTTTCTCCTTAAGATTAGGTCGGCTGCCCCCCCCCCCCCCCTCGTACTCCCACACCCTCCCCCAAAATAGTAATAATGATAAAAATGAATAGATAAATAATTGAGATGAAATAACCTCCCCCCCTCCCCCCCCCCACAAAAAAAAATGAAAAAGATAGAAAATAAATAAATAAACAAATTAAAAAAAAAATAAATATTAGAATATATTGAAAAGCTCGACACGATTGTGATATGGCCTAGAACAGATGCTCCGAAGTGCGGCCGGTAGCCGGTGGGCGGCCGGTCTATCGTTTGCATTGCAAAATCACTTTAAAATACATAATATACATAAAATAATCATATATCACATATCACACACAAAGGGTACATTACCAAAGTCAAAGAAAAACAGCAATGGCCATGAAAAAGGTATCCATAAATACCACATTTTTAGCGATACAACTGGCATTCCCACTACGAAAAAATTGAACATTTTGAAAAAAATGCCTTTCTTAAGCTTGTTGTTAATAAAATAGGGTTTGAAAAATAAGCTGCATTTCAAGGAATTTTCAATTTTAAATCGGGATTTTTCTCGTGTCGCAAGCTCAAAAGTGTCCGATCGCTAGTTGCAGTAGTCAAAATTCAGTGTGTATTCGCGGGGAGCTCTGGCGTGGGACTCTGGCTCGGGCCGATGGAATTTTGCTCAGCTCGCGCATACATGATGCTCGCGCATACATGATGCGCGTGCGAACTCTCCACTGAGTTTTTACATGGGGCCGCAAACCGGCTCCTAAACAGGGAAAATGAAAAATTAATGTTACCATGGCAACTCTTTATTTTTTCGGGATTGTATTTTTGCTCAAAAAGTAACATTATGAACTTCCATTATTTGGGTAAAAAGTGAAAATATTTGTGGAATAAAGAGTTTTAAAATTTCATTTTGTCTTAAGTGTCGTACACCAGAGCATGTACTCTATACATTGTCCAATCAATTTCCAAAATGGCTAAAATCTACATAGTGCAATATATATATATATATATATATATATATATATATATATATATATACACACATTTCAGTCATGTGTGAAAAGGCCGTTCAGATGACTGCAGTATAGGGCACATAAAGAATATGTTTGTTTGCATGTATGTATAATGGAATCAAGTCTGAGGAGGTTGATGAAATAGCGCCCTTGTTGATGAAAAAATATAATTTCAAATCGATTGCTGGTGAGGATTATGAAACAGTCAGAATGATTGGTCATAAACCCTACATCCATCATTATAATGTTTTGCTTTCACTATGGTTAGGTGAGCACAATTCAAAAAAAAAAAAAAAATGAAAGAAACAAAAATCAACCTTCGTGAATTTGAAATTGCAAAATCCATTCAGCTTACTGAAGAAAAAAAAAATAATAACTCCAGATATTTTTACCCAAATGCATCATCGTATGTTGTGTGAACATAAGAGGTTGTCATCGCGTCATGGATGAGTAAGCACACTTTAAATATCGCGCGAGATATGATAGAATGTACTGTTAATACAGCATACAAAATGACCTTTGTGACTTTTTAAAAGTGACATTTTTGCCTTTAATGTTTGCCCACTCATGCATGACTCGACAGATCAATCTCATTTTTACAGGTAAGTTAGTCAATAATGTTAAGAATACTCTTGCCAAGTTATTTTGCTCACAACCCTTCAGTTAAGAAGTTACGTTAATTTGATTAAGGGGGGGGGGGTACTTTTTGTTGAGTTTATATGTTCCAAAATCTATTGCAAAATTAATATGTAAAATATTGGATGTAGTCTTGTCATACTTCGAATTTAAATATTTTCTCAGGAATATTACTGTCACATCCAACCATACAAGAGTATGGTAAATTCCGTATTTTCGAGGGAAGGAGGGGGTGCAGCCCCCTCCCCTAGCCCTTCTCCCCTTAAACATGTTAAAGCAGCCCCGGTATCTCATTGAAAATACCTTCTCATCAATCACACATTAAATGCGTTTCGTATTACTATGATTTCATAATGCAAATAATTTGGAGAAGAAGAAAAGCACGGAATAATTGATATGTCGAAAAGTCTTTGCTCACTGTATAGTAAACATAAGTTCAACATCGGCAGGTTAACGCAGTTTTTAACGATAAACGATGATGTTAATGGATAGAAAAGTACGAAATGTCTGCAAAATGCTTATTCTGTATATATACATGGACGTATGTTTCTGCTAATGAAAGATAAATAAAATCTATGGAGGATATTTTCTGGGTGTGTGTGTAAAGGAGTTTTGTGATTGTTTCATTTGCCGTCTACTTTGTCATATTGCTAAATAATAGTCGATAGCATATGAAATTCATCAAAGGGTGGGGTTGGTGAAACCATACCTTCTTGACCTAATCCCCCCCCCCCCCCACATCCACCCCGTAAACGGAATATAAATTGGAGAATGGTTGAACAAAGATGTATTAACACGTCCTTGCAATACAATACAATACTAAAAGTGGTCCTCTGCGAAATTTATTGTGTTTGTATGCTGCAATAATTATGGCCAGTGAGGGTAGGTATTGTAGAAATATTAAACGTAGAATAAAGATTGCTTAATTTCACAACAACAAAAAAGTTGTGTGTAACATGTATAACCTAAATGGACATCAGAAGATCAATGAAGAAGATACATTCTTGTTGTAATAAAATAATTAAATACAAGCTTATCAGGCGGCAGCGCCGGAAGGGTTCCAGCTTCTTTTTTCCTGTTTTTTTTTTTGAGGGTGGGGGGGGGGGGGGACATTCTCGGGGCCCCCCGTCCTCGTCCTCGAACAATGACGTTTCCACCTTTTTTAATACAATTTTCTTGATATTTCGCTAATGCGAGGTTTTGAATTTTCGAAAAAAAAAAAATCAATATTTAAATCATGGTTATCATCCATTGTTTTTGCATCATCCCTCATTAGTCCTTGTCACGGCCGGTAGCATGTTAAGAGTATATGAGAGGGCTGAGACAGAACATTTCAATGGCGGGTTATGAATGGGGTATCCACAGACTTCGAGCACATTCTAACGAGGTGGGCTGACACCTTTTGTCCGAATTATCAACTCTTCAATTTCTAAATTTTGTGCACAATTTGTTTACTCTTTTTTTGGTAGTGATAATGTACAGAATTCGCATATTCGGGCATCTCATTTCGTAAATTTGAGGATACTCGGGTATATCGGTAACGAAATAGGATATTTAGGCACCTTGCTACCCTAATATAATGTGGAGGCTGTCTGAATATTGGAAATTTTAAAATCTCCGAGGGGGGGGGGGGGCTGCAGCCCAGTCTCGTTCACCTATGGGGTTTCCATGCACAACATTCTTACTTTAAATTTTGATATGATTATGTAGTATTAAAACAATTTGGAACCAATCCTACAGCAGGTTTCAATCATATTCCTGAATAGGCCTATTATTACATTTTTGATACAACAGATTTTCTACGGTATTTTGAGACTTTATAATATCTTTATTACTAGGTGAGAAAGCGTAGCCACTGATAGAAAAACAAATCGCTCTCATAATAATGAAATTTGTAATTCAAGAGAAACTTTAAACTCACAGACAAGTCACAGTTTGCTTCAAAATTATAATAAGACTGAACATAGGCCAATCTTCACAGATAATAGAGGATTTTCGAATGTTTCAACGTGAACGCCGTCTTAGATCCTCCCAGCTACAATGGACTGCTTCGTGTTAACTGCATACCGCGCTTTGTGCAAGAAAGGCTCACCCGTCCACTGGCTTCAGATCGAGAACGCGTCCAACATGGTATTGCCGTCTTCTCTAAAACGTGAACCTCCTTTCACCTACTCTGTATGCAGTTAACACAAAGGCACTCCATTGCAGCTAGGAGGATCTAGGACGGCGTTCACGTTGACACGTTCGAAAACCCTCTACTAATCACGCGACGGGGCGGAAACAAAACGATTTTAAACATGCTAAGGAAAGCACCTGCCCACACGTTTGTAGTCTGCATGTAAACTGGGTACTAGAAAACTGATCTAAATACCGCAGAATGTATAGTCGTGGGTGAGGGGGCAAAGAAGTTCTCCACTGTCAAACAGAAGTTCCCACATGTGTAGATTAAAGACTATGGAATGTACATAGTCAGTAAATTGTAGTCATCAGTAAAAGGGCCGTGCCTATAACTGAAATAAAAGTCTGTAGTCAGTTGATATATCAGTTTTGGGACCGTGTATCTATAATGGATAAATATCTGCAGCAAATTGTAAAATAGCGCCCCTATTGTTTAAACAATTGTAACGTTCAAAGTGTTGATAATATGAAGTTTGTGAAACGGACTTGGTGCTAGAAGGACATGTCAAAAATAATCTTGAAGACTACACCTATCATTATACTGACTTCATTTCCAGCATAGACGCAGTATATCAACGACGAATTCTCTAATACATCGTGTTGCTCTTCTCGTACTGTTTACTCGCCTTTATGATCGTAATGCATTTTAATATATACATTCGTTACGAGCGCTTCTTCGAAAGACATTACCAATGATTACAGAATGAAAATGGTTTGTGTTGAAGCTCTTCTTTTTCTTGCCATTATTATTTCCACATCAGATAAGATTATTTTATAATGATTGCTTTATAGAAATGACTTTATAACCAAAGATTGTGGAAGATGTGTAACTTAGCATGTACCGTGGTTGAAAATGAATTTCATGATATGTGTGACAATTAGTAAACAAATATTGTACTTGGATTCCCACCCCTTAGATTATTTCAATGGGACTAGATTTTGAAAATTATCATATCACTTTATACGTAACTGAATTCCAATAAAAAAAAACCAAGATACATGCTTACAACTATCTAGCAAAAGGAAATGTCTCAACTTAGGTTAACTCCATATAAACCAGAGAGAATGCTACATTCTAGTGCCAAGTCTCTGCTCTGTGTACCACAAACCATGACAAAGTCATGGAAAGGTTTTTTTCATACGCAGACACCTTTTTAGTGGAACAGAACAACTTAAAACTATAGGAACCTGTGACACCTTCATTAGTACCATGAAAACGTATTTTATCACCACTTATGAATAGTCCGAACCCGGAGTCCGAAACATGAACCCAGTGCATTTTTTTCTTTTTCTTGTATAAACTTCTCATTTTCTATTATTAAAGGGATTCGGTAGCTTTGTGGAGGCTTTATTTAATAAATTGTTGAATTTTGTTATCTGTTTTGTATAATTATGTTAATAAATGAATGAATAAATAAATAAATAAATAGCCAGACATAGAAAGGTTGTCAAATATATAATGCTATTATTAAGATATCTATGACTGAATACTCCCATTAACAAAAGTGTATGGCCATACCTTTAGTCTAACACTGAGTCTGTGGGGGAAAATGAGTCTGGCATTTCCGGTCACTTGCATATGTTTACTTTTGTAAAGCACATGGTGATTGTGAAGTGTTTTTTTTTTTTTTTTTATTTGTTTCCCAGGCTTCAATTTTACACCATATTACATACACTGATAGCATGTAAGGCCAGACAGCTCAGATTTTATGAAGCCTCTACAAAGTTACCAAATCGCTTTAAGGTGCATAGAGACATGCAAATTTGCCTATGTCCTATGTGTTATGGGCTTTACAAAAATGTTTTATTATTGTTATTATTATTAATTTTCAGGTAAATATCATGCGTATCTAGTCATTGTTTTCCAATGCAAACACGAACTAAAAACTAGTTGGGTTTTGATAAGTTATAGCACTGTGAATATTGGGACAACTAGCATTCACCATTGGCATCTGTATATACCAGGATATGTATTTCATGTATCCTATCAGCACGGTTGGATTCAAGAGTTTGTAGAAAGTGTGTGGGGGGGGGGCACAATTCTCTAAATATCCGACAAGCTCCCCCCCTCCCCCCCCAAAAAAAATAAATAATAAAAGTAAACAAATAAATAAAAGTATCACAACAATGTTGTCTTTTTAAGGGACACTGGCTGGTTATTGAGCCCCCCCCCCCCCTCCTAAATCCAACAGGGCTATTAGCTCTGTGGAATAGAATAGATATCCCTCCAAATAAAACAGTGGTTTCGTTTTGCTTTGTGCAGGATACCATGCAATCGAAATATCTATCCACACCTATAACTCTCTACCAGTCATTGGCGAAGATTTTGCATTGGTTTGTACCTTCACGCCGCAAACAATCAATCGGCTGTTAATTTGGGAAATGGGGAACAGCTTCACGTTGGCCACTCAATATTGTTGGCCATATCCTTCCTGTTGGATGAGCATTACTGACCGATCAAAGTTCAGTTTGTTGACAGACTCTTCCACTGGAAATCTAACGATTAAATCTCTTACCAGGGATGATGAGAACAATTACCAATGCACAGTGAGAAATTCATATGGATCAGTGAACCAAGGATCAAGCAGTATACATGTGACGCCAATGCATCCAGGTAAACTATTTATTTCAACAAAATTTAGTCATTTTAATTTAAGGATATTCAGAAATACATTAGTTAACACTAATTATTAAATGGTGGTGATAGGTTACTATTAAGCTCGGCTAAATCTCCTTTCCCGTCTATAATAAAACTGAAATCCTTCTGAGAAATTCTAAATAACAAGTTTCCAGGTATGGTTACTTATTAAAATCAGAATGCATGACATTTTCAACTAGGTTTTTAAGTAAAAGTTACATAATCTTTAGGGTCGATTTAAAGTAGCAAAACCTAAAAGATTAATGTTGAAGTAAGATAATCACAAGAGGTAAGAAGGATGAAAAAAGACATTTAAATATCGCTTGAAATGTGTTTTTGTATATTATGAGTATTTCCTTTACTCCAGCTGCACCCCAATGGCTAGTAATTAGTGATGATAGCTCAAGTGGATACACCAACAATGCAAATGTGTGAAGAAAAAAAAAATGGTCTCAAGGCATAAGCTATCGTTTCCTACATGCTTTTGCATATTTCCCCCCTCTCTGTAATATAGTCCATCCGACCAGCATGCTGCTTTTACCATCTGGAGTTAAAAAAGGATATGAAAAGGGGTCAACAATCATTTCTGTACAAGAAAATTCATCGACTGCAATCACTTGTAAAACTATCGGGTCCTTGCCAGCAGTGAAATTATCATGGACGAATGGTGACATCAATAGTATTCGCCTTAACACAAGCCTTTCAAGTTATCGCAATACTTTGGATGAAGGTTTGTTTGACACCGCAAGTACTATTACGATACGTCCTGAGAGAAAGCACCATGGAAAGCTCCTTAACTGCTTTGCATCTTTGTGAAACTTTTTTGATCGACGGGTAGCCAAACTGATTGTTTACAGTGAGTTATATGTTACAATGAGAAGACTGGGTGATCTCCACGATGGTATACAACTCAATGTCAGCTGCAGAGCTAGTAATGGATACCCTGCTTCGTCCATCCATTGGTATACTGGATCAAGAAACTTGACAGAGGACTCATTTCTTACGGTTGAAGTGAATGCAGACGGTCGGTTTGAGCACCCTAATCCTCAAACCGAAGAGGTCTGAACACGGGAATCGTCTTCTCTGTCAAACAGTTCAACCTACAGCACCGTCACTGCGACCAGCGAATGCTAGCTTAATTCTTAACAATTCATGTGAGTATCCATTTTCTCTTGACAATAAAGCTTTATGGAAATGACAGTATGATGACCCTTCAAAATTTCTGTCACCTCCGCGTGTTATCTATTGTTTTTTATTTTTGTTTTTGTTTTGTTTTGTTTTGTTTGTTTTGTTTTGTTGTTGTTTTTTTTTGGGGGGGTTGTTTCGTTTTGTTTTGTTTTGTTTTATTCTATCCATTTATTATTTCTATTCGTACATGTATGCGCAATATTGTAAATGCTATACACTCCTTCTTTCTTTTGGCATCTACTGCAAGGCAAAAAATTATTTTACTAGCGAACAAAAGAAGTACTTGTTTATATTTGTATTTCCCCCTTTACTTAAATATCATATATCCCTTCCAACCCAAAACCAAACGCCCCCACCCGTCCCCATTTCATGTTATATTCATAACACCCTTTTACCACCTTTTCTCTTTGTATGCATTTCATTATTTCTCTCAACCACAGACAAGCCCCTTGTTTCTATATCTTATCGTCGGTTAATGTTAACTGAACTACGAACTAGATTAGTGTTGACGTGTATTTCAGACGCCAATCCTCCAGCCTATATCTTCTGCTGGCTCTGTAACGACACACTGCCTTGGATATCGTACAAACGACTGACATAGATGATATTAGGGAATCAGGTATGTGCTCTTTCCTTGAATTTGAGAGGTTCATTATCTCCTATGCTACTTTTGCTGACCAAATGCAATTCTGCGAGTATTAGTATAACCATAAAAAGGTCCTTCTGTGAAGGAGTTGGGGGGGGGGGGGGTATTAAAGGTCACATGTTGTTTGAAATAATTGCAGGTGACCCACGTAAGAATAACATTCAGATCCAAATCGAGTGATGCATAGAATACATTTATTTGGGTACATATTTATTCAATAATTAAACGTTTATAAACCATAATGATTAATCAAAGTAATAATCATTTGAACAAAATGACTTTTAGGGGATACCAAAATGTTTTGTTTCGAGATTCGTACATCTTTAAGAGGCCCCAACCCCTCATAACTACAATCTCTAAATGCTTACACCTCGGGGAAACCATGGAAATTTAACTTTTTGTTCATTCATAAAAGATATTTCCTGAACTAATTGACACTATTGGGAGTTTTAGGTAAATTACAGAACAATTGCATTGTTTGATTGCATTATCAATCAATCTTATACTTCCAATCAAGGAAAGTTTCCGAAACTCCTTCTATTTGAAACAACGAGCTGTAGGAAGTAGATACTACCGATTGTGTGTACAGTATACATACAGATCCTGTGTTCATAATGTGTGCGAAAGGTATGACCCGGAAAGTTAACATGAACAGCAAGGTCATCCTAAAGCACAAGCCTCCGAAACTTAAAGTTTATTCCGTTCACATGGTGCGAAACTCCGACGGAGGACCACCCACTGCTCGTGGTTTCGACCTTAACCACAAGCTATAGCTTGTGGTTCTACACTCTAAAAAATGAAGTGCTAAATCACGGGTGCTGAGTACAAATTTGCACCACACGTGCCAAGCGTAGCCCTTGGCGTGCATGCAGCGTTTGGGAAGCGATGACGAGCAGAAAAATGAGTGCTGGAAATACGTGCTATTCGAGAAATGGCACCCGAAGGGTGACCCTGCCTGTTTTAGCACTTGAAGAAACACCGGTAGTGCTGGCGCTCCATGCGCAGGTGCACCAGCGAGATAGCACCAACTTGTGGTGCACCAACTTGTCTTATCGAGCTCCCGTGATGTTAAGCCGGCGTGGCCGCGTGCAAGATCGTTGAGATGAGCCAGTCCAGCTAACGCGATACACACGTAGACTTACGCGAAATCTGCCTAATTTGGTAAATTAAGAACCGAGAAAATGAAAGTATTAGTATTTTTAACCTTTGATCTAGACATTTATTGCTTGTTCGTGTAACTAAGTTGAAACGGTTAACACTAACAGTTAGAATTTTTCGCTCGGTAGGCAAAGCCTCTTCACTGACTAACCGTCCAGTTGTCGTTAATGCATGTAGTGGAGAGCTTTCGGGTTAGCGAGCGAATAGACCAGGGTGAGGGTCACTGTGTTCTGACGAAGCATTCTATTCATTATTTTACAGATGGATCTTATTTGGTAGACTAACTTGTTAGATTGTTTAACTTATTAAGAAGATATTAGAGATAAATGACAGCTTTGTAGGTTAGGATGGGGGGGGGGGGGGGGGGGGGGTGTTGTGTGTCCGGATGCCTTGCAATTATGATTATGAAGTCTAACTTTACAATTAACAAAGTTAGACAATAGGCCAGGGTCTACCTTACATGTAATTACATGAGCATGACCATGATGACAAAAGTTGGGTTAGATCCACTTTAGGATCCATTGCCATTGGTGAGCTGTGGAAATTTATGTGTGGTTTTTGCGAGCGGCATGCGTCTAATAGCACCAGAAGTGTAAAAGGGCTTACACTTAAAGTGTCTAAAGTAGCACTTGGACTGGTGTTGAATTATAGCACGTGTGCAAGTGCTACTTTAGCACAATTTGTGCAGTCCCTATGCGTGCCCTTACAGGTGCTGCCTCCAAATCTTGAGGTGCTAAAAAATAGCTCTTGGTTGTTTAGAGTGTAGAACTACAAGTAAACTTAAAGTTTCGAAACCACGAGTCCGTTCATACGGGCTGAAACTACAAGTTAACTACAAGTTAACTTAAAGTTTTGAAACTACAAGCGAAACTTTAAGTTTAGCTCCCATCGTGTGAACGTAACTGAAGAAAACCTGTATCCCCTAACGAATTCAGATCTAAATGTGTGCGTAATTATCATTACAAATAGGCAAGCATAATGGTTTTGACATGAATTTTGTTTAAATTAATGTTTTATTGAATGTACTGTTATCGTACACTGAAAAGGAATATGTTCATATGAATACAACTGAAACATCCAACTTCGTCTCATTGTCTATTCAGAAATAATCCTGCAACCGTCGATGGTTGATTATTTCAAGGTTTTGCATTGTTATACGTTCAACACGATAAAAACTACTTTCGAAAAATAAACTCAAGGGCAATTTCAAAGGCCTATTGTACTGCCCATAGAAATCAGGTTCGGATTACGTAATACGCCATTGTAATTTTCGCACATTTCTAAAGGTAATAGACATGGCTATTGAAATTGCCTTCAGTTGAATTTTCGAAACCAGTTTTTATCGTGTTGTTTGAAACGATTCTTAAAAGGTAAATGGGAATTATCGCTTGAAAGAGTGAGAGGAATATCAAAAGCCACCAAGAGAAGCCTCCGTGAAACATCACTGAGAAGAAGAAATTGCTCAAAGTAATCAAACGTATGAGTAAGTATGATTTTGTTTCCCTTTACGCAAAGAGAAGGTATATTAAGAATTGCAGCTGCAACATATTGCATGTCTGAAGCTAATATGGAATGATAAGAACATAACAATGAATATTAGGTTGAGCCTGTTGTCAGCACTGGTAACATCAGTCTTTTCATACAGATGCGAAATGTGGGCACTGAAATGCAGAGATGGAAAATGAATCAATGATTTTGAGATTGATTGTATGAGAGGCAGTTGTGAAAAAAGAGACAGTTGCGGTTTGGTCATCTAATTAGATGGAAGAATCGCTTAGCAAACACCATATAGCAAGGAAGAACCGAAGGTAGAAGAAAAAGGAAAAGAAAAAGACCTGGGGCCTGTAACATTAAGAGAGACAATCAGTCTTACGATTGATATCAATCGTAAGTCTATGGTAAACCATGTACTGAAGAGTTACAATTGATCGTAAGATTGATTGTATCTCTTTATGTTTGTCATGGATAAATAACAAAAGGCAGTGAACAGGGTTTTCTTCTGAGCTGCTAACTAGAACAGCTGAAGACAAAAAGTTATTGGGAACCTGTGTCTCAAGATAAATCAAATTGTCGTCCCAACGGCCACAAGATATGGCACATAGATAAATTAATAGATAATCCTGGGGAAATAGACAGGATGAAAGCAAACTTTAATTCTTGAATAGTGTACAAATGAAATACAGGAAAGAGGAGAGGGGACGTTTGTTTTATCAATAATTTGACCATAGACGTTCGGCACAATATCGCCAAGGCTTAAAATCCCTTCCCCGGAGCAAATCATGATGATATTTTGTTACGAAGTGACATCCACTGTTGGTGCATTTTGTAGCCTTCCATAATCCTTGTAAATTAAAGTCACGAAATTTTACAGAAAATATAGAAATTGCAGAGACATCATAACACTACTGTCCGAATATGAGGTAACGATTACCCGAATATGGTAAATTATGAATTTTCAAACGTGCGGAGGGGGTGCAGTCATGAGTGTCCCCTACCCCCACTTTGTCCTTAACGTAGCCAAGGTATTATATTGCTAATACATTTTTATCCACTAACGTTTATGTCTCATTATGATTTGATGATTACACCAACAAAAAAAAAACAAAAAAAAAAAAAAAACACAACAAAAAACCTTTGTATTTAGTAAACGTGAAAAAAAAAAAAAAAAAAACCTTTGTATTTAGTAAACGTAACCATGTATTGGCATTGCAACGCAGTTTATGACAATAAATAATGATGTGGGAGTAATACAATTTCAGAAAAAAATGTGTCATGATTATGTTATATAATAGCCGTATATTTCAATTATTAGTATTAAGAAATTAAATGTATGAAGGGTATTTTCTGGCTGTTTAACTTTTGTCTTTTTGAGCCCTACCCCCCCCCCCCCCCTCCCGCGCGAGGCGCGAAATATCTAACGTTTGAGCAAATTTGAGAGAAAGATAACGGCTCGTAGAACGTTTTTTTCTTAGGAGGAAAGTTATTTCGACGCCCTGACTGCTTTTCAGTTATTTCGAAGCAATGCTGCACTGTATGTAACAGGGGTGAGTGCAGGGAGGGGGGGGGGGGGGGAGGTTACCCCCTTCCCGTGCGAGGCGCGAAAACTTTGACGATTTAGCAAATTTTGAGAGAAAGATAACGGCTCGTATAGCAAACATTTTCTTAGGCGGAGAGTTAGTTGGACGCTCTGACTGCTTTTTCAGTTATTTGGACGCAATACTGCACTGTATGTAACAGGGGCAGGAGCAGGGAGGGGGAGGGGGAGGGTCCCCTTCCTGCGCGAAGCGCGAAAACTTTAACGTTTTAGCAAATTTTGAAAGATAACGGCTTGTATAGCGAACATTTTTTTTAGGCGGAAAGTTAGTTCGAGGCCCTGACTGCTTTTCAGTTGTTTGGACGCAATACTGCACTGTTTGTAACAGGGGTAGGTGCAGGGAAGCAGATTTTGAGAGAAATATAACGGCTGTAGCGCCTCTTTAGTTTTTCTTTTTTCTCTCTCTCTCTCACTTCCCCCTGCTTTTTCGCTCTCTTTATTTATTTTTTTTTCTTCAGTTGACCCCCAGGCTCCGCCTGTCATGTCACCATGCCTTTTGTCCTTTGCTAATTTTTATCGGGGTGCTTCTAATAATAAATTTTAAAAAGTAAATAAATAAATAAAACAAATGTTTACGCATTGTATTTTAGTTTGTTTCAGTATTTCGGTACCTAGTAAATGTATATATATATATATATATATATATATATATATATATATATATATTAAGTATATATCTATAACACATTCCAAATCTTGGTTGATACAATCATGTATAGCCTATGAAAAAGCTACATTATTGATTCATGTATAATTATTCTGTCATTAGGATTTGTTACTCAGAATGACTTTAAAAAATCAAGTAGCTGCATTACAAAACCACTGTATATAAGGCCTATGCCTACAATTTACATCGACCGATAATCAATAATTCAAAGATGTTCATAACAGAGCTGTCAAAACGAAAGAGGATGGAATGTGATATATTCCCTAGCACTTTACTGTAGGGAAGAAGAGTGTGCTTGTTTTTTTAACCCTTCATTGTAAGGTTATTTGTGATACAATTAATACTGTTGTTCAAGAAATCTCCAAATAGCTAAAATGTACACGTTGAAATTTGCATATGCAGTAAATTGTGGTCATCGATTAAAGGACCTATGAATGAAACAGACTGCTAACACTTTAGTAAGTTTAGACAATTACAAATGACTGATTATGACAACAATAATCAATGTCATGACAATATTACTCGCAGAACTCAATATGCATGAAGTGTGTCGTTTCTAAATAAAAGTAAACAAGAGTGTACCTGACTCTTCGTAGTAAAGTATAAACAGTAACAAGGTATAATAGTCTCGTGCGACAAAGAGTGTTCCTGACTCTAAACAGTGGTAGAAATGTAACTTCATTTATTCATTTATTTCCATCAATAGTTTAAAAATACATACAAATACAAATCAGTGCAAAATATAAAATTACAAGATGGAGGAGACAGCAAGAAAAGCATGGAGCTTCATAAAAAGCTGCCACCTTTGGTGTATACATAAATAAGTACATAAAATGGAGATAGATTGGATGGATAGAATGTATAATACATATATAATATGGCTAGTAATAGAGGATTTGAAAGAAAAAGTTAATCAACCAGGACAAACCCTACAGAGACAATGTATGATGCCAGACAAAGGGCCTAATATTGTTTGAGTAAATGTGACTTATAATTGCGTTTGAGTGAGTTTGGCTGGCAGTCCTCCTCGAGGCCGTGGTGATGGCGCTCGATGTCGTCGTATTCTGATGTTTGATATTAGTTTTCAGTCTCCAGCGCAGCTTCTGGCTCTAGCTGGCATTGGGAGTTCTGGTCAAGCTGGGCGAGGCTGTCGTACAGGCGATCGTGCTCTTCGATCTGCAAGTCGTCATCGCCGTCGTGGCTACTGACCTCGGAGATATTGTAGGTTTCGATAGATGAGGTAGACAGGGGGTAATCAATGTAATATACCTCGCAGTCGTAGTCGCCGTCGTAGCTTGTACCTAGAGGTTCTTCCTCGACAGCTGGTGTCGGATTGAAATAGTTCGAGAAAGCCTCCACTGCGACCTCGTATTTGTCGTGGCCGTCCTGGCTGCTGACAGAGGGAGCGAGTTCCTCGAACAAATCCTGGAGGGCCTCTCCTCCAAGATACATCAGTAGCCCAAACCTCTGTGAGGCTGATGTTACCCCTGATGCTTGCAGATAATTCTGGATTCCTCTCAGCCACTTTAGCCATTGGGGCGTTGTCTCGTACAACCGAAACGTTAATGGTGGGGGTAGATTAATCTCTCTCTATACTCGAAGCTCAGCCTCTCTTTCGAAATTCCCTTCTCATGTTCATGTGCCGTACGTTCTCTGGCATAACTCTTTTTCTCTTCTTTCTTTGGCTACCTACATAATACGTACTCTCCCCTTTCTTCTTAGTGGAAGCCGAGCGTTAGGCTTCATCCTCGTCGCCAGTTTTGTGTTCTGTTGCTACTGGTAGACAAAGAACTTACTCGTGACTGCCTTGATGAGGTATCAAACTGCAAGTGTTTTTATTCATAGAACAACTCTCATATATATACACAGTATATGCACAGGGCAGTTACATAATATACAGCTGGTGCTTGCTGGAATGGATTAGTTGATGTTGCTGGAATGGATTAGTTGATGTTGTTGGGGCAGGAATTAATGAGATAGGAAACAGCAAGGAGATTAGAGTATAAGATTGAAAACAAACAAGAAAGAGTGTGGGAACAGGATGATGAAGATGTGGACTGAAATGAAATGAGATGCTCAGTTCACAATACTATTCAGGTTACCATGCATTTAAAGTGTCTATTCAGACAAACAACTCTCTACCAGTCATTGGCGAAGATGTCACACTGGTATGCATATTTACACTTCAAACATGGAATAGGCGGGTAACTTTGAAAAAGAGTAACAGCCTTACTGTAGCCACTCACGCTTGTTTACCAAGTTCTGCCTGTCCAATAATTAGCGTTCTTAATCCATTAAAATGTTTAGTTTGTTGGCAGACTCTTCCAATGTAAATCTTACAATCAAACATCTTACAATGGATGATGAGAACAATTGCCAATGCACAGTAAATAATACATATGGGACAGGGAACTCAGGATCACGCAGTATACAAGTGACGCCATTGCTACCAGGTATAGTATTTTTAAAACAAAATATTCAATTAAGAATTAAAAAAAAAAATCATCGTTAAAACTGAATCCTGAAAGTTGATAATAAGTTTACTAATAAGCTAAACTGAACCTCTTTTCCATTCTCTCCCCCCCCCCCCCTTTCCACCCCTCAAATTCAAATTTCTTATGTATTTTACCCTTAAGGCAAAAAAAAAAATTCCTAGTTTGGGGCGCAACAATTAATGAAAACCCTAAAGAGGAATTTAGCAATGCAATTGCAAGGCAACTTTATGATGTCTTTCGAATGTTTTATACCTTGAAAGTACCTTTTATGCACTTATATCCCATCTGGGGGTGCAAAATTTAACAAGCTCATGCCTTATGCAGGGGTCGGGGGAAAAGCAACTGGAGTCATTAACACGTTAAAAACGCCATGGGGGGGGGGGGGGGCGAAATAGCTATGTCCTGAACATAATTATGCGAGAGAGCAAAGCGACCAAGCTTTAGAAAATTTTTGCATTTCAAACCCTATAAAACACAATTTCTTCCGCATTTTGTCCATGACCGGGCGCATATATCCAACAAAGACCATACATTTTCTTGTATTTATCCCCTTTTCTCTTTCTCTTTTGCGTCTTGTTTCCCCCCCCCCCCCCCCCCCCGGTAGATACCCCACTGAAACAATGCTTCTGTAACAGTGACAATTGGTCAACAGGAATTGCAACGTTCACTCACGTAATCACGTCACGGCGCAATACATTCGAAGTAACACGTCCTCTAATCTACGAAGTGTTGGGTTACGTGACCCAACATTTCGTTGAAATACAATAAACCACGAATGGTCACGTTACTTGATGCACACGTTATTAAATTAATGTAAATGGTCATTGAAAATAGACTAACACCAAAATAAAAATATTTAGGCACAGAATGGTAAACGGAAGTTTTGTATCTGTGATCACACGCAAAATGCAGAAGCCAGGTGAGGATTTTTTTTAAATTTTTTTTATTGGGGGAGGGGCGAGTCTCCAACGATTTATAGATAATTCAAGGAAACTGTATATAATCACAAGGAGATTATGATAGCGTTAACGATAAAAATCAACTTATCCATCATTTCATAAACAGTTAAAAAGCACTATTAGCAACAATAAAACAAAAACAGTGATTGTACTAATAATAAACAGGAAGGTCATAAAAAATGATAATTCATTAACAAAAAAGAACAAGAAATCAAAATATGAGTAGGCCTACATACGAGTTACATCTTTCTAAGGGTTTTCGGAGCGTCATTTTATAGAAAATTCGGGGCCTGTTTCACTAAAATTAAGCGGCTGATGTGATCAACCCAGACAGCAACACTGCGTTGGACTGACGTCATTCTGGCCGTCGGGCCAACGAAGGCGCAACACCCGCAAAAAAGACGTGGGGCCACAGACTATATGATTTAAAATCGTCTCCGACACTGAGTCACCGTTTCCCCAACTTTACACCAAATTCTATCCCACCAAACACCAACACTTGGTTAAAATTACAGCAACATTCAACTAACCCTTCACCAACATTTAGCCAACTCTTCGCCAACATTCAGACAACGCATCGCCAACATTCAGCCAACCCTTCGCCAACATTTAGCCAATACTTCATCAACATTCAGTTAACCTTTCACCAACCATTAATCAACATTCAGCAAACCCTTCCCTAACCTTCAGCCAACCATTTACCACCATTCAGTCATCTCTACACCAATATTCATCCAACCTCATACCAACATTTAGCCAAAGTTACACCAACATTTAACCACCCTAACCTCAACATTCAGCCAAGTTTACACCAACATTCATTCATCCCAACACCAACCCACCATGACCAATATACTGTCAGTGAGTCATAGATTTCTGCCTTAAATCACTTTATGACATTCAAATTGTATAACATTTTTTTTTATAATTATTTAAAATTATTTTTCAAAAAAAAATATCTTTAGTGTTAGCTAGGAAAATGTATACTTCTTCGGCACTTATATATAATAAGTATCATGAAAATGAAATTGCAGTGCCATCTTACCCAATTACTGAGACACTGCATAAAATTACTACACTCACAGATCGGGTGGTGCAAACGTACATGGTATAGTACACTATGATAACTACTCTAAAAATCTTAGAAAATACTTTTAAAAATCCATACAGAGAAACCTATCATGATTCTTGCAACACTTGTTATATTGAGTATCATATTAGATTTTAACACCCAAGAATTGAAAGTAATATAAAAGTTACCTTTTACAGGTATCATATATCAGAGATCATTATTACGATGTTTCACTTTACTTTTGGTTTAGCACAGACAGAACCAGTACAAGGACTATACTTACAATGCTAATTAATACACTCTCAAATTATCTACAGGATAGATTGACGTATATTTTGTATTAATTTTCGCGAATTGACAGAGTTTGTTGCAATATGATAAAAATATTTCAAAATCATGTCCAATCACTTCTTAAATATTTTGGCATGAGATTAAAAATCATTTTCCAAGCCATAATGAACATACAAATACAAGATTATTTAGTACTGGAACATCAGAAATGTCCGATCATTTGCCAAATATTTTGGCATGAGATTCAAAATTATGCTCCAAGCCAGAATTAACATACAAATACATACAGCTACAAGACTCATTACTGTAACATCTGAAATGTGAAAATAAGGAAGCTCATGGTAAAAGACAGAAGCTACAATAAAACTTGCAAGAAGGAGTAAATTTCAACGAGCTGATCTTTATGTTTCTAACAACATCATTTCATTTCATGGTTGATCCTCTATTTTGTAATGCCTCAACTAATTATTTTTATGAAAGAGTTATGAAAGAGTTAGTAAAAGCAAAATCACCTCATATCAGGCTGAAAACTGATAGAACAAGGGGAACGCATAGCGTTGTCTCGCCTCCATCTTGCAATTTCCAACATACACTGATCATTACCCGCATGAACGGTTATTTTTACTATATTTATTGATTTTCAAGGGTTCTAGGTAAGATTAAAAAAAGAAAAAAAGAAAAAAAATATGAAAAATATTGAAAGTAAGGATTAATACAAGAAAGTCAAAATGTCAATTGAACACATTTTACAGTGCCATGAAAACTATTGTATAAGTAAAATTAAGGTTATCCTATAGTTCACATGATCACACCTCAAATATACAAATTAGGTATTACCTGTAAAGTGATTTTAACTCAAAGTTCATCAAACCTTTTGACCTTTTTCATTGACCCATTTACAAATATGGCATGCGCCTTCAAGATATATACTTGTGATTTGAATTCGGTGATTCTAACTCGAAGGTACAAAAAAAGATTCAACTCATTTTCGACCTTGACCTGCGTCTTTAAGAGATGTACCTGTGGTATGAATCTGGTGATTCTACTTCACATCCATAAAAGTCAGGTTCACACGATGGGAGCTAAACTTTAAAGTTTCGCTTGTAGTTTCAAAACTATAAGTTAATTTGTAGTTATATTGTAGTTTCAGACCGTATGAAAGAACTCGTAATTTCGAAATTTTAAGTTTACTTAAGCGAGCTCGTGGTTAGCGCCGAAACCACGAGCAGCGGGGGTCCTCCGTCGAAGTTTCTGACCATTTGAACGGAATAAACTTTAAGTTTCGCAAGCTTGTAGTTAACGATGACCTCTTCGATGTCCTCTTCCGGGTCATAACCTTCGCAAGAATTATGAACATAGGAACTATATGTGTACTGTATACATATTTGGTATTTACTTCCGGTGTTAACAACGGTGATCGCTCGGCTTGCAGTTTAAGAACAACGAGCAACGTTGGTTCGGGCCCATGTGAACCCTCGTCGTGGTTAGTGTGTCGTTTCGTTAACTTAAAGTTTCGCTACTTTCTGTTTCTGTTGTGATTAAAGTACTTTTTGCAGAAAGTTCATTGACCTTTTACCTTTGACCAGATTCAACTCATTTTTGAACTTGACCGGCTCCTTTAAGAGATGTACCTGAGGTATGAATTTGGTGATTCTACCTCAAATACATAAAGTTACTGTGATTACAGTGCTTTTTGCAGAAATTTCATTGAACTTCTGACCTTTGACCTTGGTCATATTCGACCAATTTTCGAACTTTACCTGCACCTTTATGTGGTATGAACTTGGTGATTTTATCTCAATTCCATAGAAAGTTATTGTGATTGCAGCATGATTGTTGATGACGCCGACGCCGACGGAAATAGTGACGCCTATAGTCTCACACTGTCCAAAAATGGACATAGTACACTTAGCCTCCGTAGAGTGCCAACAGTCACAGTGTTCTTTCAGAAACCTGTTCATCAGTCATTATGGTTCTGAAATAGAAAAAGGGAAAAGAAGAAAAAACGGTTACACTGACATATTGCAATGTATTCCTCCGAAATTATGGATATGAAAGTCTCATGTGATTTACAAGCCCAAATTCTGCCATATTTTGTTACAGTAAAATTACATCTTTTCCTAAGAATTTGCTGAATAAATCTGAGAGGAAAGCTTTTATTCAGCTTTTTATCGTTGACACAGTATACATTCAAATCTTTGAAACACATATAAGGCGTTGAATTCAGGGATGTATTAAGCTTAGGAGGGGCTCCATACTTACCTTTTTTCCCCTGGGGATCTGAGGTTGAGATTGTGTGTGCGAAGGACCCCTTTTTTGAGCAAGAATGACCATTATTTGTGTCTAGTCACGGCTCTGGCCAGAGGAAATCATTTGTTGACCAAAATGAAGGAAGGGGAGGGGGGCAGGTATATCTCAACCTTTTTAGGGGTTAAACAGCTTGACTGCTGAAAATGTAAGAAGTGGCTGTGTAATTCTTAACCGTAAAAATGATACACAGCAAAAACGCTGTTTAAAATGTCGCTGTTTAAATTGTGTTGTTTAAATTTTAAACAACGTTGTTTAAAAAACGGACCCTGTATTTTAAACAACGGCTGTTTTAAACATCAATGATATTGTAGCATAATCTTTTAAACAACGTTGTTTAAAAAGATTGAAAATTTGCGCTAGACGGGTTTCCTTCTCCGCCAAACACGGCCGGGCTTCATCATGGCGGATGACTTTGTGGTTGACACGTTGCAGAAGTTCCAAATTCCGGAGTTGATTGATACATTCAGAGGTAAGCATTTAGACTAAGTATATTGTAATCTGATCGAGTTTATACTCAAGACATATTTGTGCTGCCATGACATCTATATGATATCTAGATCTAAGCCACAGTCTCATAATTAATTATGATTTAGACCTGCAACTTTGCAAGTCGTCCTTCCAGCGTAGCGCCGCGCAGTTTAAGCTGCACGCAGTGAACGCGCGCGTGGGTCCGGTATATTGTGTGCAAATTACTTAAACTGCGCTGCACTGCAAAGTTCCAGGTCTACATAATTTATTTGTGTGGTCTAGATCTAGACATCATGTACATGTCACCGCAACACAAATATGTCTTGCGTATAAGCTCGATCAGATTACAATATATTTAGTCTAAATGCTTACCTCTGAACATATCAATCAGCTCTGGCATTTGGAACTTATTTGTGTACAACAACCGTGTATGTTTAAACACATCTGTAGGCCCTATAATGTTTGAAACAATTATTTTGAAAAATTAACTTTGAATGTATTTTTTAAACAACAGTTGTGCAGATAGTTTTAAACAACTTAATTTAAACAACCTAGATGTTTTAAACAATTTTTTTTTAAACAAAAAATATTTTAAACAATAGTTGTGAAAAAGTTTTAAACAACTGTGTGTGTTTAAAGAACTTAATTTAAACAACTTAGTTGTTTAAAAGCGGTTGTTTAAAAAAATTGTTTAAAATTTTAAACAACAGAGTTTAAACAACCGTAGTTGTTTAACATTTTAAACAACAGTTGTTAGCGTGACCGGCTTAAACAGCGTTGTTTAAAAATTTTGAAGAGTTGTTTAAAATATTTTTTACTGTGTACCGCAATTGGTGGTTATTTAATGTGAGCTATCTATAATTTTTTTTAAAAAGCCCTAGATTCGCCGCAGTGCAGTGCAGTAATGCCGAGGCCAATTTCCTCGCAGTCAAGAGCTCATACGAGATGACGGTTTTTGTTCGATATCGTTTGTAAATGCCGCTTTCTTACTACTTACTGTCATCCAATGCCCGAAAAGAAACTATTCTACTAATCAAAACAATATTTTAATCGATATTTTCTAATATCTTATTCATAGAAATAAAGAAATGTGTTAAATAAAGCAATTTACCTTGAAAATGATTCTCCATCGCGTAGACTGCTGCAACATTTGTTGCACTACGATATGGCGTCATGACCAGTCTCATTGAAAGCCCTTGCAATTAAAAAAAAAATCGTGATAAACTGTTGGGTAAAATTGATAAAACTTTGACTGTTGTGATTTATCGGCAGGTAAAATAGCGAAAAGAGACCCAACACTTTGTAGATTAGAGGACGTGTTCCACTACAGTACTCAAAACGCAATATTGCCCGTGACGTGATTACGTGAGTGAACGTTGCAACCCTTTGAACAGTATGATATCACATGCGTGTCGTATGGTGCCAGACCTCCGGTGGTCCTTTATTGGGAAATACCGGAGGATGTATCTACAATTTTAAGAAGTCAGTCGAATGTCGTACAAGGCGATAGATATGTCTCGAGAAAAAGTGCTACAATTATTCCGTCAAGGAATGATCAAGGAAAGATTCTCCGCTGTGTGGCATCGCATCCGGAACTAACCAATAATCATCAACATTCAGTTCACCTGAATGTCCGAGGTAGGAATTTTAATTTAAAAAATTAGTACATGTTCACTCATCCACAACCTGACAGTGTAGATTTTACAATCATATCGTGCTGATGTACCAAACAAATTTCCATGTCTTATTGTTCTTACTTTTGTATCACTTTTCCACTCAGATCCCAAAATTTAAACACATTAAAGGGCAAGGTGACTTTCATTAGCTATATATTTTCATGTTGTGTTTTTTTTTTCCATTCCTAAGCCCTACTTACAAACACAGACATAGCTCTCCTGAAGCATTACCTGTCGTTTCTTACCAGATTTGTATATTTTCTTTCTTTATGATATAGTTCGACCGACCAGCATGCTGCTTTTACCATCTGGAGATAACAACGAATACGAAACGGGGCCAACAACCATTTCCGTACAAGAAAATTCATCGACTTCAATCACTTGTAAAAGTATTGGATCACTACCAGCAGTTGAATTATTATGGACGTTTGGTGACACCGAAAACATTCCTGGTAACACAAGCATGTCAAAACATCGCAATGCTGTGGATGAAAGTTTGTTTGACACCGAAAGTATTATCACAATACGTCCTGAGAGAAAGCACCATGGACAGTTCCTTCAGTGCTTTGCATTTTTGGGAACCTTTTTTGATCTACGGGTAGCCAAACTGATTGTTTACAGTGAGTTATATCTTTGGTAATATGCCGTTATTCTTTTTTTATTATACTATTTGATGAGAAGTTTACCGGAAGCATTGATTATGCTGTTCGTAAGAAAAAAAAAATCTTAAAACAAAGGTTTCCATGTCACTATCTATCAAATTTTTTTGGAATGTGTCTGCTTTTCAAATTAAAGAGTAGAGCTTTCATTTTGTTCAAATGATCATTATATTCCGTTAGGCTTATAATCATTTCATTTTTCTTTTTTTTTCTTTTTTTTTTCTTTTTTTTTCTTTTTTTTTTCTTTTTTTTTACTGGAAGGCCCACCAGATCTTATTATAATGAATAGCTCAGATGATTTACAGGACGGTATGCCAACCAATGTGAGCTGCAGAGCTATTAGTGGATACCCTGCTCCGCTTATCCATTGGTACATTGGATCAACAAATTTGACAGAGGGCTCGTTTCGCAAGGCTTCGGTCAAAGAAGATGATCGGTACGATGTTGAGAGCACCCTCACCCTCATACCGAAGAGATTTGACCACGGAAAACGTCTTTTCTGTCGGGCAGTTCAACCCACATCACTTTTATTGCGGCCAGTAATTGCTAGTATGGTTCTGAACATTTCATGTAAGTATCCAATTTTCCATCTTTATTGTTTATTTCTTAATTATTATTATTTTGTTTGTTTGTTTGTTTTGTTGTTTTTTAACCAAAACAGTGTGACGATCATTCTGATATTATGTAAGCTATTGGTCATTTGTCTCCGCGTTCACAAACTATCCTCCAGTGTATTGGTTTGTTATTTTTCTATACATGTGACCCTCCACCACAAAACGACCAATTGGGAGTTTTAGAGTAAACAGCTGAAAAAGGTGGTTCGGGGTGGAAATTTTGATTTTAAGTTTTTTGTATTTTCTGAAAGTTCATTTATTAATCTACCATCTGACAAATTTCAGGGTAAAATACAATGCTGAAATATGTTTTTACTCTCATTCAAAATGACCATGTTTTCCTGGACATTCACGCTTTGTGTATCAACTTGCTGGAATTGTACTTCACATCGCTTTTCTGGTATAGCTTAAAAACTGTGCATTGTCTGATATTCAAAATCTAAAGAAAGAAAGTTATATATCTATTCTGAATGTATGGAAAGTTTCAACCCAATTCAATTAGTACTTCACAGTGTATGCTATAGAATTTTGACTCAACCTTTTGTGCGACAAACAATAGGACACAGATTAGGTGCTCTTAAATAGTCACTCTTCTTTAGAGCCCGTTTTCTCTATTGTTTTGGTCATTAGCCTGTCTGACACGTTGACATTTGCATTGTAATTTACAAGGCTTCGCTTAGTCCATACAAGACAAGTTATATATTATTTTAAAACTTAGAATCTAAGCTTACAAACTGTGTTGAAATTTTAAAACCCCAAATTTCCGACTTATTTGTCGTTTTGTGGTGGAGGGTCACATATGCTCAAAGCCACACACATTCAGCTCAACGACCCTATTCTGCGCCGACAGAAATGGTTCGTGAGGACGGCCGTATTATTTTAGCTCCCGTTATTACAAAACCGACTGGCAATAAGCCTAATTTGCCGTATTTTCTTAAGTTTACTCATAAAACTACATACTAACCAGTGTTTGTCAAACACGATTTTAGTCGATTAGGCTTGATTATGAAAACAAACAAACAAATTTATGAAATATTTTGTTTAAAAAAACAACAACAGCTAAATGTACTATATAATGTTTCAGAAGATAAACGAACAGTCAGCATGTTTCGCTGTTCTTCAAGCAGTTTCCATTTCTTCCTGCTAATCTCAACCTCTTCATTTTCAAGAAATCTGCGAACCCATGCGGCCTTTAATGCCTGGCAGAAGTTTTGCATGTGTGTAGCCTTATACCACCATTTTTATATTCATCATACATTATATTACGTTTAATACAATCGGTTTTACCACTCCAGAGAAAGTTAACCCATTGCCTACGGGAACCGGTTCATCCCTGTATTAAGTCTATGGGAATGAGAGAATCCAGGAGTTAACTGGTTAAATATTTGTTTGGGTGATTGTAATACACGTTATCACACTATAAAACTCTTTCCCCACATATGTAGCAAATCAGTAGCGTAATGAGTCATATATATATATATATATATATTGGGGGATGGGGGCTGCACTATGCAGAATTATAAAAAAAAAAAGAAGGAAATCCCTTCGTTCGTAGAAAATTTAGGGGGCAGCAACCCCACCACCACCCCACCAGTACTCCAGTCCAGAAAATTAATCATAAATGTATGGGTGAAAAAAAAAGAATAAGCCCAAGTCCAATCCCTGGCGTAGTCGAGTAATGAACGGAATTTATTGCTTACCAGTGTAAAAGGATTTTGCCTAAAAACTTCCTGAATATGCAGGAATGAGTGGAAAAGGGCTCCAATTCCAGGGGGGGGGGGGGCGCACTAGAGTCTTTTGTAATTGACGACATTGTGCCCCAGCTAACCTCCAACTCGGCGTTGTTGGAACTGCTTGGAAGGGTAAAATAGAAAGAAGCTACTAAACTACTCAGTGGCAAGGGCGGCAGAACAATTTGGAGAGTGGGTGAGCCAGTAATCATGGTAATGAGCCAAATAAATAATAGCGGTTCCGACATAGGCGCCGAAGTGCATGGTATGGGTAAAGGGATTCTTGTAGGTCGTGCCCCGTCTAGAGTAGGGTATTTCTAATAAAGAAAACAATACAGGGGTGTTCACAGTTCATTTTCTCGTTATATTCATTGCTCGCTTATATGGATTTTATTACAACCTGGTTTTCAAAACGTTGTTGAACTGCATTCACTGAATATGCTATTTTGAAGAAAAAAAAATCATGCCATTGATCATCTCTGTTTAAATATTGTATCTCTCTCCCTCTCTCTTTCTTTCTTTCTAACGCAGACTCTCCTGTTATTGTCAACATTTCTGCTCGACGTCTTAAAGACGATAAGGACGTCATCGGTATAAAGTTCACATGCATATCGGATGCCAATCCCCCAGCCCTCACCTTCTACTGGTTCCGTAATGATACAATTCTAATTAACAATGGTAAACTTCTCATTCACCAAAGCGAGGTCCAAGGTGGAACTATCTCTACAGGTACCCTAGTCATCCATGATGTTCGGCCGAGCAATTCGGGAAAATATGAATGTCTGGCAAGTACAGATCTCGGTAACGCCACCTCGTCTTTACGCTTTTCCAGTGAGTACGTAGAAAAAGAAAAAAAAAATGCATCCATCAGTATCGCATATGTCTATAACAATTTCATCACATCGATATTCATTCAATGGTGGTGAATGTTTTGAATGGAAGACAACATTTAAACCCATATCTTCTGATGTTTAACCATTTCAAAATCTGTTTCCACATCTACAGTAATCCCAGATCCACCTTCTTGGTTCCTCGTCGACCAAAACCAGACGACATCTTCAAATCTCTACGTTGCTTGGCAACCTGGATTCGATGGCCGGTTGCCCCAAACTTTCACTCTGAAATACTGTGCAAACGACACTGAAGTCCAAGGGGAGGGGTGTAATCGTGTCACCAACTTGACTAGGGCATCATTCAGGTTGACCGGACTGAAACCATTTACCTGGTACAGGTTGACCCTATGGGCGGTGAACAGCGCGGGGAACAGTAGCCCAGAGGAGGTAGTGACTTCAACAGCTCGTAAGTTTTTTTGCCTATATTCATGTTTAGCTATTCCATCTACAGTTCCTGGTGAACTTACAAAAAAACTCACTAAACAAAAACACAAAAAAACTTTCTCCTTCAGCTTTTTGTCTTTCTGTACTTTTCCTATTATCAACAATTACTTGTAAATTTATCTGAAGAAATATGTAATTTTATTTTCTGTTGAACAAGAGCAATTCTGGAAAATATGAATGTCTGGCAAGTACATATGTCGGTAACGCCACCTCGTCTTTACACGATTTTCTTGAGCATTTAGAAAAAGAAAATATTTTATTATCTCTTTAAGATTTCATTTCTCTATTTATTTCAAGCAAGGTGATTATAATAGATAGACACATTAATCCATTTACTTTTCGCTTCTGGTAATATTTCTTAAGAAAAAACAAATCTCGAGATCAAGTTACGTCATCTCACTTTATAAATCGAATTCAGTCTTTATTTTGACCTCAACATCGTTTCCTGAAGAAGAATCCCAATTTTCCCAAACTACATTCAGGCCTACATTTTAAATAAATCCATCTTGCTCGAATCTCTACAAAACAGACTGGTTTGGCAAATAAAGTATTCCACCGACACAACTGCAGGGGATATGACGGAAAATGTGACCAAAAAACACAAAAAACAGATCATAGTCCAATTTACTAATAACTATTTTGTTTTTTTTTCAAATGTGGGCACATATTTCGTACATTACATGATATAAATTACTTCCTACGGATCAATCCTTATTTAAAAAGATAAATCAACTTCTCTTATCAATCGTAACTTAAAGTATAAAGTGTAACATTTAAAAGCAGAACAATATTGCAATGCCATGATGCCAGTTTCCCCTTCCAATTGACACTTAATAATGTTCTGTTGATGTAGGAGTTGAGTGAGCCGTAACAGGCAATAGATAAATTGACAAAAGAAAGTTGTCGAAGTTATTTATAACTATAACTTTCAGTTCAAATCGAAACATTATAAACCACAAGCTTGTAAGGACACAATCAGTTTTGAAATGTCATTAAATTTGCATTCTTTGTCTTTTCTTCTTTATGCTTCCTTGTTTGGGTGATATACAGCTTTACCGCCAGAGAGCTATGGTAAGGATTGAGTTTTATATGAAGAAATTCTTTTCCCTGTGGAATGGGGATGGTTGTGAGAGGAAATAAACAATATCCGAACATACCGCCTTTCTTCAAGTCATGGAATGATATACATTTTACCACACTTTAATTTCGTATCAGTAAAGTGCCATAAACACTTAAATTCCGTTTCAGCGGAATGGGTGATTGTTTTCTCCTGTATCTATTCTTGTTGTCAGCTGTGGAATTACGTCAACAACAAAGCACTTTCAATCGGCTGAATTCGAATAATAAGTATTCAAATAAGATAGCTCCCTCCTTTGAAAGTTGATAAAGTATAAACATTCTAGGCCGTTGTTTAAATATAAAACGAAGCTCTTCAAAGGGATGAAGTCAACATAGGATTCTTCAGGTTTGCTTGAGTTATTCAAGTCGAAGTTCACAGATATCCTAGGCCTGTTTCATATCAATTGCTAAAACAAACAGAAAACATGTCAGTTGTGGTATATGGTCCGCATTTCTCTTCAAAATAACACAAATTATTTCCTAGCTACTATTTCTACCTTGTCGTTTGATCAAGTACAAAAGTAAGGCATCCTGCACAATCTAAAATAATGTTTGTCTAGGAAAGGCTTTAAAAATATCTCATTACTCCACTTCTATGATCTGTTGACATTAAAATATTATCACAATGTATCCACTCCTTTATAATAATGAAAATAAATGTTTTACAATGATTTTGGTTCGTAAACAAGGGAGCAAACACAACGAAATTTCCTTTGTTCTACTTAAACCTCAAGCCTTAACCATCATGCCTAATAAATATGTTTAAAGTCTAAAGTCAATGTATCCAATTAAAAGTATTTTAGCCAATAACAGACTAAAGAATGGTGTGAACTTAATAACCCCCCCCCCCCCCCGAAACTTCTTACCGTATCAATTCTTATCTTTTTTTCTTTCTTTTTTTTTCATTATACAGGTGTCACCATCACACGACACAAAAAAAGTCAGACCTTGATATTTTCAAAGGCAAACCAATCCTTAGAAGAAATCTGCTTCTTCATGCAAAGCACATCCCAAGAGCTAGACTGCAGCTCTGTGGATGGAACAGATCGATGCATTAAACCTGACACAAATGTCAGCTTCAAAACAAATGGTGCTCTTATTGTTGTGACCTCTGGAAGGGGGCTATGCAGTGAACCAGCCGACCTATCAGGTGGGGCTGATTGAATATCAAATTTCTCTAACAACTATTTATATGAAGGCGGGAAAGGGTTGAATATTGTTTCGGGAATTTGCGATTCTCTATCGATTTCTATTGTGAACTCTTGTCCTAAATTTGATGATGAAAAGGGTATTTTACAAACTTAAAATTAATCTATAAACCAACAAAACTTTTTTGGGGGAAAGGTTAAGAAATGAAAACAAAGCCGTTGGTTCGTTGACATGCATTTCAAACATTCTGTATCATTATTTACTTAACTTTTATATTGTGTAAAATGAACAATGACACAAACATTGGATATTACATGTGCAACCCTGTGATTGATACCCTTATATGTAGAGGAGCACGTGACGAATATAGTGAAATCATACTTAGCCATGTGTGTGTGGGTGGATTCAAAGGTGTATGCTTGGATTCATTTTTGTGTGTTGCGAGTACATAAATGTAATTTGAAAGCAAAAGAAGTTTCACTATGGAAAGCAAATAAAAATTGATAGAGGAGAGCTTTATAAAAAAAAATAAGAATAAAAGATTTAAAAAAAAATAAGCTCGAATAATGTAAGGATTGAAACCGAAATAGGAAGGTAGAGTAAAAAAAAAAATGTCCTTAAACCAATCCTAAAATATTCTTCAAAAATACGATATCTAAAAATTAGTGTCAAGGTATGTTTTTGCTTCTAGACTCACCACAGGTGAACCAGCCATCACTTTCCACAAGCTCACAGTTCATGACAATCGTTCTTGGTGTTGTTGCATCTGCTGGCGTTATCCTGCTAATTTCAGTGGGTTTAACGTACTTCCCTGGAGTGCTATGCTGTGCGAAACTGAAGAAGGGTATGTTCTAAAACAACTGCCCCCCTGCCCTCCCCTCTAACTTATCTCACTTTTAAAAGACAGCCACATATTACAAAGAAAACATATTATCTCTCCTGCATGTTGCATGTACCGTTAACTTATATGTTCGTCATTATTTAGGTAGCACCCCACCCCCATTAGAGAAGCCTTTTCCGTCTTACAATACTTCCAGCATTGCCACTTTTCCTCTTTCTTAGTCTACCTTTTTCCCCTCTCTCCCCCTTTTCTCTTTCATTCCCTGACTATGACTTCACTCCTTTCCTTGACTTCATGTTTTGTCCCCTCAACCTCTATCTGTACCATTTTCCTCTTTGTCTTTGTCATTTTCTAGTTCCTGCTGCTCATAAAACATTCTCTCTAGCTCATCATATTTATTAATTTTCACTTCCTTTTATAAACACATCTTTTTCTCCTTCTCTTCTTTTCTCACTCTTTATCTCTATACAATGCGTTTGTAGTCATCTTAGCATGATCAAAAGAAATAACAGTTCAGTACTGAGACAGGTATTGATATGTAAACAAATGATAAAGAAACTTATGTTAGAGATATATATGTATAATGAATATGTATAGATCCATACATAAAAAAAGGTAAAATAAGATAATTATGTTGAACTTGTCAAACATCGATATTTAGAATAGCCATGAAATGAAGGGGAAAATGTTTTGTATTTACATGAAAATGCAAATGAGTAAATAAATACTTCTGTTTACAGACTTCAGATGTTTTCTCATTTTTTTCCTTTTTATTATGTTATTGAATTAAGATAGTAACTATCAACTAGTAGGTTTGAACTTTCCAAATATCAATTGTCTCACGTTGCTGATCTGTCTTTACAAACAATTACTTATTTCCGGCCATTTCTTGAAGAATAAACAATGGTTCATCATTTCCAATATACTATTTGTTATTATCAAATAATTGTACTCATTATGGTTTTACGATACTTTCTACAATAATCGGTCATTCTAAATTATTAAACTAAAATGATTGCAATTCATGTTCTCTCCTCAGCACGGAGAGAAGCTACAACAGACACAACAGCCACCCCACCAGTGACGACATCGAAATCACCCTCCCAACAGGTTAGTATAAATATTTGCAAGGTGTTTGAATTTGGAGCACCACTCTTGTTTTGAAAAATATGCTTTATCTTTAGGGTGTAAATCAAACAATATAGACCTCTCTCACATTCTATTCCTTGTAAAAAACATTTTCTCTGAAAATAAACGTTAACGTCTCTATATTATGTCAATTAGTCTGAAATTTGTTTACGCTTCCTGAATATATTCACTAACAATTGATATCATGTGAATGTATACAATAAACTGAATTGGATCATCATTTTCAATTTAAGGTATCCCAAGAAGGCTATGCTGAACTTTCAGTGACGCAGGAACACAAGTACGAGCCTCTAAAACCAAATACTAGTTCCTACATGGACTTGAAGCCCATTTCGTCTACCTATTCTGACATCCCTGGTTGTAATCCATCTGGCAGTGGTCATGATGTATATGTCAGTCCCAGTTTTGCACGGAAGGAGCCTGAGCCTATGTATGCAGGTGCAGACGATAATGGTGTGACAAACACATACATGGAGATAAAACCTGATTTGCCAACCGAGTGCTGTTCCCACGGCTATACGCCTTCTGGATCTGACAGCATAGTATATGTTGGTCCTTCTTTCAAGCTGAGGCAGAAAAGGCATCGTGTAAACACGACGGAAGCTGTGTACACCAACACGGAAAACAAGGTGCCAAATGAGGAACCTGATGAATCTCAGTATATCAATACCGTTCCAATAACAACGGATGATGAAGATGATGGTACAACCAGATATATGGAGATGAAGCCTCTGTCATCCTCCATACGCTCCCGTTGCCATGGTCATCTAGATCTACCATCTAGTTCTGAAGATGATGACAATGCTTGTCCAGCTTTCACGAGCTTGAGGTGAACGATACCGCAGACAGGTGTGAAACCCAGTATTTCAACACAGAGGAAATGTCATCCCAGATGTGAGGGAAGGATTCTTAAGGTCTCAGTATTGTTCTCGAGGAAACACGAAAAAGGTGTAACTACGTATTGTTTAGCAAATTTATTGTATCCTATGAATGCACACACAAGCATCGTTTCACCGCCTGGTGATTTGTCACTGCAAAGTGGTTCTTAAGTTGGACTTAAAATGCTAGATGCTTAGAGTTTTTTTTTTTTTACACAAATAACAGAGCAAAATATGGAAATGCTGAGATTATTATCATACCACTCTATGATGCTCATCACTCTTTACTGAAAAGTTGATGGCAGTTGTTTTATCATCTCACTAAGGTATTATGCAATAAAGTAGCGATTATAATGAGCCAAATGTCTGTTGAATAAATGGTGATTTTTTTTTGCAATATGTTACTTTGAATATATCTGAGAAGCTATAGCATTTTATAAAATTAAACATTTGTTTCCACTATTATAACCATAATTATAATGTAATCGCAATATATTGAAAACCTTCAGAATGAAGCCCATGTATGCAAATTACTTGGTCAAGATGGAAAAAAAAAATGTGAAGGCGAAGGAGATTGCATTTAAGAACTGACAAGTATATTCCCCACCACCTTCCTTTTTAATAAAAAAGAAAGGTAACACATGGAGTTCAGAAATGACAAGAGGCAAACACATACATTCAAAATTTGAACAAAACTTGCATTTTCCCCAAAATAAATGTATTTGTTTCACACGTCATATACTGTTCATATTTATCACTTAAGCATACAAGAAGATGAAATTTAATGCACTTTAGGGTAGCATCATGCATGCCTGTTCATATACTGTATATAATAGTGTAATACTGGCTACCTTCTAAAAGCAACATTCATGATTATGTTTTGATAGTACTGAAATATGTAGAATAAAGATCCATGTTTACAGTTTACAGTATCTCCTGAATCACAACTGACTATCCATGAAATTACCCCCCAAATAAAGACTTAATGCATCTTTCGCCGCCTCTCGAAATAGCTCATGTTTACATGAATGTAATGGAAAACAATTGCTAAACAAATTAAGCATGTCTGAGTATATACTAATAATCTCTAAAAATAGCTTCTGTTTCTAATGGCTAACAATTGATGAACCTACTAATCATATTTAAGGGTATATTTCTCATTTGGTTGGTAATATTTCATTGATTATGAAATACATTTATAACACTGTACATTACAATGCTATTACAGTGTTTTTCTGTTTTTGACCTTATTTCTTATTCTGCTAAATCTTAGTGGTGAATTTTTCATGGACGAAAGTATGCCAAATTAAGAGTAAAAGCCTTTTATTAACATTCGTATGCACTTTATATTCATTAGATTGTATAGCATTTACTGTCATATTGCCCCCCCCCCAAAAAAAAAAAAAAAAAAAAAAAAAAATGTGTAGCCGATGCATGTAGATGATGTTATCATATCTTGTAAGACATGGATTCAAATATTTAGTTAGATATATCAGATTTTGCAGGATTACTAGGTCTTTGATATGAATATATATCAAAGTTCTAAGATATCACAAACTACTACTTTGCAAAATTTTGCATTTTGTATGAACTTCTTGCTGTTTACCAAACTTGCATTTATGCAGCTACTGTACAAAGATGGTTGAAACTTTAACGACCACTTTATTGACATCCGCAAGTCTCTTGAGAATGAGTTGAATAATGGAATTTGTCTATGACTATGTTTTGAACATCTATTTTTACATTTTCTAATATCATTGAGATATAAATATATTGATACAATTTGTATTTATTCCACATAATAATCAAGGAACAAATGTTACTTGGGGGGGGGGGGGGTTCCTTTATCTGCATTAGGACAGAGCATATAGTAGTTATGAGGAAAAAAGATGAAATGTAGCATATTGAATTTATAATCCAATTAAATATTCCAGTATCTATTATGTGAAATTTGAGAATGCTTCGACTCTAAAGTGATTTGTTTATATTCGAAATACTTATCAATGCTCTACAATGGGAAGTTTGGTAACCCACTCCAGCACAAACTTATGTAAATGTATTGTCAAGATACTGCACTCAACTGTGAATAAGATCAGCATTTGTAACAAAATTTATTACAACAATATCACTTTTGGGAAAGTCGTATTCCCTGTAAAATATAATTTTATGAAGTAAATCCCTTAAAATTGACTTTCAACAGGAAATGTATAAACCAAACTTTACTTAATAACAAAATGTATAAGTAGTTTTAGGATATGTAGTTGTAACACGGTCTTAAGTTCTTAAAACTCGCCTGCATGTATGGAGTTTTATCTGATGATTCAAACCTACTGATTCTAAAGACAATGCAGTAAGAAATGTACAAGCTAATGAAGTATCTGTTTACCATTCAAACTGAAAATTGAATCATAATGCGAAGTAATTTATTTTGTCTTTATGAATGAAACAAGATGTTGCGTAAGAGAGTATAGTAAAACAAAGATTTATATATTTCTAAATATCTTTTTTTTTCATCTTTTCTCACTCTTAACAAATAAGATCACACAAGCGGATATTCCTAATGAAAACACAGCTTTGCTTTTTATGTAGTTGAAAAAAAAAAATCAGTCACATTATTGTAGATATCATCTGTTAACTGAAGTTTAATTGCAGGATTACAATTTATCTTTTACTTTACTTCTTAAATTATTAAGTCAACGCTTCGTAGGCACTCAATTGCTATCAGAACTCGTTCACATTAAGTAATAGCTCATCTTTATTTTTGTCTATTTAAAATCTGTTCCTGAAAATGAAAATGATCAAATTGTCTAATTTAATGTCAATCCAGAAACAAGGAACTCTTTCACATTGCAATATTACAAATAACAAATGTACTCCTTCTAATGCATTTCAATAAAAGCTGCACAAATAAATCAATACGTTTTCAGGGTTAATCTTTACTTGTTTGTGAGAGTAGGTTATCAAAATGGTTAACCCTTTCGAGACAATTGACCATATTTTGTTGTTTTCCTCATTAACTTTTGATTCAGAGCTCTAAAAAATGTACCAGATGCACGAGTAAAAAGAGCAAAAGTTTCTGCAAACACTATGTCCATTTTTATTGCATGGCCATATTGCGTTTGATGCCTGGAATAAAAAAAAAAAAAAAAAAAAAAAAAACACGAAAATAAGCTTTAAAACCCTTAAATTGGAAACACATTGAGATGTTCAAAATCATTTTTTCATCAAAATTGGCAATTTTTCAACTTTTCGACAAAAAAATACTAACCATGTATATTGTTCCCAAAGACATAACACATTATTAGAACCATGAAGCACTGACAGAAAAATATTATTGTTGCCAATTTGAAGAATGAAATATGATCAATTTAGCCCCTGAATAGTTCCTGTCCTGAAAGGGTTAAGCTGTCGTATGTACTCTTCTCTCTGCTTGCGGAGGACTTAAAACATTTTTATCTCACTTGAATTCGTCACTGCCAGAGCTAGTTCTAGAGTATGAGTCTAGGGCTCCCCTTTTAGCGTGCTCTGAGATGTTGTCTCAATTAAACAAAATATCAAATTGAAAAATGACTCCAGAATATACCGAAAATACAGAAGAAGAATGCAACAACAACACATTACAAACGAACTACCTATGAAAGACAAACATAAAAAAAAATCAGAATTTAGTGAAAAGAGAGCAATAAATGAAAATATGTAAGACAATAAAAGAGGGGGGAATGCAAGAGGGTAAAGGAATTGGAAGGGAAAGGTTGAATATAAAAATGCATAGAGGTTTGTAAATGATCAGACCAAGGAATTGGAAAGATGTAATGAGTATGAAAATATGCAAGAGTTCAATCAAGTAACCAGGAACACTAGAAAACATGTGAAAAATAAGGAAATAATGAAAAAATGGAGGGGGAGAGAGATCAAAGGATGCAAACAGAATAAAGATAATACATAGATCATAAAAATTATCTAGACTTAAAAAGAGAAAGACCACTCGCAAACAGAAGACGTACATAGAATGTTACAACAAAAATTATATGATAATCCTAACTAATTTTTACACAGAGTTTTACATTTTCTCAAATAATTCAAATGTATTTGGAGCAGCGCTCAATATAAAAGAAAGAAACATCTCATAATAAGACAAACACAACTTGTTAAGATACCAAACCTATTGAACAAATGTTTTGAGTTTATCTAAGCATTTCAAATAGGTTTTAAAATCTCTACAGTCATTGAGCCCTGTAATAAATAGTTTAATGTGTCACGCAAGCACTATTATAAAACAGTCGAAATACTCTACGCATTCTACTTAAACACTCATGAACACACATTTGTTCAATCAACTATGACAAAGGTTGCAAGATAATCCACGATCTTGCTCTTTAAATCAAACTGCATAGTGGCACTGATATAAAGTGATATGAAACTAAATGTACTTGGTATATTTTATGTTGTTGAATTTTATTACACGAAACAAGAGGGAAATGTTATACTTCAAACAAGGATGTTGCTAAATAAATTCATATGATTATTCCGGCATTACACACTCATCTGTGTATTTACTAAGTGTCTAGCACTTCCATACTTCTTATCGTGGGAAAGATACAAATGTTCCACTGAAATCCAGGACAGCAGTAGATTATACCCTTTACTCTGAGTTAACGCCCTTCTGGGTCTAAACAGACAATATGTACACATTATCATCTACCTCTTGACATTCTCTGTCTTGAAGTAACACGGTCATCGATTGGTGGAGTAAACATTAAAGTATCTTGACTCAAGAGCGATGACATAGTGCAAGGAGTTGACCTTTGACCGGATGGTATAGGCCTTCGACCTACAAGGGAAGCTGAACATCCTGTTAGAGATGACCTGTGTAGTGAAGGGAGAAAATATGATGAAGATGGATTTTTACAGTTGAGGAAGTGTTTAAAAAACAAATGCAAGTGAAATTCATATTTCCTTCCCCCTAATGAAAATGTAACAAAAACCTAAATGAGGTATTGAAAATATTATGTAACATGACATTGCATGAAGGAGAAAGACCAGAAGTATAACATATAAGGAGACAGACCCCCCCCAAAAAAAAAAAAAAAAAAAATAATAATAATAATAATCATCATGAAACCTCGTCAGAATTAAAACAAATAGTAATAGAACACTGCAACATTTCAAAACTGAAAAAAATGATTGATGTATCTGAGAACCCATGGATATTGTAAGAAGCTAATGTGATGTGGTTTGGACTGATATCGTTTAAAGAGTATACTTATGCACAAGGTTTTAATCAAACAATCAAAGAAAAAAAAATTGCTATCACACTTAGGCACTGTTCAGATCCCATGATGACTTGATATGATTGATTCAGTCATGTATACAAATGAAATGTGGGTGATATCAAAGGGAAAGCCATGCCAGGACAATAAACAAAGAGTTAAATTCAGAGTCCAATAAAATCAATGGGTTCGTCTAACACCATTAAAATCACAAGATCGTCTTCCCTGAAGAGGAACTAAATATTTATAATTCAGAGGCGAAATTCAATAGAACAATCATTATTTCTCTTCAAACTATATCTACACATGATGTAATTTCAGCACTGAACTTATAAATTACTAATACTAGTGGTCATTTTTGAAGAGTGATTCACCATGCTTACTATATTATGTTATCGTCTGAGAGATCAGTGTACTTCAAAGGTCATACAGACAATGATGGCATTAGAACTATATTTCCCTGATTAATAGAGCATGATCTTTATTCATGCTGAAATAATCTTTGTCCTTTCATCTCAAGTAATCCCATTTTTTATCCTTTATCTTTAAAAAACGTAGTCCTATGTTTTTAAGTTCTGCATCAGCTATGTACAGAATGTATCACTACTGGCTATATCCTTTTATACTTTGGCAAAGTTCCTTTTCACTGAAACAAAGCTCACATTTAAAGTCAGTATTCATGTGCTTTCTACTTCATTGCCTTGTAAGATGAACTAAACAGAACCAACCTTAAATTGTTGTAACATCATAACAATGATTTTGACTTTTCTTTTAAACAACTTCATGGACACAGCAGGTTAGAGTCATGTGCGCAGCAACACAATGAGGAAGTAAAAATGTAATACATGAGAAACAAGAAACCAAAACTAATCATATTAAATTGATGCTATCACTGTACAATATCTGAATACAGTACTTCGGTAATTGTTATTCTCATTATTAAACCCATCTGACATCCTTGCTATTTCAATTCCATCTTAGACGTAAACATATATAAAAGCGCCCTCAAATGCAAACCATAACGATGCACAGAAGACAGTATCGAATACTGTATGATATTTTCTGTTATTAACGTATTAAATGAAAATAAGTGATATCTTGATTTAAGGGATATAAAGATTTTATCTAACATACCAATACCCTTTTCTAACAAATAAGCAAAACAGAGCACATAAACAGCAAAAGATAAACTTATGTACAATTTTCATATGCCTATCATCATGTCACAATGCAAAAAAAAAAAATAATAATAATAATAATAAAAATAAAATAAAAAATAAATAAAAATAAAAAAAATAAAAAAATAAAGGAACAGAGGGATCAACACTTATAACAGATTTCAACTTTATTTCTAACAAACTAAGACAAACAAAGCCTAACATTAAACAAAGTAGCCTCTGCTTACAACATGACAGTTGTTCATTACACGCATACATGTATCATTATGTACATGTTTGAAAGAGTAAAGGGTCCAGGGGTTAATAAATATGTGTTAAGGATATTTTGCAGATAGATCCACATAACATGTTTTGTCCTATTGGCCTCTGAGAATAAGAAACAAAATTACATGATAATTATTACACAATTATTATTTTTAGTTTTATTAGAGTCTTATTAATTCACTTAAGAATAGAATCACCGATTTTATGCTTAAGTTGTTACAAACAAAAACTGTTCCATGGCATCTTACACTTACTTCTAAAATGTCAATATTGAAAGGTGAGGATAAGCCAAAATCAAATTGACGTTTTGCCCCCATTCTACATCATCTGCATCATCTGTTCTTGGCTATTGCTTAGCAACAGGGCTTGTATCAATTCCATTGGCAGTGGTGGTAGTTGTGAGGTCCTCCTCCTGCGAGTCCATCAGGGTTCTCGTTCTGGTTGCTGATGCTTGTAGCTGGTGAGATATTTTTTGTGTCTCATACATCAGTCTGTTTTCCAGCATCCAGAATTAGACTTTCTTCTCCACCAGACCCAATACTTCCTCTCCCCGGAAAACCCTCTTATGATGTCCTTCGTTCAAGAATTCTTTCTTTTTGCATCACATTGAAACGTCTGGTGCTCTCCTTCAATATAAGCAATTACAAGATGACCGTCATCAAGCTCCAATTCATCTTTTCTTGACTCAGGTCCTTAAGGGTGTCTTATCTCGTGGTGATGAGATGCTGTTGGTACAGTAAATCCTGATTGGTCCTCCCTAGATGCACTTTGGTCCTAACAAGATTTTTTTTTTCTTTGAGGCAAATTTACAGATACATAATTTCTAACAACCGATTCTCTTATAATAAAAAAAGTCATCACCAAAACGCTGTCCATTCCCGTCGGGTGATGATGCATTTTCCCATGTCCTACATATTCTAGTTTGCCCTTCACATCCCTTGGTGTATGCATGTGGGGAACATGTTTAATCATAGGTCAGAATATTACATGACATAATGCAGATGAGGGGTAGCATCATGTACTCGGTTGGTTCCATGTCCCTGTGGGTTCTAATACATTTAATGTTTGGGCTACCTACGGGATAAGCAGTCTGACATGACACTTTCTTATTTCCATCCTGCATGGTAGGCCCTCTCACTTCCCAATTCCCTTCCTTGTTGAAGACAATCAGTTTGTTTTTTTTTCAGCAGAAAGGGATCTGCTACCATTCCGGACACAAAATGGCACCCTCTTTCCGTATAGGTGGCAATGGATTGTGGGATAGGATGTATCCCGGTGTGTATTGTGGTGGCGTCCTTCACAGGCACCTGTTGGACGTTGCTTCCCACTCTGGAAATAGGTACTGATTTTTTAAATTACTCCAGAAGTTTTTTTTTTTTTTTTTTTTCATTTTAATGATGCGTAAATAACCTCAAACTACCACGAGAAACTTATCATTTTATCAATATCATTGACTAATCACCATTTCCTTCATTTCCTTCATTTGAACTATAAATTAAATCACGAAACAAAATTATATTATTCATCCAAGACATTAAGAATCCTGTATTTGTATATATTTGTTTTGTTATAATGCGTGATAACCATTCATATCTGCTTCATCATTTATTTATTTTTATTAAATAAAGAAATAAATAAAAAAGATTTCTCAGGAAAAGAAGAAAAGGCCATATTTCCAGACTCAAGAATGTTGGGTCAGTTGGTTTCAGCGCCTGCATCATGAACAGGAGGTTGTGGGTTCGAACCCCGGCCGAGTCATACCAAAGACTTCAAAAATGGGACCTTCTGCCTCCTAGCCAGGCTCTCGGCATATTAGAATGGAGAAAGGTAGTAATAATAACATATTATGTTATGGCGGGCCCGCTGGAAGAGCAGTTTGATAACTAAAGTGGCTACCCTGGGGGAAAAACAGTTATTATTATTATTATTATTATTATTATTATTATTATTATTATAAGCTTCACCATGTAATGAAAATCGTCAATTACTCCATACGAAGATAATATATCATTTCCTGTGTCCAGCTGACAGCCATTTTTATATATTAAAAGGGCCTACCTTTTCTCCTCCTTCCTTCTTCTTTTCAAACAGGCCTAATGCTTTACATTTTTTTTTTAATTACCTTGGCTTTCAAGCAAAACTTAATAGTTGACATATCTCACATAGAGGTGTGTTCAATAAAAAAAAAAAAATCACATTCGCAGGTGGTCCATCTGTCCTTATACCAATATTCTCCGCCTAGATTTGTCTGAGTGGACCGTGAATCATTTCACCTAAGAATATAGGAAGAGCGCCCACTGTAGGATGCACCATCCTACGTCTCATACGCCACTGAAGTATAATGTCCGCTTCGCTGTGTGTAACTGAGGTTTGATGGGAATAGAGTTACAATAAAGTCACAAAGTTCGCATTATATAAATGGTGGAAAATTCGATTTTTCCAGCCTGGAGGTCACTGTGTTTACACATAACTAGGGATCTCTTCTGATTATTTTTGTGTATAAAAGAAAAGTTGTAGTTCATAAACTTGTATGCGACAGCATTTTGCATGAACAAAAACCAACATAAAGAAAGCTATTCGTGTAGAGGTGGCAATGGTGTGTAGACTCTTCATGAAATAAAAATACAATAAAATGTATCATTTAAACTTAACTTTGAAATGAGTTACAAAACCTGAATAATTTACTTTTCTTTAGACTTAAAAACAGAGAGGTTAAAAAATGCTGGTTAAAAAGTTATTAGACATCTTTATTTTATCAGTGTATGCATACACAATATATTTGAACATCGAATCAGTAAGGTTGAATTACTATAAACCTTGTTTTCTTTTGAGTCAAGGGTAGCACTAAAACGCGAATATATATTTTACCCCTGTCAACTATAACAAATGGTAATGCTTTACTATTACTATACCATCCGTTTATTAATCCGCGATTTTACTTCTATGATTAGTATTGAATTGTAAATTCAAAAAGTAATGTTGGAAATATTTTTCATGAATAAACAGTTTAGGCCCTAATCATTAATGTGATTGAGAAAGTAAAAGTGGATGGTAATGCAATTTCCATAGTCTTACATTGCATCTCCATGAAGCCTTCATTCTTAAGCCTACCCTCAAGATGACTTGTTACGGATGGGCACAGAAAATAATGTTTAAAATCACTTTCATAAATGAACAATTTCATCCCAGTCACTAGTATGAAAGGGAAGGTGAATAGGATGGCAGTGTCATTATTTTTTTTTTTAGGTTAGACCTTATATCACTGTAAAGTCTTGAAGCATAGGTCTCACCTTAAATAATGGCCTTTTGGGAACTAAAAATAAGTTTGGAAATCAGTTTCCTAAATAAAAAATTTAGGAAATACCTTAGGTAACAGGGAAAGTAAAAGTAAATGATAATGCAAGGTCTCGTCAGCTTAAAAAGCATCTTACACCTTCCAAATTTTAGAACGTATAAATGTTGGAAATCGGTTTTCTAAATTTATAATCTCAAATCACTGATGTTAGGGAAGGTAAAAGTCGATTATAATGGAAAGTTTCGCCAACTTTGACATAATCTCACCATTAAGTTTTGATGTAAAAGTATAAGCCTCGCCATCTCTACAGTACGTTGTGTCATCTGTGTTGGGAGAGCTCACTGCTGGCTTACTGATAATAGTCCCTCTACTGATTTAACAAACAGAACATAATAAAATGAAGGTATAATATCTGAAACATAGAAAAGAATCACAGGGCCCTGGGAGTAGAGAGGAAGACAATTGATGGGGATACCCTGTAAAAATCAGAGCTGACCCCCATCTTACGAAGTGTTGGAGCTGATGGAGAATAGTTACTTCCATGATGTATCAGACAGAAAATGATAGCAATGATAATATGATGATGACCATAACTGAAATAGGGTGATTTTCAGTCCTTTGGTGAGAGCTCAGATTGCTACAATACAATCAGTATTGACTGTTCGCTTCCTTTTGTGTTATACTATTTCACTCATTAATAAAATAAAGAGGAAGGGAATGGCATTGGATGACCCCTCCTTAAGTTGTTAGAGATTGAGCAATAAGCTTTACACGAACTCTAGGGGCATGAACTTAATTAAGCCAATTCCAAGTACACTGTTTTAATGCTCTTCAAAAATTACACTGGTCCTTGGATCTTTTTTTTTTTTTTCTTTCTTTCTTTCTTTCTTTCTTTAGCCACTACGGGAAGAGTCATTATGCAAAAATATTGGACTTCTCTAGACGTATCCAATATGTCGGCACATGCATTTTATAAATACACTTTATTCATTGCACCTCAAGGATTCTAAAATCTTTGAAATATTACTCTTTTAAATTGCAATCAAACTTGGGTTAGGGTTAGGGTTTTCATTTGTAATTTTGTAAAGTTTTGTTCAGGTTGTTTTTGTGGTGATTAAGGAGGCACATAGAGAAATTGCTGTTTTGGGGGCTGATGTTTTAGATGGTCATGTTACTTGGCAACGTTATGACTAATATGTATATATATATTTTTTTTTTTTTTTTTTTTTTTTTTAGTATGGTTTGGAAAGAATGTGCATGATTTTAAGGAAAATTGTGTTATGTTAGTGTGGTAAAATATATTTCCTAAAATGTGCTGCTGAAATTGTTTGGGGCCTTTGGATGTGCCCCTCCCCCATCCTTTCATCAGTAACGGTTAATTTCCTTTCCATAATATTTTAGTGTAAAACGATGTATGAGTCCTTTTTTAAATCTCACTTGTAATCAAATGTAGAAATTTCTATTATTTTCTTAAGATTTTTTTTTTCATTAAGGCAACATGAATTTTTTTTTTTTTTTTTTTTTTTGCTCAATATTACATGCAATTTTTGTTCTTTTAGGTTTTACATACTTTGAAGTTAAATGTTGGGAATAACTATAACACAGAGATGCAATAACATTCATTTTCAATTTGATATTAATGCTTGATTAAAAATTGTATTAAATTGAAAGGGTTTTATAGCTATGCATATGTAATAAAGGTGTGAAATTTTTATTTTTTAAACTGATGTTTGAATTCAAACTGATTTCCAAATACATTTTATATCACAGAAAAAAAAAATCATTCTTTTGGCACACTTCAATGATATTGTATTTGCTAATACACATCAGAAATAAGGGGGCATGAACATGTCATATTGAACACATTTGTAGGGTGTGAAATTTTGATCAAGGTAAATGAACCTTTAGAACTGGCCATCTATTTTATATAAATATAGTCGACACATCTAGAAAGTTGGTGATTACATTTGAAATTATAAAGTTTTGTTAATGTTATAATTTAGGAGAAACTTATTGAATTCTGTTAATATATAAACCATATCTGGAACAATTATTTCAGTTTAATATAAAAAGATGTATGTTCACTTACTTTTTTAAGGAAAAGAACTGAACTTAGGATCTCATGATACACAAAATATTTAAGTAGTACTTTTCCAATTTTGCCTTGGCTTGTAGTGTTGTCCATCTGACACGTGATTTATCCCTTGGCAATAGTAGAAGTACATACAGTTGTCCATGTCAGAAAACTGGTTAAAGCAGTTACATGCAAATCCTCATTCTAAAGAATGTCGTCCTTAAGGCTTAATTGTGATCCAATACGGTAAACGTGTTGGATATTGTATACCGTGTAAGTTGAATGGTAAGGCTGTGCAGATGAGGTTACTTTTATCCATGGGATGAACACATATTTCTTTGTTGTCACACGTGTGCATTTATTACAATTATAAATTATAAATGTTCAGTCTTGTACCTTTACCAATCTATCATTCATATTTAGTTTTGAAGTAACATCACAGTTGCTTTTTTTTTTCTTGCAGATTATGCCGAGGTAGTCCTGCTGGTGTCATGGAGTTTGCATACTTCGTAGATAGTTTAGAATATTTTAGCTGTCCTCTGTTGATACTATTTTTGTAATGCAGTAAATTGTTGTATATTCTGGAAGTTCCGGAAGTATTCCCTGCTTATTATATCTGGCATTTTTCAGGTTCAGGATTGCCTCTTGTTCACTTTACTGTTGTTGACATAGTTTTCACAATGTTCTTAGTGATGATAGCAGGAGGAATGGTAATTGATTCAGGTGAAAGTGAATTGCTCGAGTGTTACATGTTCCTTCTTAATTGGAGAAGTTACCTCGAAATTGCTTTTCACTTTGATTACTCTCATATTTGTGGTCAGTTTGAAGTGGTGAAATATTTGGAAGGTTTTGCATTCTTAAGCGTGTTCCTTTTTAGTGAGGTCGTTACAAATTTTGATATTACTGGTAGAATTGGCGAAGATCTCCACCTAGCAAAACAAACTTTTCTCCAAACGTTTGTCATTATCCATCACATTTTGCAGCATCATGTTGATGACATCTAGGGCATGTTTTGAGACCACTGAAGCTTCAGTTACATGTATGATGAAAAGATTAGTATCTTGCTTCATTTGTGCTTGTGGTGTATGTGGTGGAACACTGCATGTAATCCTTGCACAACAGATACTGGTAACTGGTAGAAGCTGTGAACTGTTTGTCTCTTGTAAAGGAGGGTTGCAGCAATGCCAGTATGTGCTGTAGCTGACACCTAGAGAAGATGAAAGGGTAGCTCCATGGTTATTCATGTTACATTTGGAGAGGAGAAGTTTTGAGTTATATTTAAAGTTTTGTTCTCTTACTCTTACAAATTAGTGACATTGATCAAGTTGTAATGCAAATATTTGCAGAGTGCTTGACTATAGGAACTTTTGTTATCTATTAAATATTGCATTTGATTGATACTTCAGCAAGTTTTGAAGGATTTGGTGATTCTTTCTAAAATAATAGCATTTTTATTTAATGTAAAATGATTAACCAAGGAGAACCTTATTATAATTTTGATTCATTAACAATTCACTGAATAGTTATTCGTTTGAAAAAAAAAGAATGATTTATTCTCACTTACCTTCTGGAGGGAAATTTAACTCAGGACTTCACGATACACAATGTTCTTTGTGTAGTACATTATGTGTTTTTTTCCTTGGTCTGCAGTGTTGTCCATCTGTACACGTATGCTGTTAAGTGATTTAGCCCTTGACAATGCTACATACAGCTGTCCGTGTGAGAAAACTGGATAAGGCAGATAGATCCCCACTCTTGAGAATGTCTGTCCTTGAGCCTTATAAATTGTGATGCAATACGCTAAACGTATTGGAAATTGTACAAGGTGTAAGTTGAGTGGTAAGGTTGTGTCAGATGGGGTCAACTTTATTCGTGGAATGAACACACGTTTCTTTGTTGTCAACACCTGTGCATCTATGACAATGTTGTACAAATGACAGATTTTCAATCTTGTACCATTACACAATCCATCATTGATATCAAGGATTCGAAGTAACATCACAGTTGCTCCCTTTTTCAATTGTAGTTTATGTTGAGGTAATCCTGCTGGTGTCAAGGAGTTTACAAATTCTGTTGGATAGTTTTGAACATCTGAGCTGTCCTCTGTTGATATTGTGTCTGTACTGTAGTAGATTGCTGTATTTCCTGGAAGTTTCTGAAGTATTCGCTGGTTCATTATAAATGTAGCATCATTTTTAGGTGTCAGGATTGCCTCTTGTTGCAATGTCGTACTACGACATTGACCTGTTTCCGTTCGCGTTCTGACTTTCCTATTTGCAATGTCGTACTACGACATTGACCTGTTTCCGTTCGCGTTCTGACTTTCCTATTCTTCTTCTTCTTCTTCTTCTTCTTCTTCTTCTTCTTCTTCTTCTTCTTCTTGATCTTCTTACCTCAAACTCCTATTCATTTTGCACGTAGTGCTTGTTCCTCCTAATTAGGTCCCTTCCTCTCGTCCATTTCATTTCAAATTTCATAGCCATCTTCCTTGCCATGTCTTGTTGTGCACCTGACTCTTCATTTTCCGAAATCACTCATGCATGAACATCCAGGCGCCATTTTGTCCATTTTCGGGCCATTTTCATGTCTTTCTTTCTTCTTGCCTATCTCCACTATCCTACATGCTACAGACTTCTAACAAAGTGCTCTATATAGAGTAAGTCTTGTTCTTCAACTTTCTTTCTTTTACCTAACCTTCAAAATTTCATCTTCATACTCTAAATTCAAATCCGAAATCGGCAACATTAAAAAACATTAAAATTCTTAAAATATTCATTCCCGAATTTGAAAAATTGCCATAACTTCCTCATATCAAGTCATTTTTGTCTCAAATTTTCACTGTGGCTTTATCTTGTCATTGCACACATCCCTGATCAGTTTCATGCTTCAATGATTCGACATAATAAAAATAGCGCCCTCTAAAGTTTCCAAAATGGCTATTTTCTTGTAGCCGTATCTCCATCATGCCTGGCTAAAACCGTACCCTTTTTTGGATTTAGGTGCTTCTAGATATACTCTATTCAGCCAACTGAAAAAATATATACCTTATCACAGACCAACTTGGTGAAAATTGCTCGTAAAAATCATGAAATTTACGAAAATGCCGAAATAACTTCAACTTGCTCTAAAATCGCGAAATTTAAACCTACATCTTTGAAACTTGGTAGGTGTGTGTATCAATGTATTTGACAACTGTCAGCTAAATTTGGTAAAAATTGATGACGTCATCACGAAGTTATCGCAAAAAAATCTCAAATTAATATGCATTACATAATATGGCGTAATATGCTTATTTTAAATGGCGCACTAATGACATTCAGCTCAAAATGACCGCATTGAAATTCCCTTCTCAGAGATACCAAACACGGTATAGGGTCTCACAGAAAATTTTCAGTAAATCGCGATTTAAGTCAGGTCATAATACGGATCCTGCAGAGTTTCCGCCCTTGCATTACACGTATTGTCTATGGGGCAAATCGGGATCCCAACTTTGGCCCCCTGAACAATCTTTATTTTTCTTGAAATTTTGCAGGCATATTCTTTGAGGCAAAATGAAGAGAATCTCGAAGCCGGATTTTTTAAAATCGGTCAAGCGTCACATTTTAGATGCCATTTTGTGCATTACACGTATTGTCTATGGGGCAAATCGGGATCCCAACTTTGGCCCCCTGAACGATCTTTATTTTTCTTGATATTTTGCAGGCATATTCTTTGAGGCAAAATGAAGAGAATCTCGAAGCCGGATTTTTAAAATCGGTCTAGTGTGACATTTTAGACGCCATTTTGTTCTATAAATTATCATGCATCACACGCTTCGATAGGATTGTCATAAAAATATGAAAGTGGTCCCAAAATGACGGCCATGAAATGCTCTTTCGTATGATACCAAATACGGCAAATAAAGAACAAAAAAGAGCCAAGTTATTAGCAAATAAAGCCATTTCAGTACATGCCATTTAACGACATTTTCTTCAATACAATTCTACGCAAAGCCGATGTGGCGTGGTAAAAACCTCAATTTACCCTGCACAACATATTATTTAATAATATGCTTATTTTAAATGGCGCCCTAACGGCAGTCGGCTCAAAATGACTGCAATGAAATTCCCTTTTCGGGGATACCAAACACGGTATATGGTCTCACAGAAAATTTTCAGTAAATCGCGATTTAAGTCAGGTCATAATACGGATCCTGCAGAGTTTCCGCCCATGCATTACACGTATTGTCTATGGGGCAAATCGGGATCCCAACTTTGGCCCCCTGAACGATCTTTTTTTTTCTTGAAATTTGACGGGCACATTCTTCGAGGCAAAATGAAGAGAATCTCGAAGCCGGATTTTTAAAATCGGTCAAGCGTGACATTTTAGACGCCATTTTGTTCTATAAATTATCATGCATCACACGCTTCGAGAGGATTGCCATAAAAATATGAAAGTGGTCCCAAAATGACGGCCATGAAATGCTCTTTCGTATGATACCAAATACGGCACATAAAGAGCAAAAAAGAGCCCAGTTATTAGCAAATAAAGCCATTTCAGTACATGCCATTTAACGACATTTTCTTCAATACAATTCTACGCAAAGCCGATGTGGCCTGGTATACTCTGCGTCACATATAGTGTGGAAGCCACGTGGCCAGAGGCTATGGAAAGGCATTTTATCCTTCTACCTTTCCCTATGTTATTCTTTGTCATCTTGTCTTTCTATGTTTTACCCTACTGTCATTGTTCTATTATCTTTGATTTCTTCCTTTCCTTATGTTAAATACCGCACAACCCCAAAGTGCCGTGCGTAGTTTACTATGCTTCATTGTTTTGAGGCCATGTGGACTGGAGCGTGTGGAAAGCCATTTGGGTCAGGGCGTGCGCCACCATCATCGTCATCACCATCATCATCATCATCATCACCATCATCATCACCATTACCTTTATCACAATCATCATTATATCATCGTCATTACCATTTTCATCATCATTATATCATATATATCATCATCACCATCATCATCACCATCATCATCACCATCATCATCATCATTTTATCATCATTATCATCATTATCATCATCACCATGATTATATCATCATCATCATATCATCACCATCATCAACACCATTATCAATATCACCATCATCATCATTTTATCATTATCGATCTTTATCATCATTACCATTATTATATCATCACAATCATCATCAACACCATCATCATCATCAACACCACCATTACCATCATCACCATCATCCTCATTGTCATCACCATTATCATCATTCTTTGATTTTTTGTTCTTTTTTCTTGTTTTCATTTTTCTATCATCTCCTAGTTTAACAGTATGCATTATTTTCTCCCATCTTATCTGATATCATGTTTCAACATGCATAACTTTATATTTCACATGTCAACTTTTCAAAAAAAATAAAAGATACGGACGACATTGCATGCACATCGTTCCGATACGATTGCAGTTCTAGTTCTACATTACTGTTGTTCTCGTACATGTCATTCACAATTTCATTGGTGATAACAGAGGAAGGAATGGTAATGGATTCAGTTGGAAGTGAGTCACTCTGAGTGTTACATGTACCTTCTCCTACTTGTAGAAGCCACTCTGCAAATTGCTGTTCACTTGGATTAGCCCTCATATTCCTGGTCAGTTCGAAGTGGTGAAATTGTTGGAAGGTTTTCGATTTTTTAATTGTGTTCTCTATTAGTACTGCTGGAGCAACTCTTGGTATTACTGGTAGGACTTGGCGAAAATCTCCACCCAGCAAAACAATCTTTCCTCCAAACAGTTTGTCATTATCCATCACATCTTGCAGCATCATGTTGATGGCAACTAGGGCATGTTTTGGGACCATTGAAGCTTCATATATGATGAAAAGATCAGTATCTCGCATTATTTGTGCTTGGGGTGTATGTGGTGGAACATTGCAGGTAGATCCCTGCACAACAGGTACTGGCAACTTGTAGAAGCTGTGGACTGTTTGACCCTTGTAAAGGAGTGTTGCAGCAATGCCAGTATATGCTGTAGCCGACACCTAGAAAAGATGAAAAATAAAATGCAGTGATGAATATGTATTTCTGAATATCAGTGAATACGGAAAGTTTTTATGCATGATAATAATCTATACCATAAAAGAGGGAAATTAGAAATATTGTTTTCCATTTTCCTTTCCTTTTTTTAAATTTTGTTTAAAGTACAGAATGACAAAGAGATATATATTTGCAGTGACTGTTTTCTCCGATATGTAACTAAAATATGAGAAGGTTCAAAATGTTTAAGATTGTTCAATATTCATTTTTTGTTAGTTTATGTAAATGAATATATTACCATCTTATTATTAATAGCTGTTAGCAAATAAGAAATTGAAGTGAGTAAATTGTTGTAAATGACTGAGCATAATATTTATTGTGTAAATATACTTACTTTAAGTTTTTTTCTTGTAGAAAGTTGCAATGAGCCTGTTATACAATGTAGTTTTTCCTGTACCTCCTGGGCCATCAAGGAAGAAAGCATTGGTTTGGGGCTCCTTTCCTTGGGAGATGGTTTCTTGACCATTGAGGATTGTGTTGATGACATGCTCTTGTTCGTCATTCATTTGGACATTAGAGTCATCAAAGTTGTTTGGCTCAATTAGAAGAACATTGTGTACTTGGTTGTCCTCTAGGTTTTCCAAAGGTAATCCAAGTGATCTACATGTAAGACCTAAATGAAAAATAAAAGAGAGAGAAGAAAAAAGAAAGAAGATGTATCAAGTCCTGAAAATGGAAACATGAACACAAAATAAGCATATTTTATATGCATGTCCAAAATGCATGACATTATATATTGCATGATGACTAAAGTAACATTTTTGTGAATATTTTTTTTTTGGAAAAACAGTGGTGAAATGTATCTGTATCTATATAATTTCACAATGACATATCATCTGCAGTTATAGGAGGCCTATAGAACTTTTTGAAGTGTAAAAGCTTTTATGTAGAAATATAATTTTCTATTGATTTTTTTTACAGTAAACAATTTAAAATAAATATTTACCATGCTGTCTCAGAATGTCATTGATGTGTGCAAGAGCACGTTGGGTTGCAAGTGGCTGAGGAAATGTTCTTCTGAAATCCTCCGTGAGTGAACTTTCATGGTTTTTCCATAATGTGAGGACATCTGTAGGGTGATTGTGTGCTACGATTGTTGCAAACAGAAGACGCATCTGTCTCGGCATCCTGTATGAAGATGCTTCAGTCAATGTCTCATCCCATACTTTGTCATTTTCAAGAAGGTTGAGTTTCAGGCATGCTTCTTTGAAAGCAGAGGCTTCGATACCATTGATGGTTTTCAAGTCCTCATAACTTTTGGCACCAGGAACGTGAAAAAGGAGGAGGCGCAGGAAAAACCTGTCTTCATCTTTTGGGCTGACACTGTACATTCTTTGGATAGATTTGACATTGTGTTTTCGTTTTTGCCATTTACTTGTTCTGCTATTGAAAACATAGTGGTTGGGTATTTCTGAGTAAAGGTATTGATTTGCATCTTCATCTTCTTTGTTGAGTTGGAACCAAGCAGATAATTTGGATAGTTTATTGTTGGCTCTCGCAAGGGCTTCTTCTTCTTGACCTCTTTTGAAGTAGACAGGTTGTTTGTTGGCAAGATGTACTGGTAGGCGATGGATTGTGTGCGAACGTCCTTCTATGGAGTATTCTGACAGTCGCCAAAATCCTTCTGGTGCACTTACATATCTGCAAAACATAAAAAGTGGGTATTTGAGAGAAAACTAAGTTTTGGATTCAATAAGAGTAATCCATCCTAAGAAATTTGGGACTTTTGAGTCAAAAATAATAATGAATCAAATATGAAAGATGAATTAAACAATACTTGCAGAACTTCAAACTTTATAGAAATATTGTCTTAGCTTTAATAAGTGATGCACTCTGTGATATCAAACATTCCTGTTATAACATGGTAATATATAAATTTCGTACATTATTTAAAAATTAATAACTAATCAATAATCTTGTGTTTTATCAAAGTTACCTTGCATCAAGGAATGAGGAGATCTCATCATGATTCACTTGTGTTTGTGTAGTTTGTAGTGTTGTACAATCATATCCTTTATAGATGTACTTATAAAGGTACTTCACGCTCTTGATCGACATACATGCTTCTAAGTTGATGTGTGCTTGATACTTCTTGGAAAGGTATGGGTTGTATGGGACAATCCATCTACAAACAGACAAAAGAAATTTGAAAAATATAATTCACATGTAAATTGTTGTAAAAGATATGATGAAGGAAAGATAACACGTATATGTGAATTTACATATTTTTATAAATGTAATTTCTATCATTATTGTTATTTTATTCAGCAAAATACTGACTACATAAATTCTCTTATAAATTAGGTATTTGTTATGGTTAGTGTTAAGTACAAACATTTTGCTTAAAACTTGAAAACTTTCTACAAATTGAACATTTGGTAGTTAAAAACTAAAGGAAAAAAAAAAAAAACGATATTTGTGATAACTCCATGCATTATGACATCATACTTGTTATCCAATTCCTTGTGTTTGACTGTGACGGTCCTGTAATTGTCTGGTCTGGCATATTGGGGATATCCATCGTTGGAGACTATTGTTCGAGCTTGAAACTGTTTAGGATAATCCTTGGTACACACTCCTTCTTTCATGCAGACTGATTTAGGGTTCAGTACACCACATGGCCCATGTACCATAGTGGATTTGATGATATTGTACATCTGTGGGTCTTCTACTGGGTCAGGGATTGTTGCTCGTATAAGCCTGTCAATGTCTTCAGGCTGACGTAATTTGCTGTCCTGCTCTAAAATGATCAACATGTGGCAATGAGGAAGTCCCCTTTTTTGAAACTCGATGACATGGACCCATGCTACAGGTTTGCCAAAGATGTGATTCTTTGTTATGTCTTTTATGAGTTGGTCTAGCTTAAGTTTGAAAACTCTTGAAACCAAATCAGGCCTGTCTGAACTTTGTTGGTTTGGAAGAAGATTGCTCTTTATTTCATCCCACTGAGGATTGCAAGTAAACGTGAGGAACAGGTCTGGCTTTCCGAAGTGGGCTACAACAGACATGGCATCCAGATAGTTCTGATGCATTGCACGTGGGGAACCTTGAAATGACGAAGGCAATATCACCATTCTACCTAGTGTGCGTTCTGTTGATATGTCTTGGTGATTGACGTGGTCCATTAATCCCTGATAGTGTTCAGCTCGCAACTGTGATTGATTAAAACGCAGATATGCTAGTCGTGTGGACTCTGTCTTCACATAGGCATCAACTACGTACTGCTGGAGCAGCTTTCCAGATTTGTGGATGGGAGAGAATTGTTCTCTTATGGCCAAGCGAAATGAATAGAACTGGAGCATTGTTATGGTGTTCCTTTTTGCTGTTTGATGCTGGTTTGTATGTTGCATTCCAGGCATCCATCCACGTTTTCCATGTGGAAAAAGGATGGGATAGGTCATGGGGTCAACGTTGGGCGATATACATGAAATGTGCTGCAAAGGCCTTTTCTTAGGATACACAATGATGTCTCGATCAGGAGGGATGCCATCATTTCCTACAAAGACGGCGGCAACTTTATCATGGGTTGGCAAGTTATAGCGCCTTTGATCAGTTCCTTTCTTAATTACCATGGTGACTGTGGGTGGCTGGCAACTTAATGCTTCAGCTTTTTGTTTTTCTTGAGCTTCAACTTCATGCATGTGTTTGTATGCAGCTGCATAAGGGTTGATATTTAGTAGTTGTTCATGAATAGAATTCATAATCACTTCATCGCAATGCTGATTTTCAGGTTGTGCAAGCCTTGTTTGGGTGGCTTGTGTCCCATCAAGAATATATAACTGTCCATACTGATGTGGTTTATTTGCAGGTGGGTGAAGAGTACCACTCCTGTGATATACTTGACCGTGAATCCGGAAACAATATGGTCCATTACTGGAGGTGGGGACATCATTGCTCCCATTGAGGCGAAACCAAAGGAGCTATTGTAGTTCCGAATGTTTTTTAGAAAGTTTTTTGATGTTGCGTTGTGTCCCTCTAGAAGATCTCGTAGTAATGTCGGGTAAGGTGATAGGGGCTTGAGGTTAACTTTACCTTTATGGCAACAGTTACTTTGTTCATTCTTGAAACGTTTTGCATCACAATATGGACAGACATGTGACATGGGTCCAAGCGACAAAGTATTCAGTGAAGGTTGATAATTTTGGGCAGGATGTGGACCACATCGTACTTGTTCAGGTTGATTGTCCAGAACATTATTTTCTGCAAGATGCTCAGATGAATTTGTTTGTGTTCCTGATGGCTGTTGTCTTGATTCTAGTGTCTGCCGTCGTTTTTTTTTTTTTTCTCTCTCTCTGCTCCTTCTGCCTTCAACAATTTTAGCTTTCCTTTTAGGCATCTGAAAGTAAGAAACAAAGCAAAACAATAAAGTTTATAACTTAAATATATTCTTTTTTTAATTACTTTTTATTTAGGGAAGGACATATGGTTGTCACATGAGCAATTTAGCTATGTTGTAACTCATTACCATGTGTCAATCTTCATATCCTTATTTTTGTAACAACATTTCTGTTTGGATGGTGAGGGAGTGGTGGGGCAACAATGCCCACTCTACACCCTGCAATTGAAAGTATGGAACAATGAACCTAAATAGTGGAGCTAAACATTTAAAAATGTGCACCATGTCCTATACCATCTAAAGGCATAACATTTATCTGAGTTTTAAAGTGTAAATTACTTCAATGAAAAGTAAAGATGGTAGCTATCTCTAAAAGTCAAGCCCACCCTATATGAATTGGGTTAGATAAAGATGTGGATCTATTTGATAAGAGCAGGAAATTATCTTTTTAATTAGACATGATTTCAAAATGTCAAATACAACCCCAAGTGAAAGGCCTTTGTTAAACAGTCAGTTCTCAGTGAGCATGATGAAGTGCAGCTCAACGCGCCAACTAAAAATGTAAAACATTTTTCATGAATTTTATGTATGTTTCCTTTTTGAGCAGCAAAGAAAAAAGGTGACCTGATGGGAGCATGACGTAAAGGGGAAGTTCACCCTGAAGATTACTTGAGTTTAAAAAATGCAGAAAAAATAAAGAAAAATATTGGCGAAGGTTTGATGAAAATCGGTCAAATAATAAAAGAGTTATGAGTATTTAAAGTTTTGGATTAGTGACGTCACATACGAGCAGCTGCCCATTGGTCATGTAATAAATATTCCATATATTCGCATTTTTTTTACGTTCCACGATAAATCAATATTGTTTCTTTTCAGAATCTAGTATTGAATAACATTTCTGACAATATATCAAATGCACAGACGAAAATATTCTAAATTTTCTGAGAAAACTGTATTTTATGGAATATTTATCACATTACATCATAAAGGAGCTGCTCGCATGTGACGTCACAAAATCAAAACTTAAGAAGTCCATAACTCCGTTATTCTTTCACGGATTTTGTCCAAACTTTCGCCAATATTTTTCTTTATTTTTTCTGCATTTTTTAAACTCGAGTAATCTTCGGGGTGAACTTTCCCTTTAATGTGTAATTATCAAATGAATAAATCAACTAATCTTTCATTTCTCTATCTGCTATGTTAATCTTTATATTATCTTTTCTCTATCTAGTACCTTTCTTTATTTCTTGTTGTTATCCTTCTATTCATTTTTAAAATATTATATCTTTTCTTCCTTTTACCGCCTCTTCCATCTTCTCTTATGTTACTCTTTATATTTTTTTCATCCTTGTTATTTCTTGTTTATATATTCATCCTTCATTACTTCAAACATTCCTCTTAATTTTTTTTCCCCATCCTTGTATAATTTTATTCTTTCCACTATGTTATTCTTTGATTCATTTTATCATCTTCTCTTTCTTCCCTTATTGTTCAGCTTTTCTATCATCCTAAAATATATTTTTCTCAAAATTTTGGAGATCATATTGGTGTTTTCACCTCTTTAAAATAACTTAGACTAACTTTTAGAGGTCGCAAACACCGCCGAAATTGCACAGGCTACACTACAGGTACATTACAGCCCCACATACATGACATAGTCATACTCATACATGGCCATGCATGATGAGTGCCCCTGCCTGGCCAGCCCAAGAACAGAAAAACGCCTGTAACTTTGTTAGATCTGTACTTCACATGAAGTCAGATTGAAAATAGATGTTATTATTTAATGTTTGCTTACCTTGATCAATAATGGGTTAAAGATGTGCGGAGTTTTTGTCTGGTCTGATTATTACATTACCGTAAATATTATTAGCGACGGCAATCTTTGCATCAAGACACGTTTTAAACAAAGGATCAGAGTGTCGTCTACAGCAAGATGGCTAACGCAAGTCGTCTAACACGGGTCGCACAATGCAAGTTGATACTCATCGTCACCTGCCATGCCGTGCCTGTGATGGGCCATGTAAGGGAGGGTGCACGACTGACGACACCGCCGTCGTGCAAGGGATCCACGCGGAAAGCAGCCGTTCCTTCGGCCTGCCCGTCCCCCCCAATCTCCCCCAATCACGTTTAGGGACGTCGACGGCGACGACGGGGTCGGCTTGGCACGCGGAATATTGGAGACACGGGCCGTGGAATTATGCCACCGAACCCGCGCAACGGCGAGGGCGAACGCGGCGGGGGAAAAGAGTTTTTGCGACCACAAAAAACGGCCCCGAACGGTTTTTCGTAGGGAGGGTGCACGACCGACGACACCGCCGTCGTGCGAGGGATCCACGCGGAAAGCAGCCGTTCCTTCGGCCTGCCCGTCCTCCCCAATCTTCCCGATCACGTTTAGGTGCCGAAGGCGACGACGGGGTCGGTGCGGCACGCGGACTACGGGAGACACGGGCCGTGGAATTATGCCACCGGACCCGCGCGACGGCGAGAGCGGAGGCGGCGGGGGAAAAGAGTTTTTGCGACCACAAAAAACGGCCCCGCACGGTTTTTCACTATTAAAAAGGAGATACTACTACTACTACTACTAATAATAATAATAATAATCATAATAGTTTTAAAAAATGAAAAAAAAAAATAACAATTGCTGTTTCTTATATAGCGCCTTACCAGTTTCAATGTAACCGACCAAAGTGCTTACATCATTATCATTCCGGTCACTGGATTCAATTGCGATTCTGCACATTACAGTTCACATTCTCAACTCCTCTGGGGAGCATTCCAGCCAGTCGCCTGTTTCCAAGCACTTACCTGCTAATCCAACAACAATGGCGTTCGCATCCTACCGGATACCCATTTAACACCTGGGTGGAGAGCAGCAATGTAGATAAATTGCCTGGTTCAAGGGCGTAAGTGCCGTGCCGTGTCACGACCTTTGCATTCACAGTCAAGTGATAATTGGATTCAGAAGGGAATGTCATAAATAGCCTTCATTTATAGAGTGGGTGCAGTGTATCAAAGATTAATTCTCCAATGCATCGTGTTGCTCTTGTCGAGTTGTTTGCAATGCCTCATGATCGTAATGTACATTCATTTATGATTTCGTAAATTAGCAATTGTTCGAGTGATACTAGCATTATCAACGTTTTATTACTGAAAGATGATGGTGTTTTTTGTAGAAATATTTCCCTTTCTCGCCTTTATCATTTCTAGATCTGATATCAGCTTCTCGTGTTTAATTTAGGGAAATAATCGAGACTTATAGCTGAAGAACGTGGAAGGTGTGCTACTTTAGACTGTACGGTGGTAGCAAAGGAAAATGAATGTCATGAATGTGGTATATACAACGCGTATTAAAAAAAAAAAAAAAAAATACCAGAATTTGATAGCTTCTAATTACAATTCTATAAACCAAAGCGACTTTGAAATTTAGTTCCACGTTTGGGCTGATGCAACGGGTGTGGGTCAAGCCATATGAATGTGTTACCTTAGTCTAAAATCATTTTAAAAGTTGAATTCTCTTTTGTGCTTTAATGCTTCATTGTTTAAAGTGATCCAGTGTGTCTAAGCTTTCAAATGACTTTGTTTCAATCCATATGATAATTTTTAATTTATCTTAACAGCCTTCTCACTTCTTGTCTCGTGATATCTAAAACATCTCTGCTTATGATGTAAAAATGGCACACTAAAGGAATTCCCCCCCCCCCGGGGGGAGGGGCACTCACATAATATTGATGATACGGGGATGTGCCGCTTTGACCACCCCATTTTTCGGGCAGCGCAGCGACCCGACTGTTGTTTAGTAAAAGCCCCCTTTTTTCAAACCCCGATTGCCGTTCTCTATATATTCAAATTTCAGTTAAACCTAGTTGCCCGAAAACAAACAAACAAAAAAGACAAAAGAACTTGGCATTGCCACTTTAAGGAGTACATTCTACCCGCCCATGTGCTACACGCGCGCGGTACGGAAGTTATTACACACACTACTGCAGTCTCTAGTTCTTTTGAGATTGGCATTGTCGCATTTCAATCTAACTCGTGTAGGCTTGAATTACGATACTGACTGCTTCGACATCATAGAGATCCTAATCTATATGTTCGAAATACACTCATGCGGATTTAAAATAAAGGTTGTCACTTCCCAAGACCTTGTTGCTGCTGTTAGATATGCAGTTCCCAAGACCCTGGTGAGTTCCGTAGCTCCCAAGACCCTGTATTTTGCCCTTTAAGTCCGTTCCTTAGACCCCCATTTCGAGGGCGGCTGCGGCCCCACCCCCTTCTGAAAAAAAAAAGAGTTCCCCCCCACCAGAGGAATTCGTGTTAAGGATTTTTTTTGTGTGGGAGGTGTGGCAGTGGGTGTGTAGTATCTCCTTTCATTATCCGCTTAATACAATCGAGAAATGTCACAATAATCTGTACATATTAATGTCTAATAATTAAGACACACGCACACACACACACACACACACACACACACACACAATGACAAGGGTTTCCTAGAAGTTTAGCTGTCTCGCTTTCTGAAGGTGCGTGTGCGTTTGGGTGAGTGTTATATTCCCTGTCTTTTCCCTGATGGCAGACGAAATAACATTGTATATGTCTGATTTGAACAAGTTCTTTGCGATTGTACGTCTTTTTTGTGAGGGTGTGTGTGTTTTTGTTGTTGTTGTTGTTGTTGTTGTAGGGGGGGGGTTTATTGAAAGTCAAAATAATAATAATAACAATAATAATAATAATAATAATAATAATAATAATAAATAATAATAATGATAATAACAATGATAAATAATAATAATAATAATAATAATAATAATAATAATAATGATAAATAATAATAATAATAATAATAATAATAATAATAATAATAAAAATAATAATAGTAGCAGTAGTAATAATAATAATAATAATATAGTTTGATACTTTTTTTCTCTGTTTAGGGTGAACTGGGAACTTTGGCCTATTTCATACCAGTTGCAATTGGCTTTTTTTTTTTTTTTTTTTTTTTTTTGGTTTGTTTGATTAATAACACATTACTCATAGATATATTACATGAGAACATGGAAATCAATGCATTGATCTGCCCCTGTTTATATCTCAGACAGGCTTACTCCCTATAATAAATCCTTGTGCGAATTTGCGATCAGCAGGTAAACAGCTGCTCGAGAGACCTCGAAAACGTACTCTGCTTGGTGATAGATCATTCGCTGCTTCTGCGCCTGGATTGTGGAACAGTCTTCCTCCGTTTCTTTGCTCTTGTGTTCTGCTCCTACCTTTAAAACTCAGCTTAAGAAATACTTATTCCACATTGCATAAAGCTTACAACTGCCTGAGTCTTTCCTGGATGAATCATGAACTGCATATACAGTATCTCTGAGTCTCATATCAGCGCCTTTGATTAGGCAACTAGATATTGGTGCTCTATAAATTCCCGGATTGGATTGGATTAGATTGGATAACATTTTTTTTTTTTTTAATTGTCATAAACTTTAATCAGTCAATTCTTGTGTAGATCATTCAAAATACATGTACTTCACACAAACTTGTGTGTAACAAATACAGTGTAAGTGTTAGTGGGAATTGGTCTTGTGAAAAAAAAAAGTTAACATTTAGACCAAAACTGACAAAAATGCTCATCAGTTTATTTAATATTTTTACAACGCCTATATATCGTCAAATTTCCTAGCGATTGTAACGTGTCCTATATCAAAGATATTTATTATCATATATCCGGCACTTACTTACCTATAAAAATGGTGATTTAACATTTTGCACAGCTTTGTGTCATTTCTCCCTAAGAACTGTCCCAGTTTACCTGGGGTGTGACCCATTTCTCCCCGTTCAATATTTGTTGTTAAATGATTAAATGCATAAAAAACTAAAATAATAGGGAGGGTGTTTTACATGCCATTATGTAGCTTAATATTGTACTGTTATTGTATACTACATTAAAACAAAAAAAATGAAGAGGTTACAATAAAGAAAAAAAAAAGTATCGGATCAAGATTACGTTGAGAAGGTTTACGGTTCACCACGTGGTTAGTCCTTAAAGGACTGTTGAGTAAGAAGAGGAAAGTGGAGAAAAGTGAAGAGGAGAAGAAATGGAAAGCCAAGATAGAAATTAAGAGAATGCAGAAGTAATCTTTCTTGAAAGTATGAAGTCCTGAAAAGGACTGTAAACCAGATGCCAGAGCGATCGGCAGTGTGAAGTAAAATGGCGGGAAACGTAAACTATGGGCGGCGGAGTGGCGTCAGTGGCGGGGGGAGCTGGGCGGGGTGGAGTAGTCTCGTTGTGAAGAATAGGGAACCAGATGTTGTTGATGTGAAGTCCTGTGTCCTGAGGTACGGTATTGTGTCGATGAATCTCGATGGCTTCCCTAATTACTGTTGGGCGTGTTTCACGATGGCTGATTTCTCCCAGTCGCTTAGTCGTTGGCAGTTATTGTGTTCCTTGAGTCTGGTGTCTAAGCTGCGGCCTGTTTCTCCTAAGCATACTTTGCCGCACTCGCATGGTATCCTATATACGCCTGGTTGTTTGTTGAGGACAACTGTCACAGGTGGGGTGGTGGTCGGGGGCTGGTCGTTGGTGGCGTTGGTGGCGGTCTTGTTGCGTGGTGGTTGAGTGTTGATCTTTCGTCTGGGGTACTGGTTGATGGTGGTCAGAGCGTTGGTGACATGTCGGAGTTCCTGTTGTAGATTGTCCTTGTCGCTGAGTGGGTATGCTCGTCTGATGAGGGTGTTGGGAAGAGATTGCCGGGTGGGCGGGTGGTGGTGAGAGCGGTAGTGGAGGTATCGGTCGGTGTGGGTTGGTTTTCGGTAGACTTGGTGGGTGTTTTCTTGACGAGGACATCGGGGAAGGGGATTGAGTCATCGTGTTGAATCTCTATGGTGAATTTGATGCTAGGATGTTGTTGGTTGATGTGGTTGAGGAACAGGTCAGGGTCGGATCTGCTATGGGTCCAGGTAACGAAGGTGTCGTCGACGTAACGGAGCCAGAGAGATGGACGGGTGTCAGAAGTCTTGAGGGCTTGGGTTTCGAAGTTTTCCATGAAGATGTTGGCGATGATGGGTGAGAGGGGCGATCCCATGGCTGCTCCTTCAAGTTGCTTGTAGTAGTCGGTGCACCACTTGAAGGAGTTGGAGTTGAGGCAGGTGAGGAGGAGGTCGTAGATTTGGTCGGGAGTGAGTTTTGGTTCTAGCTTCCAGGTCTGGGTCTGAGATGAAACGTTAACAGGGACGTTGACAGGGACGCTGGTGAAAAGAGAGACGACATCGAAGCTGACTAGTATGTCGGAGTCCTTGATCTGGTGTTCGGAGAGGCCGACGAGGGGTTGGAGTATGGTAGCTAGATGCCTGGCTGTGTTGTAGCATGGGGATCCACTGGTTGAGTCCGCCAATAGTTTACGTTTCCCGCCATTTTACTTCACACCGCCGATCGCTCCGCCCACCTGCTACTACCACGTCCGCATTACCGCTACCTATACCCTGTTCCTCCCGGCACCTACTCACTCCTGATGACGAACAGTCAACCTGTCCGAAACGTCGAGCCTTCTCCACTTTCAGCCTTCTCATCTGGTTTACAGTCCTTTGCAGGACTTCATACTTCCAAGAAAGATTACTTCTGCATTCTCTCTCCATTTCTACTCCTCTTCACTTTTCTCCACTTTCCTCTTCTTTCTCAACAGTCCTTTTTAGGACTAACCACATGCTAAACCGTAAACCTTCTCAACGTTACCAGTACCACCATGCAAACCTCTACTTTCAAAGATCATCGGATAATGATTATTGTCCCACTTAACCCCGTTCTCCCCTAATATGAAACTAGGGATGTGCGAACATGACAAATGACTACCATCAAGGTGTACCAATCATCTGAAGAAGAAGATAAAAATGTGTACGGCTAGAAGGTATGAAATCGGATGCGTTCAGTAGTCTATTGACGAGTCGCCTTATTACCATACTGTTTTCGCTTGAAATTTGTCAAAGGTAAAATCAATAGGCCTATAAAAACCACGAATCATCCCACCTTTGTCCAGTTAAAAACAATGTGTTGCTCTTTTCGTACTGTTGATATGCCTTCGTGATCATATTGCACATTTCTTTATATAAATTCGTAAAATAGCTCTTCTTGGAATCGCATTATTACTGAAAGATGATGGTGAATGGTATCGAATTACTTCTTATTCTCGTCTGCATCATATCCAGATCTGGTAATTTGTAACGCTTATTCTATGAGAAAATACTCCAGACGTACCTAAAGAATATGGGATGGGTGAATGTTTAGACTCTATGAGGTAAACATAATTGCAATGACTATAAGATATGTTGCAATAAGTCGTTGGGTTGATATTTCTAAAAGCTTTAGATTATGTAGCATTTTCTCCTTCAGCCCTTTTGTTAAACTTTATGGGACTAGATAAAATATATTAAACGTGCTTACAACTTATGTTTACTCCTTAAATTAAATGTGTGTAATTAATCCCATACATTAATTGATGGATACAATTTTAGTCCCTGTTTTCTAATAAACCATAATTGAAAATAATCGGGCTAAATAAGTTGTAGCATGGCCACTGTCATTAAACTTAAATATGTGTGATGAGCAAGTTATGCATTGGATACTGTTATTAGCAATGAATACATTGTCTTTTCCTTTGAAACTCTTGTTCCGTTTCACCCTGTGCAGGATACCATGCATTTGAAGTATCTATCCAGACATACAACTCTCTCCCAGTTATCGGGGAAGATTTTACTTTGGTTTGTACCTTCACGCCTAAAACTGGGAACAGGCGATTAACCTGGGAGATGGGTAACCATGGTAACTACCTCAAGGTGGCCACCCATTCCTGTCCACCATATCCTCCATGTCAGTTCAAAGTTTAAAATCCATCGAAGTACAGCTTAGTGACAAACAGTTACCATGGAAATCTTACAATAAAAAATCTTTCAGAGGATGATGAGAACAATTAAATGCACAGTAAGCAATACATATGGGGCAGCAAACCCTGCATCAAGTATCATAACAGTGACGGGACTTTTACCAGGTTATTTTATTAAAATCTAAATATCTAACTATGATGTCAGGAAAGGACACGCATTTCAAAACACTTATCGCTAATGATAGATAATCATTTGTTTGCCGATGACCAGTCACTGTTCATTAACTAGTTGAAAGTTTAAACATGTAAGAAAGGTTTTTCATTTTCATTATATCAGAACCAAATATAGAATTGATAAAATTGTATGTGTCTTAGTCACAATTTGTATACAACACAATGTAAATAGCGTAGTTTGTCCGTTTCTTTGTTGTTGTTTTTTCAGAGGAGAGTTGCTCACAGATGTGTTCAATCGATTGTTATCATGTGTATCGAATTTTCTGTTTATTTGGCCGATAAGCCCCAAAACAACAACAACGGATAAAAAGTTAATAGCAGGCTTTATGTAATATTTAATATTGTCTATTTTCAATCAAATGTACCGCTCAACATAACCCAACTTATTTCATTTTATACTCAATTTGAGTTCATACAAATGATTTTGATATTCAGAAGAAAAAGCAAATTCAACCGCATGTTTTTTCTCCGTTGGTTCATTTCTTATAACTCAACGGCATATTTTTTTTTCTTCTTCTTCTGAATATCGAAGTAGTTTGTGTTATATCTTTTTCATGTAAATGACTTTATTTTACATAAAATTTATTTTGAACTTTTTCATTATACATTTTAAAATGATTTTACCATTTCCTGTGTTCCCATATTTTAACTGAATAGTAACATTGCAATTTTCTGTAACCTTTGATATTTGAATTGATCACATTTTGACCTATTGTTTGCTTGTCTTTTGAGCATATGTGATATCGTCTCTTTATCATTCGATGTATAGTATTTTTTCATCAAGTGTCAGGAGCAAGATGAAAAACCTATTTCGTGCTCAAATCTAATCCTTGTTATTTTAAACTATGTTTCGGTAATAATATATTAATTATCCGACAAACCTTTAAATGAAGAAGAAGAAAAAAAAAAGAAAGAAGAAGAAAAAAAAAAAAACGATCGTTTCTTCCTAAAACATATTATCAGTTCTTTTTTTGTTTTGTTTTTGTTTTTGTTTTTTTTTTCAAGAAATTTGAACACCATGACAACAAATCTCTAAGACTGACGACAAAGATACCGTCTGATGTGACATGTGTGGTAGAAGGGGCACGGCCTCCTGCCGTATTGGAATGGTACATACCAGATGGCGTAAACTTCGTTTTTAGAAATCGGTCTGATGCCGTGGATGGCCAGAGCCATGATACCTATGTCCCGCGAATGTTTGTTACAATTATACCGTCAAACCATGACAGTGGAAAGGTTTTCCACTGCTCTGCGTCTCATCCAAAATTCGAACACAGCATCCAGTTTCATGTTCGCATCGCTGTTCAAGGTAAGATAAAATAGCGTTTCCAGTGTTGAACGGGTTCACATCTCCCACTGTGCATATGTTCCTTTGCAATGCAGAATATCATGTGTTGGTATAATGTGTAAAGAGGCAAGGAAAGAATAAAAGGATTTGTTTTGTCTTGTACGCAGTCAATGGCCAGTATCGATAATACCAACCAATTTTTTTACATGTTGCTGTTGCATTCGTAATTGTTCAAAACAAGCATATTCAAGAAAAAAAAATCTACTTGCGTAGGCCAGGAATATGCCTCTGAAGACAAGCATTTGCTTAGAAATGTCATCGTGGAAAACAAGCTTTAACTTTCTCTTTTATTACAGAAATTAAGTATTTGCTAACAAAAGGCCTTAGCTAGTGTGAAGAAAGGGCGAAGGCTTACTTTTTTTTTGGAATAAATGCTTTCCCAGACAAGCAGATGTTTTATTGAAATAAAAATATGTGATCTTGTCATCAACTTGGTTTTGTCAAGCTCCTCCAAGGTTTGCCACTTTCATTGCATCTTCCCATTGCTTTCTTTATTTCGTTGCTGAGACTGGGTAGCTGACACTCTTTTTGCATGTTGCTGCATTTTTAAATGTAATATTGACAAGATCACTCTCTGCAGAATATTTTGAAAGTTTCTTGGAATATATAAAGAGAAAGAGAGAAAGCGCTTTACGGCATTTGCAAGCTTTAGAAACATCAAATTTGGAATTATCAAATAATTTCTAATATTTTTGCCGCTTGTTGAGTGCATTCTAATTCGTGTATATTATACTTTTCTTCATATTTTATTATTTTAAAACTAAAGAAGTTGTTTCGACTCTGTTTGCTGTGTTGTTGTTGTTTTTTTTTTTTTGTTTTTTTTTTGCTTTCCCTTAACACCGGGCAGTTTACTTTTATCGATTATAACTTTGTGATCCTCTAATAAGGAGGTTAAAAGCACACTCAGATGGATCCAGTTATAGAGGAATCAAGCTCTACTCGAATACTTTTAGGAGCAGCCATTTCTAAATTTGAACCGTCATCATGAAGATTACACTCAGAGTGAAAATTGTTTTCAGAGTGTCCCTTCTTAATGTTTATGCCATTATATTCTTATTTGTGCTTTTTGTAAACGTTTTCTTAATATTACGACATTGGCCGAGAAAAAAAGGGACATACTGGTTTTGCCTGACATAGAAATCATTTGTTAATGTATGAAAGGTTCTTTAGTAGCATTGTGTTACACTGATACTTCATTGCCCTTGTAATTGCTTGTGCGCCTGCAAGGTGCTCTGAGGCATCTGAGCATGCTTCTACATTCTGCGCGCATCTCGATATCCCAACTAAATGTTTGAACTATCAGCTATCAACTATCAGCTCTCGGGTCAAGCAAAAGGTTGGGTCATAGCTATTGCTTGAGCATTTGCTCAATCGCAAGGTTTTATTAGGTAGTATTGGCTTCAAAGCAAATGCTAGTTTGTTATCGTTAAGGCCCAATATCCCAGGTAAATACAACCTTTGTCGTTCCCCTGCGCGCGCGTTAACACACACACACACACACACACACACACACACCAACAAAAACTCTCTCTTCCCCTCCTTCTCTCTCCTTTCTCCTTCTTCCTGTTGGTGTTTCAAAGTATTATTGTATTTCATTATTTTTTATTCTGTTAACAACACAGTGCTGCCGGCCAATATAACAATTTCAACATCTGGAAAAATAACACAATATATAGTGGAACCAGCGCATGTTTTCGTCCACGAGAATTCATCAACTTATATCACCTGCACAAGTATCGGTTCACGACCTCATGCTAAAATATCATGGACCCTGGGGGTAACACAGGCAGTTCCCGTAGAAATATAAGTTCTTCACAATACATAAATGTATTGGATAGCAGTTTGTATGACACCAGAAGTACACTTCAAATCTACCCAAAGAGGAATTACAACAAACAATCTCTTCGATTACAACAAACAATCTCTTCGATGTGCGGCAATAAATGTATTGGATAGCAGTTTGTATGACACTAGAAGTACACTTCAAATCTACCCAAAGAGAAATTACAACACACAATCTCTTCGATGTGCTGCATCTGTCGGGACTTTCTGTGATCAGAAGGAAGCTCTCTTGATAGTTTACGGTAATTGTGTTTTATGCATTCAACAAGTATAATTATGTAATATGTATGAGATCTGTTCCATACCTGAAGATATATGTTTAAAAATAAGGCAGAAGCCAATCAATAATACATAATAATAATAATAATACATAACATTTATTAGGCGCTTAATACTGTTGTTTCTAAGCGCACCATATTCTGTCAAAGATTTAATTACCAGAACATATAATAAGTTTGAAACAAATTAATTAAATTAATGTAACTAAAACATACATGGATAATGAAAAATGTCAAACAATCATACACAGAGCATAATGGTGTACACCTCCTTTGACCAACTCACAGCTGAGTCCTAGCCCTTGCGATAAAACATTACATATTACTAAGATGGGTTTTAAGTAAAGTCTTAAACTGAATGAGGGAGTCAGTGTTTTGAATGTACGCTGGTAATTTATTCCAAATCAAATCGAATCAAATCAAATTACATCAACATCATCATCGTCATCAGTTAATGTCAGGGATTGCACAGTTACGTAAGACTTGATCATGCTGATAGGAAATGTAACTATGTCCAAAATAATATGGCCCTTTACCTTCTGACAATTTGACAGCCAAATAGGTGTAAGTTTTAACATATGATCATGTATCATCGCTGATCAAATTTAATACAAATTTTTCAAGCAGGGTATGTCATGAATTTAGGTAATAGAGTGAAGGACCTGACTGGCCAAGGACGTGAGTTGACCATGCATTGTTAATCAAATAGACAGGGTTATTTGATAATTGTGCACCCTTTTGTTGATCGAGTGGAGGTTTGGTCCAGTTGATGTAAAGGCCTTCTATTTTTTTAAAGTTATGTGTAAGCAGTATCTAGAACCTTGAAGCATTGTGTATTACATTCTATGAAACATTTTGTTAATTCTGCGAGTGTTTCTAGACGCTAACATGTTGGTATATAACACGTGCACGGAACTCTTAGGGAATGGGACCTATAACAGATGGGACCTTTATCAGAGAACTAAGTTTAAATAATGAAAAAGAAAGAATAATGGAGAGGTCTTTGCGGTATAGTGTGACCTTGCTTTTATGTCTGTAACCAATGGTTTCCTTGACGGCTCACGTAGCACCACATGCCTCATACGATTATTATTCTTATAATCATGATTATTATTCTACTTATATTTGTACTCTCCCCGCAAAGGACCACCAAGTAACGTCAAAATACATGTACCAAACATTCTGAAAGATGGTCTACTAACTAATATAACCTGCATTGCTAACGGCGGATATCCCGTTCCGTTCATTCATTGGTATATTGGATCAAGAAATTTGACAGAAAACTCACTCATTCCGTGAACTCAAATGACCGTTATGATGCTAAAAGTCGCCTCACCTACACACTAAAAAAGAGTGATCACGTGAAGCGTATTCTCTGCCAAGCTCGAAATCCTAAATCATTGTTTCTGTCTAAGGATACCAGGAAGATCCTAAACATTTCATGTGAGTGTAACTGTCTTGGGAATAAATTACCATTATCCAAGAAACTGGCGTTGCTATACGGCGAAGAAACCTCGGGTCGGAAGATTATTGTAAATAATGTGGTTCCATGACATTTGCTCCTGCGACAATTGCTCCGGTCTAACTTTGTCATGTTAGACATAAACCTAAACCTAACCCTAACCCTAACCCTAACCCTAACCCTAATCCTAATCTTCACATTGTCCTTAACAAAAAACCAAATCATGACCTTGACCTTAACCTTTCGTGATATAGACGGAGGAGCAAATGTCGCAGGAGCAAATGTCGTGTCACCAAATAATGAACATGTGCGTAGCCAATACAACATATGGCGCCGGTAATGGTGTCTTCAACTTCAAATTTTCATGTTGGAATTTATTTGTTATATCTTAACCCATTACCTATACGGGAACCGAGTTGGCCTTGCATTGAGCCTATGGGATTGAGAGAATTCAGTAGTCAATGGTTTAAGCTTAAGTGCTATTTTCCTCCCATGATTCAGATAAGTACTCATTATATTTTGACTGTTTAGACTAATATTGTCTTTAGCAATGCATATCCAAAAGATGCATATTAAAAAAAATATATATATTTAGTAATATTTTCAAAAAAAACTATATACGGTATATAACTTTAGATGCCTTAGGTATTCGGCACAACTTTAAAATGATTTCATATATATTAAAATTCATATTCATATCTTAATAAAAGCCATTTGGAAACTATTGGCCCCAGAAAAAAATTAAACATGAAGAAGCATGCCATCGCAAAGTACAGTATTTTTCTATGAAGTTCGCTTCCTCATTTAGATAGCCATGTCATTTTTCCCCCCAAGAAACACGTGCACACACGCACGCATACATACAATATGTCATTCTTGCTGAATCTTCATCAAAAATGAATTTGACGTTCATGGGCAGGGGGGGGGGGGGAGATATCCAGTCACAAAAGACTGATAATATGCATCTTCATTCCTCTAGCCATATTTGATTATATAGCCTGTGTACATTAAAATACAGTTATCCAAGATCCACCTTATGAGTTCCTCGTCGACCAAGACCAGACAACATCTCCAATTATCTTCGTTGATTGGAAACATTCGAGGTGACTCGAAACCATCTGAAAAGGCTTTTATCTATAATTTATTTTTGATACTGTTGTTGTCTTCCTCCTTCCTTTCTGCCGAAAAGTGGAAATGGTAAACTTGGACATACTTCGAGAGGGGCGTCTAGGGACGGGTCGAATAGTAAACTCATATTGTGTTTAATAATTATGTTTTTCAAATAATCAAGGTTTCATTGTTTACATTCCCTTGTGCTATATAGGGAATGCATTATACATTCCGACACCAGGCAGTAAAGTACCACTTTCAAGTTTGTTACCATTACAAATAATCATACAGCGTTAATATCGCTCCAAGACAATAACATGAAAAAAAAAAAGGGTAATTTTTCAAAATGATTTTTCAAATGGTTTGGCTACCATGTCCAATAAACCCCTCTACGTCAGAAAATGCATATTATTTCTTGTAAGACTTCCATGACATCGTCGCTTTCACTTTCCTAGTGCAATGCAGAGAAAAGTAGTATATTTTTCCTGCCCAGTATTCTTATTTAATACCAAAAACGTTTTGTTTTGTTTTGTTTTATATTTTGGGTTCCTTGCTTTTTTTTTTTGGTGTGTTTTTTTTTTGTATGTCCAGCAAAGTTTTAGCACATAGTGGGGAAAACAGGCAGACATATAGGTGCGTAATACTAAATAGTATCAAGTTAGAAGGACAGGAAAAACCGGAAACGGATAATTATTATTATGAGAATAGCGTCTAACCTTATTGCATTTATTTGGCTTGGATTCATCATTTCAATATTTGATAAGTTTGAATTTTCATACAAAATGATTTATAAAAAAAAAAAAAAAAAAGATAAATGGCAAAATGGTTGAGCATGTGATCAAGCGAGAGAATCAACTCGTGAAAACTATTTTTACAAGCTCGAGGCAAAGCGTCAAGTACTTTAAGTGAACAAGACTTACTGTTGTTATGGCTGCGGGAAATATAATGCCGTGAATTATTGACGGCATCTAAAGAGACCTCTCTAGGTGAGAATACGGTCCAAATTGATAAAAAAAAAAAAAAACAGTTAAAAAGCAAACCGCATTTGTCTGCAGGATAGAATCTCTCTGTAAACATCAATTTTGGCTTATTTGTATCTATATCCATATAAACGCAGCCTAGAATAAAACAACCGTACCTGGTAATGTGTTTATTGTGTTCATATTTAAATATATAACACTAATAGTATAGCCTTCAGTATTCTTAAAAGATGTATGCTGTTTCTTTTCCAACACTTTTTATTTTGTTTAAGATTCTTATGGCGACGTTGGAGTTTCTATCCAGGCAACTACTTTTCCAGTCTCTGGAGAAGATATTACTCTAGCTTGCACCTACAAACATACATCCGACTTTAATGACTATAGACTCATAATATGGAAGAAGGATTATAAAACTGTGCTGGCCTCTGAAAATTGTTATAAAACCTCCTGCCGGGTGAACATTGCGAATTCTACGAGATTCGACTTGAGGGCAGACTCTACAAGCGCATATCTAACAATCTCCGATTTGAACAAAGATGACAGCGGGAACTACCAATGTAAAGTGACGACAACACTGCCATCACAGTATGATTCATACGGAGGATCAAGCAGCGTTAACATAACAGTAAAATTACCGGGTAATGAATTTGAGCATAGTCAGTGAATCAAACTACTTTCTTAAATCATTATTTTCATACGTGATGGTATAACATACATACACAATTTCGATAATTTCCCGAAGCCCCACTTCGTTTCCTGCACAATTTCCTTTAACAACTTAGGAGTGAAACATTCAGAAGAGTAGTTATTAATAATTTTGTTCTTTGGAACTTCATCAATTATTCAATTCATTGATATATTACATGATTTAAAAGTATTGTTAAGCTGATGTATTGATGAAAAATGTCGTCAAGCGAGGCACTTTCAGAATCCAGAGATACATACAGAGTACTTGATTTATAAACAAAAACAGGAATAGAATATAACGAGTTGTACAGATCAAGATACATAAAGATTGAAGTACATTCCTATCTCTGCTGAAAAAAAAGGTTTATATTTGAAAGACATGCAGCTACTAAACTTTCTCTTCATACTGTCTGTTATTTTTAGTCCCGCCCGTGATACTTTTCATACTGTCGCCCTCACCACGAACCGTCCTCTTTAGCCAAATTTGTAAAAAAAAAAAATGTTTAATTTTTGATTTTTTTTTTTGTTGCATTTTTCATAGGTACTCATGGTTATCTTGCATCTGTGCAAGTTTCAGAATCTGAAAATGCGTGGTTACGTAATAATGACAACACTGCAAAGCGTCCTCTCATCAGTAAATGAGATTTATCTGCACCACGAACCGTCCTCTCTTGATGCGCACATAATTATACTATTAGTCTATACACGCGCGTTCCGGATATTAGCACGTGGTGAAGGATCTGTTGGAATTTCTGTTATGTTTTAAGATGTGATTAGCTTGTTTATTTAAAATAGATTGATTGTAATGAGAAAACAATACCCGTTTTCATGTGTTCATTCATTTCAACAATAAATAATTCAAATTTATTCCACTGCCTTCCTAAGATAATGTCTCCTACAAACATTAAGATATAACAGTGTTCCTATCGCTTAACTTCTTATGACTGGGGACTGAAGGTTTGAAATAACACTTAGATCTCTGTGTTTCCTTTGTATCATTAATATTTTGAATTGGAAAATAAATTATGATTTTAAATACTTTACAGAAATGAAATGAAATTGTATTTGCTCAATGCAACGATGTAAGTCTAGTGAAGTATTCTGCCGAGCTTATGTGCCTTAGTTTGTTGTCATGTCAGAAATATTGGTTTTCACTTTAAAAAATATAAAATAATCATTTTAAAAATATCGAAAGGAATTTAATAGATTGCTGAATCAAAACAAAGAAATATGATAATGTAAAGAAAAGTGGATTTATTTCATCATAATATGCGGGCCCTAATAACAAGCATGAATTGAGAATGTTGTTAAGTAAAGCAAATTCCCATTAACAAAGGTATGAGTGAAGGAATATGGTCTCAATAAAAGGTTCTCACACGGAGAAATTGAATAATTAGAAAACGTTTTTGTCATAATGAGAAAAATGGGTGAGGAATCAAGGTCGGAATTTTTAATTAAAAGAAATAGTCAAACATCTAAGAAATGTTCATATTAATATGACATTGAAGGGGGGGGGGGTACTTTTTTGCTTAGTTTTGAATATTTGAAAACACACATATTTGCGATTATTTAGCAAAAGATAGAGAAGAGCCAAATGCCTGTTAAGAATGATTGAGTAATTCCAGAGCAAACTATTTCCATCAGACATGCGCTTTCTGAAATTTCCTCCCTAAAAACACATCTTTAAACGTGCGTGCATATGGGCACAGAATAGAATTCTAGAGTGATATAGGTGAACAAGGAGTAGCCGAGTAGGGAGTACTAAGCAAATATAAAAAAAATAAATAATAATAATAATTAAATAATGATAGTAAATGTTAATATTAATAAGTCGTAGTAGTTTGGGTACGAATAGAATTCTTTAGCGCTATAGGCCTATAGGTCAACAAGGAGTAGGGTGTAGTTAGCAAAAATAAAAATAGATTAATGATAAAATAATAATAAATGATAATAATAATAATAATAATAATAGTAATAGTTACAAACATAATATAAATAAATAATTAAATAATAGGCCTAATAAAAAGGGTCCATATGTCCCGAAATTTTTTGGGTTTTGACATTAATTTTGTTGAAAATCAAGGGAGATCAGCAAAATGTGGCTGTGCAATTTATCTCTTATTACATACACGAAATGCCTTCTTTATAATATTATTATGATTATAGTAATAGGCCAATTAAAGCCGGATAATTTTTTTTTTCTGGATGATTAAAAAGCGTATATTTAATGCACATAAATTCATATTGGTTACATTCATTTAGTTAAAAAAAAAAAAAAAAAAAAACGGTAAAAACACCAAATAATGATATTCAAACAGCTTTAAAACAAACAGTTAATCAGAAAGATACCTTCAGCCAGCAATTCCTTTGAATTTATTCACGTTCTGATGGGGCGCAAATGAGAGCGGACCATAGAGTTACGTATGTAACTCTATGGAGCGGACGGTTCGTGGTGAAATATTTAAGCATGTTTGCGCATTTCATCTTTTTCACGAACCGTCCTCTCTGTTTGTAAGTCAGTATAGAGGCAAAGGTACTTCATGAATATGGAAGAATTGATGCTGAGTGAGAACAAATGTATCGTGGAATATTCTAATCACATTGGTTATATTCATCATCCCCCCAATTTGTTTGAAAACTCGAATTAGAACATCGATGTCTGTAAACCACGATTTCCCAAAAGAGTTTCTTCCAATTCCATTCAATTTATACACTGTCGGGTTGCGCGCAAGGAGACCCGACGATTCGTGGTGAAATAGCGAAGCGCGTTCGCGCATTTCATCTTTTCTACGAACCGTCCTCTCTGTTTGCAAGCCAGTTGTAGCTAAAATACCCCATCCCAGAAAATATGACACATACCGTATAAAACTTTAAAACCTATGCTAACAGGCATTCCCATTTATTTTCAATATCATCTACTTTAAGATGCAGAAGTCTCCGTTACAAAAAGTCATTTCCTTTAAACGCGTTTTCTGCAAAACCGAGTTTCGCCTCGAAACGCGCAGAGAGGACGGTTCGTGATGCGATACGTGACGACGTATACCTGAAGGATATCCCAACAATTCACCTGTAACAATGACAGGTAATGAGTCTTATAATATCACATGTGTATCAGAGGGTGCAAGGCCTCCTGGTTTACTTGCATGGGGATTGCCAGATGATGTAGTTGTCGTTTACAGAAACCAGTCGGATGTCCTACAAAGAGACAACTATGTCTCCCTGAAAGTGGCATCGGTATTGCCAAGCAGATATAACGATGGAAATATCATCCCTTGTATGTCATCGCATCAGGAACTTACAAATAGTATTCTGTCTTCTGTTTATTTAGATGTTCAGGGTAAGAAATTATTTTAAGCAAATGGTTATATCAGATAAGGTCCACCGTTGTTCAAGGTTGTAGGAACTTTCGTTGGGATAGTTAATTTGGGAACATAAATTAACTGCCCCCAAATCATCGAATTATCCTAAAGTAGACGAGCTTACAATTTAATTATGAGCGTGCGCAATTGATTTTGGCCATCATAGAGACAGCATTTAGATTAATAGTTACAGATACCCTATCTAATAGTATGATAAGATTATAGCATGGTATACAATTATTATTAAAAACGGATTTACAGTGTATAGGATTATTTTGTAATTGTATTCTGCTTTTGATAGATTATTGAACCCCTAGTAAATGGATGAGCTAACTTACACTTCACAAAATTATAAATTTGTTAAGCATTATTTTGAAACGGGACATCAGATAGAAAGCAGATAGCACTCGCCTTTGATCCAGTGTATAAAAACGCACACTTACGTTACAAATGAATTAACTAATTGCAATCCATATATTCTACAGACAGCCCGGATCCACCTTATAACCTTTCAGTCAAGCCCTTTCAACTGGAAATTCCATTATTACGAGATTATAATCATCGCACTGAAGCAGATCCATGGGAAATATAAGAACTATGATACCTATTTAACAGGATATTTTTATACGATGGCCCCTGTTGTGGGTTCTCTTCCTATCAATAGAGCAAATATAAGTTGTGAACTCTTTCATGAAACGATTTAAAACCTAATTAATCATGCTACAGTCAAATCCTATTTTTTAATGATCATTAGATAATTGATTTCACAATATCACACTGTCTAACCCTAATTCATAGTAGTAGGCTATCGGCGCAGTTGTTGTCGCTGATTTTTGTTTTGACTTAGTAGCTCATTTAGCGCGTTCCAATGCACTCAGTTTCACAACTGCTCTACTAAGATACAATTTCTATACTTTCACAGTGTTTGTCAGAGGCCTGCTTTTTGAGAAAAAAAAATAAATAAAATCACATGTAGGCGCACATTTAACATTCAGTCACCAGCCGGAAATTCAATGCAAATATATTGTATCGTCACGAAATAAAGTATAATATGTTATAAATCATAATTATGATCTGACGAAGCAAATAATTGGAAGAAGAAGAAAATCACCAAAAAATGAATAATAATATCGATCCATAATTTATATTTGTAAAGATAACCTCAAAACGACAAAGTAATACATCAGCCCTCTTCAGGTTTGAAGATTCATGCAGACGGTTAAGTGTTTGTGTGTGTGCGTGTGTGTGTGTGTGTTTGTTGCCGAGGTCAGGTGCATAGTGCAAGATTTTTTTATTTTTTTTTTTTTTATCTTTTGCAACTTTTATTGGTTTTCATGATCTACATAACAACAAAAATCACATTACAATCAAACAAACTAATCAATGATTGACATATAAAGAACATTAACAATCTTGCAAAAAAAAACAACAACAACAACAAAACAATTTAATGGTAGGTAACAACTTTACTACTGGGACCGTCTACAACAGATGTTCGATAGGGGACCACTTTCTATAATGAAGGTGTTCTTTATTCGTTCCCTTTGCAAAAGCTAATTCTGTATATTTGATGCTTCGAATAAGAGCAATAAGACCACCTAGATTGACTACCAAGTTTTTACATTTCTGATTATATATGTATCTTTTATATAACAATACTAGATGGTTCAACAACATCCTGTGAGGTCCTTTCCAGTCTTTTATGAATCCCAACATTACTCTTCTCTGAGTAAAATCCTCAAACGAAGCATGGAATTTTAATCCAATTTTGTCCACAAACTCATGTCTTAACTCTGATACAACATTGCAGTCATAGAAAACATGTATTGGAGTTTCAAGGGATGTCTGACAGAAACAACAACGTTCACTTTCCACTATTTTCATTTTGTACAATCTGTCGTTAGTGTACAAAATGTTGTGTAAAAGTTTAAACTGAAAAGCTCGCATTTTAACTTCTATTGTACATTGGAATGGTAACAAATAAATTTGGGACCACTCCTCCTCTTGAACCCCATACTGGATAGAAAACTTGTGTTCACAAACAGATCTAGCATTATATTCACTTACAATATATATATATATATATATATATATATATATATATATATATATATATATATATTCTTGGTCTTGAACTTGTGAATCTCTGATGACGAAAGTTCTAATTGCTTCTGTTCTTCATCTACATTACTCCATAGCATTTCAAGAAGCAAATGGTTAAATGTACTCTTTCACTGTCTTATTATTGACTGCACAATTGCCATATATTTAATACAATACAAGTTTGATACCCCTCTTTCTTTCCAAGATTCAAATTGAACAATTTTGCCATTAGGATTGAAAATGTGATAAACATAGTACAATCCTGCATCATGTAGAGGCTTGCAATATAAAGATTTGCTATCCACTAAAATATGTTTGTTATTCCATACACATTGCATGAGTATACTTGTCTGGTTTGTTTCATCCCCTCGAAATTGCCGATGTACATCTAGTTTCTACCATGCTTTTAGCATATTACCGTAGAATGTAGGAATGCTGTGTGTTTGTAGATATTTTATAGAATAATTGCTCATAAATATTGTTTTTCCACCAAATCTCTTTAAAACATATTCAAACAATAGTATCCAGTGGTGGTTTGTTCTTATGAAATATCTTTGAATCCATTTAACTAGCTGAGAATCTACCATACACTGTATATTAGGAAATTTAAGACCACCTTCAGAATAATCTGCAAACATGTTCGCCCTTGATATTTTGTCTGGGCCTTCCCATAGAAAAGAAAACATCAACCTTTCAACTTCCTTTAAAAACTCTCCAGGCATTTCAATATTTGACAATAGATATATTATTTTTGACATGACAAAAGTTTTCAAAATTTGAATCTTTCCAATCAATGTCAGGCCTCTATTCTTCCACTTTATAAATATACCTTTTATTTCGTTCAAACGACTGTCAAAATTTCTTCTCTTAGCTTCTAGTTTATCAAAGGAAAAATATATTCCTAAGATTTGAATACCCTTCTCGGGCCATTTAATGTCGTTCACCTTTTCTCCAAGGTGTCTATCCTTTCCAATCCACATTCCTTCTGTCTTGGTTTTATTGATACAAAGACCGGATATCAGTGAAAATTCATCAAAAATTTGAAACAATAATTTAAGTGAATCAGTATCTCGACAAAAACATGTTATATCATCAGCGTACGCTGTATATTTTATTCTTTCACCACCCACTTCAAAGCCTCTAAAGCTTTCACTATTTCTTATTCTCCTTAAGAAAGGTTCCAACCCCAATATGAATAGGAGGGGAGCCAGGGGGTCACCTTGGCGTACTCCTCTTGAGATTTTGAAATATCCTGTAGTAAATCCATTTATCAATACACAACTGCTTATGTCATTGTGTAGTGTTTTTACCCATTTTATTAAAGATGGCCCAAAATTATATGCTTCTAAACAACTGATCAGAATATATGCATGACTAATAGAATCAAAGGCTTTAGTCAAATCTAAAGCTGCAATGATGCCTGGTATATCTTCCTCTTCAGCATAGTACATTAGATCAGATATCAGCCTAATCCCCTCACCAATGTATCTTCCTTTAATAAAAGCAGTTTGCTGGCTGTCAACCAATTTTCCTATAACTCTTGATATTCTTTTCGCCAAACACTTTGATACTATTTTTGCATCTACATTTAAAAGTGTAATTGGACGCCAATTGCTCAGAATTATCTTGTCTTTGATTGGTTTGGGGATTAATTTAATCACTCCTTGTTTTTGTGAGACAGACATGAGTTCCTTTTCATATGCAAAATTGAAAGCTTCAACCAAATGTTTTGAGATCAAAGGCCAGAAAGTCACATAAAATTCAACAGTTAGTCCATCGTTTCCTGGAGTTTTGTTTTTTGCCATTTTTAAAAGTTTAAACTAGTATATCAAACTAACATACAAAGATAAAGGGTAGTAACTAAGAAGAGTACAAAAAATCATTTACACAAACGGATCATTATTGACCTAACATATACACTGAAACGGAGGGGGCATGCTAAGAAAGCAATGTTTGTATTATGCATGCCCCAAAGACTTAAATACGTAAAAGAATTTTGGTCAAACAAAATTATAATTGGATGATAGTAATGATAGTAATCATTGTCGAAGTACTTCTTCCATTTCCTTTATCATTTCCAGATCTGGTGAGATAAAAAAACAAAAACAAATACACACACACAGCTGAGAGATCCCCCCCCCCCTTTCCATTAAAAAAAAAAAAAAAAAAAAAAAAACGCTAGTGATACTCATCAAATAATTTTTTGTTACCAAAGCTCTTTAAATGCGTCACCTCCAATTTATTATATATATGCAAGGAAATTCCATGTTTAAGATATTAATGTTCTGAAACATGTTAGGAGGTCTAGGTGTTGGATGACGTTTTCCCATCGAAAGACATCTATTTCGAATGGACAAGTTAATTTAGAAAAGCGATAATTAATTTTAATAAATAAAATTATGTCTGTGCTTGATAAGAATAAGAAGTTCATCCCTCTTTTTTACACAGACCATTTAGGGCTTTCACATTTGAGAAAATTATAAAATGCAAGCTTACTGTTGCGATTAGTTTTTAACACTTCATAAGGTGGTTTGAATTGTGAAAGCTTTTACAGTATTCACCAAAGTTATCACATGAATCAAATAAACTTTACGCAATGTACAAATTTAGTAAACTTTAGTCATTGAATAAAAGGACATGCTGGTCATTTTAATATGGCCAGATTACCAATTATAATATATTGTTGTTGTTGTTTTGTTTTGTTTTGTTTGTTTGTTTTTTTTTTTTCTTGCATGTTCTTTGTGGACAGCTTCTCTGTCGAAAGAAGTGTGAAGCTAATATATGGAAGAGCGCCCCTATTTAATTTCATATATTAGGTTCGGTGAAGTTTATGAAACTGACTTGGTGTCAGAAGAACATGATAAATAACCTGTATTTATTACCATACTGTTTTCGCTTCAAATTTGTCAAAGGTAAAAGCAATAGGCCTATAAAATCCACGAACCATCCCACGTTTGTCCAGTCGAAAACAATGTGTTGCTCTTTTCGTACTTTTCATACTGTTGATATGCCTTCGTGATCATATTGCACATTCCTATATATAAATTCATAAAATAGCTCTTCTTGGAATCGCATTAATACTGACAGATGATGGTGAATGGTATCGAATTACTTCTTATTCTCGTCTGCATCATATCCAGATCTGGTAATTTGTAATGCTTATTCTATGGCAACTATTTTACGAAAATACTCCAGACGTGCCTAAAGTATATGGGATGGGTGAATGTTTAGACTCTATGTGGTAAACATAACTGCAATGACTATAAGATATGTTGCAATAAGTCGTTGGGTTGATATTTCTAAAAGCTTTAGATTATGTAGAAATTTCTCCTTCAGCCCTTTTGTTAAACTTTATGGAACTAGATAAAATAAATCAAGCGTGCTTACAACTTATGTTTACTCCTTAAATTAAATGTGTGAAATTAATCCCATACATTAATTGATGGATATAATCTTAATCCCTGTTTTCTAATAAACCATAATTGAAAATAATCGGGCTAGATAAGTTGTGACATTGCTACTGTCATTAAACTTAAATACGTGTGATGAGCAAGTTATGCATTGGATACTTCTGTTAGCAATGAATACATTGTCTTTTTCCTTTGAAGCTCTTGTTTCGTTTCACCCTGTGCAGGATACCATGCATTTGAAGTATATATCCAGACATACAACTCTCTCCCAGTTATCGGGGAAGATTTTACTCTGGTTTGTACCTTCAGGCCTAAAACTGGGAATAGGCGATTAACCTGGGAGATGGGTAACTATGGTAACTACCTCAAGGTGGCCACCCATTCCTGTCCACCATATCCTCCATGTCAGTTCAAAGTTTCCAATCCATCGAAGTACAGCTTAGTGACTGACAGTTACCATGGAAATCTTACAATAAAAAATCTTTCAGAGGATGATGAGAACAATTACCATTGCACAGTAAGCAGTACATATGGGGCAGCAAACCCTGCATCAAGTAGCATAACAGTGACGGGACTTTTACCAGGTATCATATTAAAATCTAAATATCATACTATGATGTCAGGAAAGGAAACGCATTCCAAAACACTTACCTCTAATGATATATAATCATTCGTTTGCCGATGACCAGTCACTGTTCATTAACTAGTTGAAAGTTTGAACATATAAGAAAGGATTTTCATTTCATTATATCAGAACCAAATATAGAATTGATAAAATTGTATGTGTCTTAGTCACAATTTGTATACAGCACTATATAAATAGCGTTGTTTGTCCGTTTCTTTTTTCTTTTTTTTTTCAGAGGAGAGTTGCTCACAGATGAGTTCAATCGATTGGTATCATGTGTATCGACTTTTTCTGTTTATTTGGCCGATAAGCCCCAAAACAACAACAACGAATAAAAAAAAAATAATAGCAGGCTTTATGTAATATTTAACATTGTCTATTTTCAATCAAATGTACCGATCAACATAACCCCACTTATTTCATTTTATTCTCAATTTGAGTTCATACAAATGATTTTGATATTCAGAAGAAAAAGCAAATTCAACCTCATGTTTTTTCTCCGTTGGTTCATTCCTTATAACTCAACGGCATATTTTTTTTTCTTCTTCTGGATATCGAAGTAATTTGTGTTATATCTTTTTCATGTAAGTGACTTTATTTTACTGAAATTTATTTTGAACTTTTTCATTATGCATTTTAAAATGATTTTCCCATTTCCTCTGTTGACATATTTCAACTGAATAGTAACATTGCAATTTTCTTTAACCTTTGATATTTGAATTGATCACATTTTGACCTATCGTTTGCTTGTCTTTTGAGCATGAGTGGCATTGTCTCTTTCTCATTCGATGTATAGTATGTTTTTCTTCAAGTGTCAGGAGATAGATGAAAAACCGATTTCGTGTTCAAGTCTAATCCATGTTATTTTAAACTATGTTTCGGTAATAATATACTAATTATCCGACAAACTTTTAAATGAAAAAAAAAATTGCATAAAGCCTTATTATAACTTGGATACTCTCCTAAAATGCCGAGGACCACGCTGCAATTCACTGACTGCAATGAAAGCAATTTCGGTTTGAAGTACATGGCAAAAAAAAAAAAAAAAAAACGTTTAGATATCCTAAAACATGTTAGGAGGTCTACGTGTTGCATGACGTTTCCGATCTATAAACATATATTTCGAATGGACGAATATCAAATTTCGAAAAGGGATAATTAATTGTAATGAATAAAATGATGTGTATAATTGATAATTTTACGTTCTGGTTTTGGGTTTTAAACTTCGAGTCATTCAGGATTTAAATATTATTTCAAAATTGTCATTATAGTTCACCGTAACGTGTACAAGATTTAAAGGAAACCAATGTTTTGTATTCGTCTTTAAAATCCATTTCTAATATGCCAGCCAAGCCAAGTCGGATATTTATCAGCAGTGATAAATTTCCATTTGGACACCATGACAACGAATCTCTAAGATTGACAACAAAGATACCGTCTGATGTGAAATGTGTGGTAGAAGGGGCACGACCTCCTGCGGTATTGGAATGGTACATACCAGATGGCGTAAACTTCGTTTTTAGAAATCAGTCTGATGCCGTGGATGGCCAGAGCCATGATACGTATGTCTCTCGAATGGTTGTTACAATCATACCGTCAAACCATGACAATGGAAAGGTTTTCCGCTGCTCTGCGTCTCATCCACAATTGGAACGCAGCATCCACTTTCATGTTCGCATCGCTGTTCAAGGTAAGATGAAATATCGTTTCCAGTCTTGAACAGGTTCACATCTCTCTTTGTGCATATGTTCCTTTGCAATGCAGAATATCATGTGTCCGTAAAAGGTGTAAAGGGGCAAGAAAAGAATTAAAGGATTTGTTTTGTATTGTACGTAGTCAAAGTCCAGTATTGATAACACCTAGCCAATACTCTTTTTCTAACCTTTTGCTTTTGCATTCGTAACTTTTCAAAACAAGCATATTCAAGAAAAAAAAATCTACTTGCATAGGCCAGGGATATACTTTTGAAGACAAGCATTTGCTTAGCAATATCATCCTGGAAAACAAACTTTAACTTTGTCTTTTATCAAAAAAAAATAAATAAAAAAAAAAAAAAAAAAAAAATATATATATATATATATATATATATATATATATATATATATATACACACACAAACACACAAAAGTATTTGCTAACATGAAGCCTTAGCTTGTAAGACAAAGCATAAGCTTACTTCTTTTAGAATAAAGGCTTTCCCTGACAAGCAGATGTTTTATTGAAATAAAAATATGTGCTCTCGTCGTCAACTTAATTTTGTCAAGGTCCTCCAAGGTTTGCCATTTTCATTGCATTTTCCATTGATTTCTTTATTTTGTTGCTTAGACTGGGTATCTGACCCTCTTTTTTCATGTTGCTCCATTAAAAAAATAGTATTACCAGATCACTCTCTGCAGAATATTTTGATAGTTTCTCAGAATATAAAGAAAGAAAGTCTACTAATGAGTACAGTCTTTTTTTCGGGACCTAAGCGCTTTACGGCATTTGCAAGCTTTAGAAAAATCGAATTTGGAATTGTCAAATGATTTCAAGTATCTTTGCTTCTTGTTGAGTGCATTCTTATTCGTAAATTTTGTTCATATTTCATTATTTCAAGGCTAAAAAAGTTGTTTCGACTATGTTTGTTTTGCTGTTTTGTTGCTGTTCTCTCCCCCCCCCCCCCCCTTAACACTGGGAAGTTTACTCTATCTATTAGAACCTCGTGATCCTCAATTAAGGAGGTTAAAAACACACTCAGATGGATCCCGTTATGGAGGAATCAAGCTCCACTCCAATACTTTCAAGAGCAGCCATTTCCACATTTGAACGGTCATGATGAAGATTACACTCAGAGTGAAAATTGTTTTCAGAGTGTCCCTTCGTAATGTTTATGCCTTTCTATTCTTATTTGTGCCCTTTGTAAACGTTTTCTTAATATTACAACACTGGCCGAGAAAAAGGGACATACTGGTTTTGCCTGGCATAGAAAGATTGTTTGGTACCATGGTGTGACACTGATGCTTCATTGCCCTTGTAATTGCTTGTGCACCCGCAAGGTGCTCTGAGGCATCTAAGCATGCTTCTACCTTCTGCGCACATCTCGATATCCCAACTAATTATTTGAACTATAAACATGAGCTCAAGTATTTGCTCAGGCATCATCTCTCGGGTAAAGCAAAGGTTGGATCATAGTTATTGACTGAACATTTGCTTAATCGCAAGGTTTTACTAGGTAGTATTGGCTTCAAAGCAAATGCTAGTTTTTATCATTAACCCACAGACTACGGGAAGCGAGTGGCTCCGATATTTAACGTATGAGAGTTCAGAATTCAGTAGTCAGCGGGTTAAGGCTCAATATCCCAGGTAAATACAACCTTTGTCGTTCCCCTGCGCGCGCGTTAACACAGACACACACACACACACACAAAAAAAAACTCTCTCTCCCCCTCTTTCTCTCTCCTTTCTCCTTCTTCCTGTTGATGTTTAAAGTATTATTGTCTTTTATTATTTGTTTTATTCTGTTCATCACACAGTGCTGCCGGCCAATATAACTATTTCAACATCTGGAAAAATAACACAATATATAATGGGACCAGCGCATGTTTTCGTCCACGAGAATTCATCAACTTCTATCACCTGCACAAGTATCGGATCACGACCTCATGCTGTAATATCATGGACCCTTGGTAACGCTGGCAGTTCCCCTAAAAATATAAGTTCTTCGCAATACAAAAATGTCTTAGATAGCAGTTTGTATGACACTAGCAGTACACTTCAAATCTACCCAAAGCGGAGTTACCACAAACAATCTCTTCGTTGTGTTGCAACTGTCGGGACCTTCCGTGATCAGAAGGAAGCTCTCTTGATAGTTTACGGTAATTGTGTTTGATGCATTCAACAAGTATAATTATGTACTTTGTATGAGATCTGCACAGTACCTGAAAATACATGCTTAAAAGAAATGCAGAAGCCAATAAATATAATCAAATTATATCATCAGTTAATGTCAGGGATTGCACAGTTACGTAAGACTTGATCATGCCCGTAGAGAATGTAACTATGAAAAAAAAAAAAAAAAATATATATATATATATATTTATTTATATTTTCCTTGACGGCTTACGTAGCACTACTTGCCTCATACAATTATCATTCGTATAAGCATAGTTATCCTTCTAGTTATATTTGCATTCTCCCTGTAAAGGACCACCAAGTAACGTCAACATACATGTAACAAACATTCTGGAAGATGGTCTACTAACTAATATAACCTGCATTGCTAACGACGGATACCCTGTTCCGTTCATTCATTGGTATATTGGATCAAGAAACTTGACAGAAAACTCGCTCATTCGCGTCTCCGTGAACTCAAATGATCGTTATGATGCTAAAAGTCGCCTCACCTACACACCAAAGAAGAGTGATCACGGGAAGCGTATTCTCTGCCAAGCCCTACATCCTAAATCACTGTTTATGTCTAAGGATACCAGCAAGGTCCTAAACATTTCATGTGAGTATAACTATCCTAGGAATACATTACCATTATCCAAGAAATTGGCGTTGCTATACAGAGAAATGTGAGTGTGTGTGTGTGTGTGTGTGTGAGGGAGGGGGGTGGTGCTAGTATTCAAAAGTTGTCAACTAACTTCTCAGAAAATATGGTCCTATACCTCTTCCCACATTTAAATGGGTTTATTGGAGCCCGTGACCCAGAATCATACGAAAAATTATTTTCTGGTGTCCATTAATTTGATCAGCTTCTTTGTAAATCCCTTTGGTCTGATTACTTAATTCTTCTATTTGTTTCATTCTTATCATGATTATTCCCCTCCTACTCCCTCATACGTACATATGATATTAAGAAACCTCAGGTCGGAATATTGTATTGTAAATACATGTGCGTAGTCAGTACAACCTATGGCGCCGGCAATGCTGTCTTCAACTTCAAATGTCCATTGTAGTGGAAATTAGTTGCTGCATCTTAACCAACTGCCTATGCGTGAACCGTGTGGGCCTTGTATAAGCATGAGGGATTGAGTAAATTCAGTAGTCAATGAGTTAAGCTTAACTGCTATTTTCCTCCCATGATTCCGATAAGTACTCATTATATTTTGACTGTTTAGATTAATATTGTCTTTAGTAAAAAAACAAAAACAAAAACAAAAACAAAACAAAACAAAAACAAAAACAAACAAAGAAAAAAAAAATATATATAAATTAATGTTTAACAATAACAACCAAAAATGATATACGGTATATAACTCTTGGCGTATATTGAAATGTTTATTCCTCTTTATCGTCTATGATAATATAAAAGTTGATATTAAGGGGCCACACTATCCGATAGGCCATTAAATCATTCCACTGTAGTAAAAAAAAAAAAAGAATAATAAATAAATAAAATAAATAAAAATACCATTCAATCTCAGTAAAAGCCATGCGAAAACTTTTGGCAAGAAAACAGAAGAAGCATGCTATCACATATCTTTCTATGAAAGTCCGCTTCCTCTCATATAGATATCCATGTCATTTTTTTTCAAGAAAAACACGTACACACACACGCAAACACACAAGATCTCGTCCTTGCTGAATCTTGATCAAACATGCATTTGACGTTCATGGGCAGGGGGAAAAAAGAGAGATATCTATAACAAAAGACTGATAATATGCATTTTCACTCATCTAACCATTATTTAATTATAGCCTGTGTACATTAAAATACAGTTATCCAAGTTCCACCTTTTGAGTTCGTCGTCGACCAAAACCAGACAACATATTCAACTATCTTCGTTGATTGGAAACATGCATTAACCCTTGGATACTGTTTAAGCCAACGGCAAGAAGGATATCAAGGCCGATGTCTTGCCATGACGTTATAAGTATGCGGGTGTAGTTGAAACATTCGGGTGATTCGAGTTGAAAATTCTTGAGTTCATTTTTCGGCACAGCACGTTTGTCCTTACACTCCATTGTGACATCGGTAAATAATCTGAAAAAGGGCTTTTATCTATCATTTATTTTGATAGTATTATTGTCTTCTTTTCTTTTCTTTACTTTTTTTTTTTGGGGGGGCCTTATTTATTTATTTACTTATTTGCTTTATTTTTTTTTCATTTTATTTCTTTATTATTTTTTTTTTAGTTAATTTATTTATTCTTATTTCTATTTTTCTTTCTTTCTTTCTTTTTTTTTTTGGGGGGGGGGGTTGAAAAGTGGGAAAGGTAAAATTGGACATACTACGAGAGGGGCGTCTAGGGAAGGGTCGAATAGTAAAATCATATTGTGTTTTATATCATGTTCTTCAAATAATAAAGGTTTTAAGAATGCTTAAATTTCCGTTTGCTATATTAGGAATGCATTATATATTCCGACACCAGACAGTGAAGTATTACATCTTAAATTTCAACTTTGTTACCATTGCAAGTAATCATACAGCGTTAATATCTTTGAAAGAAAATAACATGCAAAAACAGTTTCAACATGATTTGGCTACCATGTCAAATAAACACCCTCTACGTCATAAAGTGATTATTCCTTATTGGAAGACTTCCATGACTTCGTCACTTTCACTTTCCGAGTGCAATGCCGATAATAGTATTTTTTTCCTACCCTGCATTCTTATTTAATACCTCGAACACATCGTATGCCCAGCAAATTTGTAAAATAATTATAGTGAGGGAAACAGGCATACATACAGCTGCAGCTGTTATGCTAAATATCAAGTTAGAAGGACGGGAAAAACGTGAAACGGATAATACTTAAATGAGAAATGGCGTCTTGCCTTATTGCATTTTAGGGGCTTGGATTCATCATTTCAACTTTTGGTTTTTTTTTTTTTTGGTTGTTTTTTGTTTTTTGTTTTTTGTTTTTTGTTTTGTTTTTGTTTTTGTTTGTTTTTGTTGGGGGGGGGGGGTTGTTTGTCTGTTTTCATACATAACAATTTATTTCAAAAAAGATAAATGGCAAAGTGGTTGAGTATGTGATCAAGCGAGAGAGAATATTGTAAAGAATCAACTGGTCAAAACTATTTTTACATGTTCCAGGCAAAGCGTCATGTCCTTTAAATGAACAAGACTTACTGACGTGTAAATATGGTTCCGTGAAATATAATTCCGTGAATTATTGGCGGCATCAATTATTGGAGACCTCTCTAGGTGAGAATATGTGAGAATACGGTCCCAGTTGATAAGACAAACAGCCCGAAAATTAAATGCATTTGTCCGCAGGATAGATTCTTTCAGTCAACATCAATATTCGCATATTTGTATCAATATCGATATAAACGCAGCCTAGAATAAAACAACTGAACATGGTAATTTGTTTATTTTGTTCATATTTGAATGTGAATAGTCTAGGCTGCAGGATTTTGAAAGCTATATGTTTTTTCTTATCCAACATTACTGATTCTTTTTAAGGTTCTCATGGCGACGTTGGAGTTTCTATCCAGGCAACTACTTTTCCAGTCGCTGGAGAAAATATTACGGTAGTTTGCACCTACAAACCTACGTCCGACTATCGACTCGTAATATGGATGAAGGATTATAAAACTGTGCTGGCTTCTGAGGATTGTTATAACGCCTCCTGTCTGGTGAACACTTCAAATTCTACGAAGTTCGACTTCAGTGCAGACTCTACAAGCGAATATCTAACAATCTTCGATTTGAACAAAGATGACAGCTGGAATTACCAATCTAAAGTAATGACAACACTGCCATCAGAGTATGATAACTACGGAGGATCAAGCAGAGTTAACCTAACAGTAAAATTACCAGGTAAAATTGTTGATCCCGTTCTTGACCATATTCCGTTAATGAAACTACTTTCTTACATTCAGAAGGGAAATTATCAATAAATTTTTACTTTCTTTGAAACTATATTAGAACAGCTGTGCTGCAATGGCACAGCTGAGGAGGGCGATCCTTCCAAAATTATTTGCACTTGATATCATGTATGTTTGTGTGTTTTTTTGTTGTTGTTTTTGTTGTTTTTTGTTTTGTTTTGTTTTGTTTTATTTGGTAAATGAAATAAAATCAAATCAAATTCTTCAATTCATGGCATTATATTACATTATATGAAAATATTTTAAGCTTATGTATTGATGAACAATGACATCAAGCGAGGCACTTTTAGAACCCAGAGTACCTGATTAATTAGCAAAAACTGGAATAAAATATAACGGAATATTATTTGTCAACACCACGAGTTACACAGACTGTCTATTACTTATCATTAAGATACACACGTATTGCTGAAAAAAGGGTATATATTTGAAAGAGATGTCACTACTAAATGTTCTCTCCATGCTGTCTTTATATTTAGTCCCGCCCATGAGACTTTTCATACGTGACGATGTACACCTAGATGGATATCCAAACAATTCAATTGTAACAATGACAGCTGATAAGCCGTATAATATCACATGTGTATCAGAGGGTGCAAGGCCTCCTGGTGTACTTGCATGGGAAATGCCAGACGATGTAGTTGTCGTTTACAGAAACCAGTCTGATGTCCTACAGAGAGACAACTATGTCTCCCGGAAAATGGCTTCCGTACTACCAAGCAGATATGACCATGGAAATATCATCCGTTGTATAGCATCACATCAGAAACTTAAAATAGTATTCTGTATTCAGTTTACTTATTTTTTTTTTAATTTATTTATTTGTTTTACAAATGATTCTATCATATAATGTCCATTTTTGTTCAAGGTTGTAGGAACTTCCTTTCGGAGCATTTAACGGAGGTCCCTTGTTTTTTTTTTTTTAATTATTATTATTCTGGATTTCGTCTCAGAAAGGGGCCTTATATCTTCGGTGGTGAAACATAAGCTGTGATCTGTAAGATGTGATAAGGAAATAACTACGTGACTGCCCCAAATGGTTTCTAAAGTAGGCGAACTCACAGTTTAATTATGAGCATGGGCAATTAATTCTGACCATCCTGGAGACAACCTTTGAATTAAAAGATACAAATACCCTATCTAATAAGATGATACGATTATTGCATGGCACACAAAAACGCATATATTATTTTTTTTTTTAATGAAGACGTTAAAATGGATTTTCTGCTCTTGGTGGAATATTAAACGCCGTATGAATTTCCAATTCACAAAACTCTTAATTTTGTTTAGCATTATTTTGAAACGGGACCACTAGTAGGATGTAACGCCTTTGGGTAATTTTACCAAAACGCACACTTGCTTTACAAGTGAATTAAATAATTGCAATCGATATATTCTACAGACAGCCCAGATCCACCTTATAACCTTTCAGTCAAGCCCTATCAGACGACACCCTTAACTCTCTTCATTGCCTGGTAACCTGCCTTCTTCGGTTGATTAAATATGCCTAATGACAAGGAAGAATGAGAAAAAGGCAATATCACGTTTCTTTCCGAAAACAATTTGCAAACTATAAAGAAATCTCATTACTATGAAATTATAATGATCACATGGAAGTAGCTCAATCGAGAAATGTAAGACTTATGGTACTTTATCAACAGGACATGTTGTTATATGATGGCATGTTGTGGGTCCTCTTCATATTAACAGAGGAAATATAAGTCTTGAACTCTTACTTGAAACGAATTAAAATGTAATTCCCCCTCCTGCTACAGTCACATGCTGTTTTCTTATTATTATTAGTTTTCATCAATATCACAATATCACACTGTATAACTATTAACTTTTAATATGTGGATGAACGTGGGAGTTTGTTGTATAACTTTATAATTTATTTCTAAAGAGATAGGTTAGAGACGCTAAATGTCACCCTAGTTAATTCCAACACCCTGGAAAACTTTTTATAGGGAAAAGACGGATGTTTTGTAAAATAGTTGTATACCCCCCCCCCCTTATAAAAAAAAAGAAAATAATAATTATTAAGTAGTTGTTGTTCTGTATTCCAGATCTGTATATATATATATATATATATATATATATATATATATATATATACATATATAAATGTATATATATATATATATATATATATACATATATATAAATGCCTTTGAATTTATCGGGTTACAAATTAAAAAAAATAAAAATCTTATCTTAGAACATGTGTTTTCATCTTCAATTTCATCTTCTTTTTCAAGTGATTGGAATGACCAAATTAGTGTGTATATTACAACCGTAAGAAAGCACTATCCAGTTACACGTCAATCATTTTGGGACTTTGTCACTTTGCCACTTTGTCTGAAAAGAAAAGCGCCCCTACTGTTCACATTATTCTAACATGAGTGTTATAATTCAGAAGCGATGGCTCGGTAAAGTTTGTGAAACTGATTTGGTATCAGCAGGATATATCATAGAAGAGCCTACATCCATCATTATTTAGCTTTCACTTCGCAGTATATCAACCATGATCTTCCTATGTTTGTTCAGTCAAGAGAATCCTGTTTCTCTTTACGCTTTGTTCGCCTTGCCTTGCGATATTTTTACACGCGATGTAAATACGTACAAAAGTACTTATTCTAAAGACATTAGTAGGGTTTGATTAGTGAACTATGGTGGTAATCTTTGTCGAAGTTTTTCTTTATCTCGCCTTTATAATTTACATTTCCGGTAAGTTTGTTTGTTTGTTGTTTTTTTTACGCTTAATTTGTGAAAATATTCGAAGTATAGCTGGAGGATGTGGAATGTGTCAGTGTAGCTGTATGTAAGTAGAACATAAATGTAGCGAATAAACAACACTGACAACAATTTATTTGATTCATATTTTCAAGTGTTGTATATTAAACCATGTAGCAATTTACTTCTTTACTCACAATTTTGATCGAAGTGGATTTATAGAAAATTATAATTTTACCTCGCAAAATAAATGTATCAACTGGATTTTAAAACCGTAAATTCCATCAATATTTAGGCCTTTCTCTACCATGAAAATACTGAAGACTATTTGGATGAAACACGTTCATTTATCGCGATTTTATATGTGCTTAATTAGCAGAATGTGCAATTGATGCATGCTATCAGCAATGTACTATATGTAGGCCTCTCTATATTTGTAATTCACCCTGTGCAGGATACCATGCATTTCAAGTGTCTCTTCAGACTTACAACTCTCTACCAGTCATTGGCGAAAATTACACCTTGGTTTGCACCTTCACGCCGTTAACTAGGAATCGGAAAGTAATTTGGGAGAATGGTAACAGTCGAACTCTGGCCATTCACTCTTGTGATCAATATTATTCTTGTGAGGATATCGTTTATTACCAATCGAAGTTCAGTTTGTTGGGAGACTGGTACAGTGTGAATCTCACAATTAAAGAAATCATCATGGATGATAGCGATAATTACAAATGCACAGTTAACAGTACGTTAGGGACAGAACATCCAGGATCAAGTGGGTTACAAGTGACACCAGTGTTACCAGGTATAGTATTTATTAGATTTCAACAATCAAACGAGAATTCGGTATTTTTTTACCCGATTCTTTATTTAGCTAGTGTATTTATACATCAGAAAATTAGAACAGAACATTCTGAAACGCAAACCATGAACCGTGATAGTAGATCTTTTTTGTTGTTTACTGCCTAAGTTGAATTAAATAAATCTCCAATTCCGTCATCAAAGAAATCACCGCAACAAACAAACTAATATACAAACTTTACCTGTAATCATTCGATTTTTCTTTCGATATAGGGCTTAGATTAATTTTACGAGATAGTCTTGTGACTAATATGAAGAAGAAATCTTTGCAAGATCGTGGTTAAAGTAGCCATTAGTTTCATGACAGGGATTGTATATGATCATATTTGGACAAGTATGATTCGAATGGTGTGTTATTATCTCATGAATAATTTCTTCATAACAGCTCCACCCCGTTGGATCTTTATTAGTGATGTTGGGTCACGAGCTTACCGAAATAACACGCCTGTAACGATGATAGCTGGTGAGTCCTTTGACATTACATGTGAGTCAAAGGGTGCTAGACCTCCTGCAATACTTAAGTGGCGAATTTCAGATGATGTATCTGTCAGTTTCAGAAGTCAGTATAACATTGCGCAAGAAGGGAGCTATTTCTCTCGAATGGTTGCTACAATCATGCCCTCGATGAATGATCAAGGAAAGAGGCTCCGCTGTGTGGCAACACATCCAGAACTAGACAATAATCTTCAATGTTTGGTTTACATGAATGTTCAAGGTAGGGATTTTCGTTGGATAGGGTTCTTTTTCTCGGCCCGATGGTGTAAACCTTACTCATATAATAGAGATGTGTTATTGAACATAGCAATTCGTTACTCTTTCACGAAGTGACGGTAATGATGAAAATCGCATATTCTTTTTTTTCTTTTTTTTTTTTTTTTTTGGATCAAGTTCCATATGTTTTACACGCAAGCGGCTGTGATCCGTCACCTCTTGGAAATAAAATACCTGCGCGTCCTTGAATTTTGTTTGCAGCTCATTATCCCCAAAAATATTATTTAAAAAAAATGCAAATAATTGAACATATAACTAACAGTAAAATGTGATCTATCCCAGGATATAAAATGTATCCATCCTTCATACATTAAAGAAGTTGAGATTATGGCTCAAAACTTTGAAAGTGTATTTATTCAAAACTAACTTTCTTTTAGTTGCGTCACTTTGTAAAAATTGGGACAAATTGTCATCCTCTTCTTACTTTTTACCGATTGCTCCACTAAGATCCCTAAAATGAAATATCTATTCAATACCTATATACAAATGTTTATTGAGGTAACTTACACTGTTTTTTACGTGTTACTCTATCATAAGGCCTACCTACTAAAACAGATATAGCTCTGCTAAAGCAGTATCCCGCTTTTGTTGCTGTTGTT